>OY720113.1:5523675-6123675 GCA_963082685.1 Cyclophora albipunctata | reverse complement strand
GCTTCAGTTCAGTTTGCTATTTCCAGTAAATTGTGTGTAAAAACATGTTAATGGTTAATTGAGTTTGGATGACTTCATGTTTTTTTAAACTTTGAAAAGGTGGTTCTTCAATTTGGACCTTTTCATTAAAGGGTGACGGGCGACTCTATATTTACTTTATAGTAAAAAAAATCAAAATAAACTTACACTTATAAAAATACACTTCTCTATGTGAAAAACTACATAGAGAAGTGTATTTTGAAATAAATCCTGAGTACTTAAGAAAGCAACAAGACGGGTTAACTCCTCCTATTATTCTTACTTCAACTTACAAACTCCCCTCAAGCTAAGATTAAACTATTGAGAATAGGCATGTATGTACTTACTTATTGTAAGCGATTCAAATGAAATGTTACGTTTTGTTCTTCGATTTCAACCTAGTTTTACCTTGAATCGAAATGAGCCTAACAAATAACAAAGGATGAGAAACAGCGAAAATTCACCTTTAGCCTATACAATGATGATGCATGATCACGATGTACAATAAAGTTAGCTAAATGGTGGTGTAGTGCGTCTAGCGAGGCGGCCGGGGCGTCGCGCATTGTTCTATCAAATAAGACATTGTGTGAAACATTGTTGCGCACCACATACTTTACTTGAATTGATATACTACTGAAAACTATACGGTAGATTGACCTTGAATTTATTGTATTAATATGTATCATGTCTGTAAAACCAGCTTAGGTAAATACAATGTTGATATAGTAACTTAAAGTAACTAATGATACAAAACAATAATTATTTTTTACGTCTAGTTTGATAGAGTCAACAACCACAACTTAATTATAACAATGTAGAGTAAGCAGAGTAAACATGAATTTCTTAAATTGTAGCAGCAATCCGCGTATTACCTGTATAGTGTTCTCGAGCATGTATGTACAGTGGGAATTTCGAGGTGATCCGCCGGTAGTTCAAAGATTAGTACCGATACTCATTTTTTTATTGTCGCAAAATTCGGATCAACATCGCCAATTTTCCAGCCGAAGACGACTGCTCCTGAAGAGGAAAAAGGTTTGGTGATTTTATTTCTTTTTTATTCTTACCCTGTCTCTAAGCCTTTTTCCTCTTCAGAAGTAGTCGTCTTCAACTGGAAAATTGACAACATTGGTCTACATTTTGGGACAATAAAACAAAATAGAGTATACAAACAAACATTCAAACTCTTCAGCTTCGTTGTATTATTTAGATAACATTATTTTGTTGTACTCGTGGCGAAGTTTGAGTACGTGATGTTAAATTATTGCGATTGTTAAGCAACGTGCTAGCCCCCTACTTGTACAGGCGGTCAATAGGCATTATGGCACTATGCAACCGTGTTTCGAAGTGTACGTTGAACTGTAGGTTCCGGTGACCAGTGCCAGTAGGTTCCTTAGACCGTAATACTACGATAGAAGACGTGGCATGAGAAGTATTGTGTTTACACACTCGTCCTGCCCACTTCCCTGCTCACTTCGGCTGATTGTAAACGTCGAATTAGATCATGTCTAAAAACTTCTACAACAGGGTTGGCCACTTACTTACTCGAGCTCGCTTGTTTATAATAATACCCGAGGTTGTTGTTGTGTCGTATGCTTGTGCTGCGTCGCGCCGTGATCTGTCATTACGCAAGTCAAGTATTCCGCACTATACGTTGCCATCACTGTGCAATATTCTCCGCTCCGCTATGAAATTCGTCACGATTTGTCCTTTTTAATTGTGTTCCAATTCCACACGTCAGATCATATCCATCTCACTTCGACAGTATTAACGACTATTGTTGTGTTTTATAAAAGCATTGATCATGGAAATATTTCCTTGCCTATTAGATATAAAAAATAGCTAGGACCAGTTTGGTAATGGATATAAACGGATAGGTTAGGTTATATTAAATAATTATACTTATTATGTTAACTATACAATACTAATTGTCTTTTACTCATTTACGTAGCCATGAGTTAATTTTATATGATGATCCTAAATATTGATACCAAAAACCTTTACTTGATATAAATGTTATTGGTCGCCTCATGGATACTCGTGGTACGTAGAAGCATTGTTCGGAGCGCAGACTACGCGTCGGTGGCTCGCGGACGTGGCAGCGCGCGTTGATGTCTTTTGTTCGCGCCCGGCTGTGCGCCACACCGCAATGCAATTGTTAAGTAATCTCTTAATCATATGGACTCAGTCTTTTCACATATCGTACTTTTCCTATTTTATATTAAAGCAGTTGGTTTTAAAATTTATTTAAATTGCAATTTTTTGTAATAGACAGGCATATATTAATAAATAGCTACTTGTTTGGTCAGAGTTTAATCGTGGAAATTGCCGTAATAAAACCTTACCCAGACTAATAAAAATGCAAAGTTGTTACTATTGTACCTATTTAAATCAACATCTATTAATATACGACTGAACTTGAAGCAGTTGCAGTAAGAACACAATAGCGCAATAAGCATACAATTGTTGCTTTTTGCGGGAACAAATATCGTCTCATTATAGAGTAATTACGGCAGGTGTTTTAGGTGGACAAATAAATTGGTTCGGAGCGGGCATCGGCGCCTTGACCCGTCGCGTGACGCGGCGCGGCCGCCGCCGCCGCTATGCGGAAGGCCCGCGCGCGCTCGACCGCGACGCACTCCTGCGCAGAAAGTGCCTGTCCTTGCTACAATACCACCGATAACCTTTGCCCTTGACAGTAAAAAAAGTATAATTAATGACGTTTTTGCATTGCTTAGTTACTATGTTTGACCGCAAAAAACACAATAGAAAAAGTATTTAAATTGAAAAGAGATATAGACTCTATCAGAATAATAATATACCTTCATTCATCGGATCATTGAAGTCTATTATTTCATTCATTGATTTCTTTTCTTTATTTTGTTTTTGCTAGATTATCTTTGCGATAATACGTTTTCGCATTTATTAATATGTTATTAGCGATCGTCTTCTACATTTAATTTCAATAATGGCTCTCTGTATCAAAGCTGCAGTACAAGCGTGACGTATTCGATTTAAGTTGGCGAAGTGTGACTAATCCCACATTACGCTATGCTGAATATGGTGAAAATCTCTCAAAGTAAACAACGGCGGGCCGGCGTCCGGGCGGGTGCATCCGATCCGACCACATATCAACATCAGACGGTGGTTTTTGTCGAATATTAGAGTCGAAGAAACCGCCGAATACCGCTAGCAGCGCCGGCGGTTATTGCTCTCGGATTCCGCAACAAATTAACATGTATTCGGTACGACTACATTTTTATGCCCAGTAATTTTATTTTACATAAATTTCTATTATATTTTCCTATAGAGATTATTTTTAGAACGGAACTAAGTCCTGAGTCATTATAAATTTGATGCAAAACTAAGATTAACTATCTGAAAACAATTAAAGTAGCCGCATTTCGCATTGATGAATATTTATGTAAAATCCAATAACATCGAGGTTTCTTTCTGAGAGAATCTGTAAATTATCACTCCGACATTATCATATGTTTAATAAAATATTGTTAGTTTATCTATGTGTGTTAAATAAATTAATTTGGAGATACGTAAATAAGTTCAAAGCATTATTAATACATCTAACTAGTCTCAAAAGTAAGAACTGGTTTGTAATATTCGATGATGGAGTGCAAGTGAAAGTCATGATCGACGTGTATATAAACAGTTCCGGTTTATCTTAGTTTTCAACGTTAATTAGTTATTTTGTTACATAAAGTAAATTAAATTATGATCGGATTGTTGTTATCTCTGAGTCCCATACGATTTCTATTCCACGTACTGAGTGCAGTATTGAATGCGCACCGCGTCTATTGACGGTTTTAATGAACTCAAGTACATATAAAGTATCCGATGTTTCAAGTCCCACCAAGTACTTGAATAAAGCATTTAAGTATTTTATAGTTACTTAAAAAGCATTATGAAAGCTAAAAGTTAGTGCTCATTTCAATTCTATCTAACTTTTATAGGCTTTTAATAGAAAATGTTACTATAGTAATTTCTGAAAATTCTTCTTAAACTAAAAGAAAGGGAAAGCTAGGGTTTTTGTCGATGGAGTTGTCTCCATTTCTTTGCCCAAAAACAATACTTAAATAAATATATTAATTAACATTACTCAAAACGAAATTGTTTAAAAACTGGTCATTATGTTAAAAAGTCCTTCATCCAATATCGACGCGGAAATTAAAAGTAAAATTAACTACTTCTGTAACTAAACTGTATCACGAACGCTATTATTATCAATAAGCGTCTTAAAGTTAATTGAACGAGTTTTAAAGGAATATTTTAAAACTCAAGTAATTAATATTTGGTGCATTAATTGTTTTCAAAACTTCGCTCGCATTAAAAAGTGTCTCTTTTGTTGTTCCTCCATTAAAATTCATTATAATACTCAATATCTATTCCATGTAGTTCTGTCGCATTATACTGAATGATCTAAGTTCTATTTTAGTGTAATTCTTTGATTTGTCATTTGTTTCGGTAGCCTAAGCTTCTAAACGTGATTTGAATCTGATTATCATTATTAAATTTGGTATTATTATGCGGTGTGAGTCTTCAGGGGTCCTTGAGGCTTCTCTAGTCTGACCATAATCATAACAACTGTTTTAAGACATGATAAATATCAGTTTTTAAATTGAGTAGTCTTCTTCATTAAGATAATTTAGATGCACGATAATGATTTCATTATCAAGGGTACAAAATATTTTTCACAACATTTTTTTTCATGTCGGCAACCAATACATCATTCTCAGTTTTATCCTACATTCATTGAGGTTAGATAAGCCTTATAGACGTATAAACATACAATCCTATCCAGTGAGAAATAATGAAAAAAAAAATTGTTTTAAGAATCGCGTCTGGCATTTAGTGCTACATGTGAAACATTAAATTAAATTAATAGAGAAGAAATAACTTCAACATTGTTTTATAGTTATTTTATCTTTTGTAAAGAATGTCTTATTAGTTATGGTCATAATAACCTTCCAAATCGGCCCAGATGAATCTGCAAAATGAATAAAACCGCAACAGTGGTATCCAATTAAGTAGATTGCTAATAAAAGTGAAATCGAAGCGAGTGCAGTGGCCGCGCTGCGGGGCACCGCGCACCGCCGCCGCCGCCGCCGCGGCTCTACACATCGTCGCTCGGTATTCCCATTGTCTCCAATAATTACACACTACTTAAATATCACAGCTACTCGACTCTACCTTCAGATATTTCAAACATTATCAGCTAATATTGCTATTATGTTATATCAACCAAAGTAGGCCTATTATAAAATAGGTTTAAGCAACAATATAGCAATGCTAAATTGACTTCAAAACGGCCTTGGCATCAAAATATTTTTCGATTTCTCAAAATTTATTGGTATTTTTCCAAAATAACAACAATAATTCGTCATTTCATAGAATTTGTCAGCCAATTGTATGTTTAAAGTCGGTCGGGCTGATTCAACCAAAACACCGTTTATCCAATTGTGTTAGAAAATAGGCTAAGTGAGCATGATGATGTCTGCGCGTGAGTAGACTGCGAGGGGATCCGCGCTGGGGGCGCGGGCGCGGGGGGCGGGGGTCGCCCCATGATTTATTTCAAGCTTTAGATCCGGTTCGCGCAGGCTCCGCGCCGCGGTTGCGCCCACGCTTTATTTTGCACTATTATCGTGCTAAAATAATCACTTGACATACTGTAACATTTTGATATATTTTATTATCATTGGTCGGCATTTTAGATCACGACCGCAGGTATAAAGGCGTAGAGATCAAAAGCAAAACTTATTGTTGGTAACGTGACAGCAATTATGAATGCATTTACATAAAGAAAGCTAGATGTAATATCTGTTTATAATAGTCGCACGTGTACCTCTGTATATATTATTTTAAAACTGCAAAAAATAAGTTTAATGTTCTCATCTACCAAGTATGATTTAGTTTCATTGTTTGTATTATATACGAGTATATAGGTATAGGTTGGACGTACAGTCTCTTTGTGTTTTGCATGTGTTTGGGAAGCTAACCTGCTAAGTATCTTCATAGATAATGTGTGGATACATTGAGTGAGGCCGCTCGAAAGTAGGTGGGTCACACTTCTATAGAGCTACTCTTATTGTTATGTGTGGTTTGTTTTGACGCGGTTTTTGTTGTATTGTCACTATTCGTTTGGCGGCATTTACAGTTTTCTTGCTAGTGAAACTGAAAATAATATCTCTACTATATGGTCCTGTTTTAAGACACCCCACTTTACAGTCATATCAATGAGTTACCACTAATTATATTAATACAAATTCAATAATAAAGCGTCCATTAAATGTAATTACATGCGCAAAACAAAATACCACTAAAAGAAAGTTAATGCTCCAAACTAAGATAATGGCTCATTAAAATAAAATTGAGTTATATTTTTGGTAGTTCTAGTTACAAAAATGTTTCCGTAAATTAAAGTGTTCTATGTTGAAGAAGTTAACAGATACCGAAGGCAGCGCACAGTCATTCGCCCATTAGATAGATACTTGATTTTATGCAAAAAACATCACATGTTTACGCTACGCTTTCCAACCTGCAAGCATAACACCGCCTACGCAGAGACGGCCGCCACTTTTACGGGATTATTAGTTTATTTATCCTGTCACTGCTCTGACGAAACATTTTCAAGTCATTTCGATATTTAATGTTTGTTGGATTCCGATGGTAGTAATGACTCACTTAGCGTCAGGGATGGCGTGCACTGCAATTGCTCGGGTATTCAACAATTCACACACAGAGCCACGCATGTGTGTCTGTATGTACACATACTCGCGCATTATGTACAACATCGCGTTACTGAATGCTTGCATCACACGCGTTTGGATGGACGATGACGCCCCGATAAACACGACAGAGAAAACTTATGACGAAAACCACTACAAAGCAATCATCGCACCAACATTCCAAAATTCGATGAAGATTCACATATTTGTTTTAAAAGTTGACATTGCGTTCTAATGTTAATGTGAAGACATTGAAGCAGTTTAATATAAACATTTTATAACTGCAAGCTCAATTCAAAAGAAAATAGTAACATTGAAGGACCCGGCGCTACTTAACTATTCTGAATTTGCGACACTCACACATTTGGCTAACGATAACGTAATATACGCAATTAAGTAAGGTTCTAGTGGTAATAAGATAATGGCATCGTCTGTTGGCTACTAATTATCCCCAGTTTTGTAGTAACAGAGTGCGGCGCGGCGCGCGGGCGGAGCGGTGCGCTCGTGGAAGGAGGTCGACTCGGTATTGGCATCACTTGTATCTAACCTACACTTAAATTACCTCGCCGAAAAGAAAAAGTGTACCAATTGAGCTGTGTAAGAGCTAGACGTAAATCAAATTGAAGATGCCCGATAAAGTGGATAATAATTAGTGGAAGACGTGAAAGCGGTGGGAGAAAAATTCGTGAGAGTTTGTGTTAGTGTGATTGTGCATTCGGTTCGGAACATCCGGTTGGAGGCTGTCGGCGCGGCTGCCGCGCTGCGACTCGGCGCCGACCGACGGACGTATGCATTTTGATTAGATTTGTCTACTTCTAAATATGTTTTAATTAATCGCGACCACAAGGCGGCGACCAAGCCAACTAAAAGGCTTTAATGAAATCCCAATAACGGTGTTACGGACAACTAAGGAGATGCGCTCATTACGATGCACTAACTTGTAATGATGCATTTGGTTGCTTCCAAAATGGACATACCACGTAATTGAGCTTGATTTGCTTTTTGCGAATAAATTCATGAATATTGAGATTGATCATTATGTTGTACAAAACTGGCTCATTTTAACAAAAAATAAAGGTTTAATTGATATTCAGGTTATTTATAGAAATAGGAATTTATAAAAATAGGAAAGCTATTATATACATTATCAGTATTTTCGAAAAGACATAACGTCGTAGGGTGAATAAGTAATAGGATTTTAATATTATTAAAAATACCACAAAATGACAAATATTTTCTTGTCTCTGTCGGGAAAAGTCTAGAAAAGCAACGCAGAAAAGGTCACAAATCAAAATTTAATTGATCTATACTAATCACTACATATAGTATAAAACAAAGTCGCTATTTTTGTCTGTATGCTTAAATCTTTAAAATTACGCAACGGATTTTGATGCGGTTTTTTGTAATAAGTAGAGTGATTCAAGAGGAAGGTTTTTATGTAAAAAAAATTCCCAAAATTCCCACGGGAATGGGCACAACGCGGGTAAAACCGCGGGGCGCTGCTAGTATACTAATAATATTTAAGGGCTAATCTGCGAAACTATCAATCGGATTTGAATTATTATTTTTTTAATGGATAGCCACATTCAACGGAAAGGTTATAGGCTATTTTTCATCCCGAAATTCCTACAGGAACGGCCACAACGCGGATAAAACTGCAGGAAGCTACTAGTCATGGATAAAAGCCATTGTGCCTAAAAAATATGGCAAATGTTCTTCTTCCGTTTTACCCGAGTTTATACAAAAAACCATGTAACATTATAAATACCGCAAATATGTAGTTGAAGGACTTACACATATCATAATAAAAATACTCAGAAGCAAAAGTAAGATCCAACTAATGTCGAAAACAAGTAAGTGTTTTAGATGTCCAGGTGTCAGTATGTATGTTATGTAGGTGAATAATAAGTTATTACTTTTCTTAGTTTACTTATATGGTCACATAAACTAATATATAATGAAACCAACATAGTTTGTATCTACTCTCACTTGCAATGGAATTTACCACGGGCGGATACCACATCGATATGCAAAGAAACAAGTTAGCCGAGTAGGCGCCCACATGTCATTCGTTTGTTTTGCTGCTTGTCTTATATTTATCTTAGGAAAGCCTCTACATTATAATAACAAGTTACTTCTACTGCGCTTCTACTCTGCTTTTGAAGCAATGGAATGATCCTAAACTATTTTAAGTTTATGTTTTATTAGTTGGCACTAAACCAAAAGGTATAGTAGGTAACTAGTTGCCAATCTGGTGGCTTTAAAGCTACTTTAAAGGTCTTTAGGCTGTTAAACGCTCATAAATATTACCAACGAACAACAGGTAGGAGTTCGCCGTCGCGGGCGCTCCATTTTGCGCTCTCTTGACCTTTTAATGGCAGTATAATTATTATTTAATCCGCGGTTGCGCCTAGGCGACCGCTGCTATGCGTCGCCGGGCTGCGTAACGGCTGCGCTTTGTGGCAACTAACTGCATCCACTAACGAGTGATTATGCAAGAAGCCGGACACAATGTTAAGTGAATTATATTTACAAGCAGGTACCACAGCGCAGCTTCGTGACTAGACCTATTCTAGGATCGACCACCGCTTTGTTTGGGATTGGTCAGGTAGGGTACTTAAATTGAAGGTAACCTATATAGTTTGAAAGTATATAGAATTTTTCAGTGGTATTCTGAGAAAAACTTTAAATATCACAGTTTTAAAGGTAAGGCGCCGGCAAGGTATATTCCCTACGTCTCAATTCAAAACTCGGTAAAACCGCTACAAAAAGTGAATCCGGTTCGGTTTTATTTAATAGTGTGGCGTGCGGTCTATTTACGTGTCCTTGTAAAGATCCTTGTTCGAATGTGAATTCCTGGAAAATCCAACACGGAACTACGCATAACTGTACCGTATTGATACACGATATGCTTTTCACACTTAGGCTTTTTCGACGGAAGCGCTAAACGTTTGTTCTACTTACACTATTAATTGTGTCAAACGCTACGAATTTTTAATAGCATTTTACATTTAAATAACTTTATATTGTACATGCTGTATATTGTGATGATAAATGAAATAAAGAATAGTGCTTATTGAATAAAATAAGCAAGTTTTCTGCTGTCACGTTTAACCTTACACAAATGAAATTCAATTTGTTGAAAAGTTTGACGTGTTAATCTTTTTCCTGAATCAAATTGACATACGAGTGTTGTATTTTTTATAAGATTTCACTGTAGATATTTCTTATTAACACTGGCTTTAAGAATGTGCCTACGAACAATTATTACAAAAACACAAAAGTAAGTCTGTAGGTCACGTCAATTACCAAATCAATGTGTCCAATAATAATTTATGTGATTTTATTGCAATTAATAAGTTAATTTGCTTACTACTTGACTGTAAACCTAATTAGCACAAATGTGCTCAATGTCGAAATACATTTTAGTATCCATTATGTTCATTGGAATTGTTATGAGTAAATCATTAAATTAATCCCAAGATTAAAAGTTAGAAAGGACACAGTTGTGAAAGGCGATGTCTCTTTCTGATTTTCGTTAATTTCGCGCGTGTAATTGACGTAAAGTGCTCTGGAAATATCAGTCACGCTGCACCGCCATTAAGGCTGCTAATGAAGAACTGCTCGCGAGAAAATGCTTAAATAATAATGACAGAGACTGAAGTCGTTTACACCGCGCACCGCTGCGGTAACCAGGGCACTTGTCCGTACCAAATAAACGTTCAGTTTTTGCAACCGATATAAATGTGTTTTCGATTAAATTCGTATCACGCTCGCATATTTTTAATAGTTTATATTTAGTCTGAGACGGCGGAATGTCGTGCATAGTAATATTGACATAGTACGTGCGTGCAGATAACGTGAGTTGCGACTATGATTATACTCGTAGCTGCATCGTGCGCTTAATGCAACGATAAACTGCGTAATGTACAGACAATGGCTCACTTCTTACGGCGAAATACTCCTAATAATGCGGAAAAGAAATTTATCTTTCTTTTGAAAAAGGACTTTGTCAATTGTTCTCTATTTCCTGTGGGTAGTTTGGCATAATGTGGTATTTTGTAAGTGGGTATGTCAATCTGAGTGTGTGATGATTACAATAGATTTGATATGGTCCATGTGGTTACCAATCGAAAGTAAACGTTTGCGCGTTGGCGGGCGGCGGTAGCGGCGTGTTGCGGAGAGGCTGTGACGGCCGCAGCGCGCGTGTGAGGCTATTGCGGTCGGTTTCTCCTCGCATGTATCTCGCCATCTCTTCGCAGGGGCGTTTCGCGCCTTTTTTGGTGTAACTCGAGCAAATTTCGTCGAAAACTTTATTTCGCTGCGCGCGAGTTGCACTCGAAAATCTGATTTTTATTTTAATGAGCCCGTTCCGTAGCAGCGTCTCGCTCGCACCCGTCGATGCACTGAATAAATAAATGACTTGCTCTACTTTCTATGAAAGCGTTTTTTCAACTACCTAAAGGTATTACTCTGCATGTCTGAGCTCCCGTTTGCTCTCATGATATTATTTTGTCGTGGAGATGGTGTCACGATACTTACATAAACGTATAAATTGCTTCGAAAACAGATGTTCAGATTGAAAGTTTTAAATAATTAAGTAAAAAGAAAAATTCATCGATGGTGGTATAATGATACCAATTTTCATAATAAATTGAGGTTCATTAACTTAAATTGTCACTGTACGATAATTGTTGAGAAATTTGAAAATATTTTATTCACAATTCCGTGCATATGATTGAACATTTTGAAATAAACATTTATACCTATTAGATAAACGACAATGTTTGTTATTAAAATATTTTCTATAGATTACAAAAGGAAATGTAAAGTGGGTTAAGTAGGTTGATGGATGTTGTTGTTGCCTACCGGACATGAGAGAGCATGTTATTAGTGCAATGCACTTGCATGCGTCAGTACGCGAAGGACACGCTTTGTCTGGATCAGGTGGCAGGGGGGCGGCGCAGGCCGCCGCGGGCGGGCGCGGCGGGGCGCGGGGCGCGGGGGGACCCGAGGCCGCTTCCTGTCGCACGACTGGTTTGCGGTTTGAACCACTTTGTTTTGCACCAGTTTTAAAGCATGCAAAACTATAAGCTTTTCAACTTAATGCACTCATTAAAACATTTTATATAAATATACTTTAAATTGCAATTCCTGCTTCTGTTTTGAGACTTGTTACGTAGCGGAAATCCCACAGTAGTGCGGCGCTACTGTTTACAACACTGGTAGTTGACATTGTTGTTTCATTTGGAGATTTCATTATTACAGTTACATTCTCAAATACGAAAATCGGTAGCTCTAAAATCTTGTTACACTTGAAGCGATGATTATTTTTATACTTTTTATATCTTTAACCTTCGTCGTCTACAATATGTTTAAGAAACAAAATTAATTAAATATTTGTAATAAAAATAACAATATGCAAATTAAATATGGGTATCTGGCAAAAAAATTATAATCTTTATTGTTTTGTTTCAGATTACCAAAACATCTGGATTGTCGTCGACTTTTTTGGCGTAATTGGTTGAGGTAAGTGATCTCGGCTTTTCATAGTTTCCATTTGCACGTAGAATAGTGGAATCTTCTATTATGCAGTTGGTTCACACAGAATGACGCGAGCGTTGCATGATTTTGCGTCGAAGGTGAAAGTCACTGCGTCAACTCATCTCGTCTGTATGCACCCTTTGCTTCCGATACAACCTGTTCGTTGAAAACGACAAATTGAATTAATAAATAGAATGAATGGTTGTCAACGCCTCCGACAGACGGTAGCTCTCTACATAATTCACGGCGAATTCACAATGTTGGTTGTACACGTAACTACAGATGCTGGTATGGCTTCGCGGTTTTCAATTCAATGAGTTTTACACGATATTTACTCATATGTATTGCTTAACTTTTTTCTTAAAAATTGCATAAAATATTTTGATTTATTTACTCATATTTGATTACACCAAGTGTCATATATCTCGACCGTCTTGTTTCTGCTCTGGTTTTACGCGTGGTTTGGCTAAAAGACGTTTCTTGTCAAGTTGGTTAACCCCACGTTAACCCAATGTTTATGCCTGAAAAGCTTGTAAAATATTGTAACGACATTGATACGATTTCACTACTTTTTCTTCTTGAAACTTAACTTGATCTACGTATGCGTATAAAAGACATCAACGAGCTCCGTCGATTTAATATTTATCTTTTTTTTTCAATAAAACCGTAAAATCTATTCCGCGATAATTGCAATAAATGTTGATTTTTCAATGAACATGAACTAAATTGGTTATAAAAAATAAATTTAATAATAAAAGCTATTACACCGCTTCGTAAAAAATGATATAGTCATTTTATACGTTATCTGTTAAGCAATTAAAAATTAATTGAGGAACTTTTCTGAGTTCACGTTATCATACTGAGGGAGTCTAGACCAGCGCGCGGCGTCTCTAGAGCTCACTATAGCTTCAATGTTCTTTATAAAACTTTTGCTCTTTTGCATATTCGGCTTTCGCTCTGAAACTTTCTTCTCGCAAACATTTGATTACATTTTGAGCTATTTATAACCTATAAATCTTTTGTTAGCAAGGAGAAGATGCATCTTTATTTTTTATAACACAAGATTAATGTAATCACTGAAGTTGTAGCATATTTGAGGCTCATGTTTGAGAGCTAATACGTTCTGCACGTGTTTAAAGAACGAGTTATTATCATAGTTTCTATTTGTTATACGAAATAACTATAAATTATTATTAAGACTACACTTGTCATTTATTATCAGGATGTGGCCAAACACGTTTCTGACAAAAAAAATGTTCTATGTAGTAATCTGTGTATATGAAATATGTTTAAAGATTAGTATCAAATCATGTGTCTCATCTCCATTATACTAGTTTCAAAAATACATAGTTTAAATACAGCGGCATAATAATATAAATAAATAAATATACCCGGACAAATTCACACACGGTTAATTAGACCCAAACTAAGCTTGTAATATGGATTCTAACTAACTGATACTACTACATATACTTACAAATACTAAATAGTAAAAACAATATATAATTGACATCCAGACGTCGCGTCGTCGCCAAGAACTATGTCTTCACATATTGTTGACTCCGACTGGGAATCTAACCCGCAACCCCCGATTCAGTGCTCTCACTACCCCTGTGCCAACGGGCTTGTTATAACAACGTTTAATAACAATATTTGCTTGACATAATTTTGTATCAAAATCTTGTTATTTATATCTAGCCCATAAAGGTCGTCAAATATATTACTAAAATATTGAAATGAACTATTGAAGACTACAATAAAGGTCTAGATTTTTGTCGTTAAGTAATACTAATAGTGTAATTAATTTTTATAGTGTCTTCCTTATTATCATAAATTAACTTTATCATTGGGAATTTATCTTATTGGGTTTTTAATCACGACTTAAATCGAGGTACCATTTGCATGGAATTTATGAATACCTATCAAACAAGTATTTCATGTTGAGTTTGGTAGTATTTACCCAACGTTCATGGATTTATGGAGTATTTTTGTACTTTTTCGTTACTTTTAATAGTTACTTAAAATAATTTCGTAAATTTTAATTTATAATAAAAATAATACCTACCACAAACCTGAAAAAATGCATGTTGACATTTTGGACTGCAAAATGATACAACGTAATATAAAGTGATAAAACGAACAGAAAAATACATAAATGTGTGAATGCAAGTGACATGAGCGCGCGTTGATGTCTTTTGTATTGAATATAAAAGATAGCTATTATAATGTTTGACATTTACCTTGAAACTTTACGATATATTAATTTGTTCGGTTATTTAAATAATAATATATCTGAATGCAATGAGTTTCAATGTTTTATGTACATAGTATATATGTACATACTATAATCTTGCGCTATTCATAGATTAACTCTTGTTTATTAGTTTACAATAGAACTATGGACCATGCATCCTTTTGAAATATTGGTATTACATTGTAGTTCAATGATTAGGACTATGATAGTAATGAATAACTCCAATAATTATAATAACAACGAAACATTCATATCCGTGTCAGTTTATTTGTATCGCCATATAACTCGTCTCGATTAAACTATAAAAAATAAGGACACTTACCTATAAAAACTTTACTCGGAAACTCCATTGGAACAATAATAATATAGTGTCAGTGGTAAAGTGGAACAAGGAACTCTCGTAGTGGTGACTGGTACGTTGAACCTCAGCCGCGGGTGTGTGAGTGAGCCCCCACACACACACAGCGGCACGCACACCGCCGCACGCGTACCGCACGCTGTGCGCACACGCCGCTACACGTGTGTTGGTTCCACTAATAAACGTGTATTCTTACATTAATCTGAATCATGGTGTGATAGTACGTGAGGTATGTTCCATCGAACTCGCGCAACTACTCAGCGCATTGTAGACACATTCATGAACTTATTTGTTCATCCTTGTTATGTAAATAATTGGAATCTAACGCGGCGTATTACTGATGATGAGTAATCTCGCGGTAGTCGTAGGAGTTGGCTTATCTAAACATAAAAACGTCACTAAACTATTCATATACATAATACACCGTTTTGTTCAAACAGATTTCCACAAAAAAAGTCAAAATAATAATCTATGTTTAACGAACAGTCGATGTTGGTGTGATTGATAAGCTGTTAAAAATGGTTGTGTCGGAGTATGTGGTCAAAGCTCGCGGGCGCGCAGGCTGTTGCCGCAATCGGCCGCGTCGTGCCGCGCCGCGGCGGCCGCGCGTCCTTGCGCACAGCCGGCTTGCTCAACGCACATACCGCTATATTAGCCTCATCGCATTAAAAGCTTTTTACTGCGCATATAAAAATAAAAACAAAATGCAATTAAATACACTGATAATTGGTAATGGTGCGAGGGCTCTATCACTGATCGCTGACCTTTATCGATACCATTTCGAAATTGATTGTAACAGTTAACGAGTTCGTGGAAGTTTTCGGTTTCGTATGTTCGCCAATTACAAAACGTTAATTATAATAATGTGCGCTCCAGATATTGTCCTTTACACTCGAATATATGCGCCGCTCTTCATTGTTGTTAAGTAATACATAATTATGTATTAGTATTATAGATATAGACTAAACGCCAAAAGTAAGAAGCACACTTTTAAAATCGCGATTTCTCCTAAACTATAGACATTAGAATTTGAACTAAAAAGCTGTTTATAGACAATTTCAATATCTTAATTTTAAACTATAGTTTTTAATACCTTTTAAAAGTGTGCTACTTACTTTTGGCGTTCAGTATATTTTGTCTTGTGAGAAAATACAAAATTTTGTCTTGTGAGAATATACTTAAAAAACGTTATAGCCCCAAGTTTGGATTAAATATTTATTTGACTATCAGCTTACATTTGTACAATGTTGATCAAATTTTGGACCAAGTACATAGTAATATATATAAATATTATCATTGTTATCTAAAATAACAATATATTTGAGTAGCATTACCTTGACTAATAATAATTGTCTTTTAGTGGTACAGTACATACGATATTGAACAAGTAATAATGAATGTCATTGTTCAACTTATAATATTGCGCAAGGTCACAAACCCAATTTATAGATAAATGTTACGATTGACGTAACAAAAGCACGATTATAATTCGATTATTTAATCGGTTTATTCAATAACTTGTTTCCAATATAATTCCAATTGACTAATGATTTTCATGGTATCCAATTGTGAACCAAGTTTTATTAATAAATATGATTTATAAAAAATATTTTAAGAAGCAATATGAAGCTTCTGTTTTAACTAAGATAAATGTGCCTAGAGAAAAATAATGATGAATTTATTGGTATAAATGATTAATGAAACAGCTCGATACATATAACTTTCGGTATATATTCGTATTCTTAGAAAGACTAGGTAGTGTGACATTTTGTCATATTCAACTCTTACGTTTTATAATGTAGAGTTGTTTTAAAGTAATGTTTCTCAAGATCATGTTCCGTCAACAAGTTGTTATTCTACCAGCAACTTGAATTTAAGTAATCTATCTAAATTCTGTAATATCCGTTAGGACTAATCCGTCGAACACATGTGTAGTGCGCACACTGGCGTGCAGTAGGCAGTGGGCGTTAGTGAGTAATGCACACATAGAAAAATGAAGTACTAATAGCAGGGAGCACACGTGCGCAGAGCGAGTGCGGAACGAGTTCGAGCGACCTGTTGCGCCCGCGCAAGAAAGAACTCAGCCAAGGACGCCGGCGTAACGGTGTCCGCGCGTCGGCCGGTCCCGCTACGCGCCGGGACCGGGACCCGCGCCCGGGACCTGCGCTCGCACCTGCCCGCGCACATCGCACATGGGGCACATCTCATAATACATATTATTGTTGACCATTCCATGCATTTTGCACTTCAATACATGTGTATCCGTGAGCGTCGATCATTATTTCAAATATATTATTTGTTAACGTTTAATTCAACTCTAAGTATTTAAATCAATTTTTTCGTTGCAAGAAATTAAATACATAACAAATGCAGTTCTTAATTATCTTTAAATTAAAATATTTAAACATAATGAAACATAACACTGTAAGGTTAACATTGCACTTGTTTGTTTAAACCCGTGTTTGACTGGCCTAAATTAAATATAATATTCTTAAGAAAATTTGGATTTAAGTTCCTTCATTCGGCCATCGACCCTATAAACCTTGATTTTGTTTCTCATTCACGCTCCTTCGATTTAGGTAGTTTCGTCTCACAGTCACGAAAACCGCTGTTCTGTCTTTATTATGTTCCATTACGACCAAGAACAATAAGTATTCGACGACAGGAGCCGATTCCTATATCTATTTTCTTCATGCTAGCTCAGCGCGGCCTGCATCAGAGCGAGACAACTAGAGTTTGGAGCAACCAATCGAAAATAAATGTTTCGGATTCCTATTGGGCCGTTCGTGCCGAGAGCTTAAAGATGGCCACTCGAAGACTGTTTTCTCGTTACGATAACCTAATTTTGTTCCATTACGTCGGTAGTTGTTCTGCTTAAATTTCAATAAAGCAACTCCATTAAGTTCGAATGTCAGGAGGTAAACCGAGTAAAAAGACACCGACCTCGCAAGCGCATGTTCGCACGCCGCGGCCCTCCCCTCCCGCCCCGCGACGCGTCACCCCTCCCCCCGCCCTCTAGTCCACTGCGCGGGTGATTCAACTTAGTTTGTTCGGAAATATTGAAGGTTTGCCGGACGTCTACTGACACGGAACTACCTTCGATTCATGCGTATTTCCAGGTATTATTTTAATGAATACAGATACTGTTACATATGTAGAGCAATAAATAGATACTTAACAACTCTACTTGTTTTTGTTATAAGAAGTTTTAAATTGTTTTTCTATTTCATTCTACACATTACATATTCTTATAAACCAATTCATTTGCTGTAGTACCAACAAAGACGATTGCATATTCCATAAACTCGTCGTTCGGCGAACATTGATACAAAAGACATCAACGCGCGACATTGCGCTCTGCGCTGCCGTTACCAACATATTAATATATATACACTTATTTCTTACTTTTATGGGTTATAAAAATACAAATAATAAATGAGGATTGTAAAACAGAATAATTAAATATGTAAATATAAATGTGAACACAATAAAAGTTAATAAAATATTATAATCCTTAACAGCTAAAGTCACTTTCTCTTAGCATAAAGTATGCGAATCATGTGATTCCGTATTTATGATGAGAATTTTTGTGTTCAAAACAAAGTAAAAATACCTTTTAAGAAAGCATTGCTAAAGAGTAAATTAAACAGTTGGATTAAAAAAACAAAACAACTAAAAACATCAATGATACATAGTAAAGAAACTCTAACACTCTCTCACACAAGTAGAAATTACACATGACCAAGATAAAGAGGCAATGAAAGAATTAAGAGTGTTATTCAGGAACTGCGGTGTTTATTTTTTTTATCAAAGTGCTACT
The DNA here is from genome assembly GCA_963082685.1 of Cyclophora albipunctata. Lineage (NCBI taxonomy): Eukaryota > Metazoa > Arthropoda > Insecta > Lepidoptera > Geometridae > Cyclophora > Cyclophora albipunctata. The sequence goes on along the minus strand of OY720113.1, from coordinate 6,104,944 downwards.
AGACATTTGAGAAAGGTTTCCTAAGTTCAATCGCCAGGTCAGACGAATCACGTGTTTTCTAATCATGGATTAAAAGTGGCGTCACCTGGTGTAAGGCACTTGCGCATTTTTGTATATTTCTCGTAAATATAAACCTGTAATATACCTAAATGTAATATAAATAGACTAACAGCGCCCGTTTCCATAAGTATTTCGGAAAAAAAAGTGTGTGTGTTTTTCCAGACTCTAATCTATCTTTGTATTAAATTTCATTAAATACATTATGTAGTTTTTGTGTGAAACATACATTCAAACATCCATCCATCCATCTACCTACCCATATTTTCACTAACTTTCGCATTAATTTCAATAATATGTGATACATGTTCAATGTGTAAACAATGTTTATGGATAATTTGAAATTGATTGATTGGACTAAGAAAGTTTCAGGTCTCTACGATCAGCGGTTTGGGCTTTATGTTGATCCGTCAGTTATTTAGGACGCAGCATTTTATATGTATACTTAGATTTATTTATTATTGTATTACGTGTTGCAATTTTACACGCTTTTAAACATTTTTTTCGTAATACTATGAAAAATATGAATTAATATTTATTTTAAATATTACAAAATTCTTTGAATTTGTGCCGGTATCAAATGAGTACTACCATGTCTAAAAGCTAATTTAAGCTTCCATTAAACATGAATAATATGAAAACAACAGCAAGTTCATTATTCAGTGGTAGTCATCGCATATAATTTCATTAAATAACATGTCGCGCAATGTTGTTTGTGTTAGCAAAACTAGTTGCATTAACTATCCAAGAGCTCATAACATTTAATTCAAAATGTTTCCTAATATTAATAACGCACCGTACACACATAAATAATACTTTATGTTACGGCGCTATGTTTCTCCAAAAAAAATATTTGCGATCTTGTTCTGATAAGTGGAAAGTGTCAGACAAAAGATTAATAGTTGTGTTTGAATTTAGAGCAAAGCTGGTGCTGCGTTCAATCTTAGTCATTGTTCAACAAATTAATCACCAGTGAAACTGTGTTATTATTAATGAAAATACAACTTTATGGCTTGTTACTTTTTGTATAACGTTCAATTGAGATACTAAAGTTTCTTTTGAATTATTCTTGACAGAAAAAATCATTTTGTAATATCGTGTTTTGTTTTATAAGAATTTTTGCTAGTATAGTAAGTTAAACCAATAAAAGTTACAATGAACATTAAATCTTTAATGTTTGTCTGTTAATTAAGATTAGTTAATATTTATTACTGAACACATAAACCTAGTGCCTTTTGTAGTAATCCAATTTTGTAAACGTACTCGTATTATTTCTGATTGTTAACATAAGTGCAGCATGCACGTACTCGCAATATCCATATTGTAAATAGGTACCGATATTATTTGTAAATGTCAGCTATTAGGTCTCAGCGAGATGAACGCAGTTTTATGTGGCCGTATCTTTAGAGCACATTTTGTTAAGTGTAATCCATTAACGATTTACTGGGAATTGGTTGAGTTTCGCAAACATGATTGCTTCGAGCTCGAACATTATATCTCGAGCGGCCGTGTCTAATTTATCACAGAACGTACATCAAATTCGGTACTAAACTTTGGAACCTACAGCAGGTTGGAAGTCAACCTCGACGCATAAATAACATGTTCTCACTTCCCGAGATTGAGTACTTCGCACACTAGAGATTTGATATCATGATCGTCTGCTTGAATAACAAGACATGACAAGTAATAAGCCAAGTTAATAAAGAACTTGGTTTTTATATCTCAATAAATAACTGCACGTTATGTGATCACTATTTTAATCACTTTCTAATTAAGCTTTCATTTAAAGCAATAAAATGATGTCTTTGATCGGAAATAAAGGCTTTTGTTACTTTACGATACATTTTGTTAAATCAACGTTGTAACAGAAATAGCCTCAAATGACGGCCGCAAGTTAATAGATGAAAACGTGAGGTTTCAAGATTACATTGTGCAGGTATTAAAAATTGTAATGATAATGCTAATGATTTGTTTAACTCTGGTCATCCGTGTTATTGCAAAATATTATAAGATTATTTATGTTAGTTACCAGTTCAAATATGTCAATGATAATATTGTAAGTGCCTGGGTGTATGTTTGATATTATGAATGGTGCATAACGTTACGTGCACCTGCACATTAGCCCGGTGTGATCGGTGGCCGCCCGACCCGGCACGACTCGCATCGCATATCGATTACGATTGCCGGTTAAGTGAGAGTGCACATTATGGCAAATCGCTCGATCATCTCCATACACCAACTGCCTACGTTATTTACATAAACGTGTGACTTTTACATTCATTTATATTATACCTATAACGAGTTAAAATATTTGTTGATACATTTCTTTGTTATTAACTTGCTATTATCGTTTTACTTTGTAAAATATAAATATAATTTTCTGTTAACTTAATTATTTATTAAACTTATTAAAAACCTTAAATGTATTAATGAATGAAATAAATATCGCGATAAAATTATTGTTGTTAATTTTAAAAACGCGTTATAGTTAAATCAAGGTTGGAGTATGCGGTTTCTGATCGTTTAAATGTCAATATATGGAGCACTTTAAAGGAAAGTTATAAAACAAAAATTGTTTTCACTTAAAACCAGACCCAAATTACCTTGATAAACGGCACCAAGGAATGAACCCTTCAATTAAAATTTACAATTCCGGTTTATCCACAAGTGGAGACAAGTTCTTGTTTTTTCGTATAAATTATAATTTGGCTGCTCCGGTATATGTATTAAAATTGCAGTTCGTATTAATATCACGCAGTGCAATTAAATATTGGTTTCTTATTTTATAAGAATAAACCTAATCTAAAACAGAAATTCTAAATAAGGAAGTAGATTATTCCTTCAAACTGTTTTCCAATCTCAAATTAAACTATAAAATAAAGGTACTCAGTGATAACACATTAATAATGGTCTTTGTAAGTTTGTACGAGAGTATTTAACGGCAAATATGTATTGCGCAAAGTTGTTAAAAGTACATAAAATGTTGCAATTTATTTAAACCTATTAACTGTCGATAATTTCATTACTTTCACTTCGATTCCCGACAGGCATAACAAGTGTGATTTTGATGGGTTTGTTAGATATCTATATTTCAAGAAAGAAACGCTCGGTTCCAATTAAATGGAGGCAATCGTCTGAATAACGATCTCGAATATATATTTAAATTGCAAAGCAGCTCGTCGCTCACATCCCCGCGCGGCCGGATTCAGCTCCTCGTCACTTGACGACTCTTAATTGGCGAGAATGTCCGGTGTTTTTCGAGGCAGCAGAGCCATGGGACCGACTTAACATTTGCTCTCTCGAATACACCAAATCATTCACAATAGAATAGGTGCATGTTATAAACGTCAGTGTTGAAGGCGCACTAAATCTCGTGGAACAGATCTATGTTAATCGATAGAACATTAACAACGGTGCGTCGGTAATGGTCAGTCCTGACGGAGCTCAAGGCTGCGCGGTGAAAGGATTCCTCGAGAATCTGGATCATCCTAGGATCCGCGACCGTCGCCTCGACGACCATATAAATAACGATATTACTCCTCATAAATATCATTGTCTGTAAATTCTATTGCAATATCTATTCAAACTTTTGTTGGTTCGTCACGTACCGAACACCGTTTTATTGGACAGTTATCATGAATCGCGGAGACTTTAATACTTCCTATTTGCTAAATTGTAACAACAAAGTAGACACCTAGTCATTACATGTACCGATAAAATATATCGTAAAATTACATCTCGCGTAACTTTCGCAATGTTAGTTTATTGAATAAAGATAGGTGTTCTCCCACGCAGTCGCAGAAAACGTATTTGCCCAGAAGTGATTCCTGTGAATTATAATTATAGGGCGATCGTCGGTTGTAGAACACGGCATCGCATCGACAGCGGGTGCGCGGCGCGGTGCGCGGTGCGCTCACCGCGGACTATGCAAATGATGTTAAACTGCAGCGTTACGACACCGTACTCGGCCGATACACGAGATAATACCTATAAATAAGGACAAACTATTAACGGTAAACTAAATTGATGTGAGATCACGACTTGAAAATTATTAACCTTAAGTCATTTGCACTGCGAAAACAACTAAAATATATAAAGTAACTACAGGTACCTATCGTATTCTTAGTTATTGATTTTGATGTGATGAATCATTCCGATGTACATGTCGGATGATAAAACTTCAATAACCTGATGTGAAAAAATTATATATGTAGAAGACAAGTTTACAAGTAGACATTATGTACAGAGGTATTACAAGCATCAAGTTCATGTCTAAGTTTTCCTTACATGATTCCACACATTTTCTTTTCTAGTTGTAATTTATAAAATCTCGATATTGGACTAAGCATTGAAGTATGTTAATCGTTCTATAAATGACTTATCGACTTATTAGTCGTGAGTAATGTAAATATGTAATATGTGAATGTTTATAAATAGGATCTAGTATGTTTTATTAGCTTACTACGGTACGGTACTAATTACATGATACTGATTTACGACTATATACGCCAAAGGTTATGCTATCTCCTTATGAAAGTTCAGTACATTAAGTATGACTATTTGTAGAACACATGTATGTATAAGGTTCTAATAATTATGTGTGGAAATAATATTGTTGTAATTATTACTAATCTATACACCTAAAATCCACGGAAAATTTGTATTATTTAATAAATAAATATACAAACAAGTGGTATATTAATGTAGTTGATTGTGGTATATTAATGTAGTTGATGATAGCTATTTTAAAATTCACTGCTTAGAACTGTATAATATACTCATGTTAGCCTCCACTCTCAGTATACCTAGATATCATAGTTTATCAATGGATTTATGAATTGTAACCAAATATTTTCCTTGGAATTTAGTCCAAGCCAACTTTATAATATTGTTTTATCACATTATCCGTATAAAGATACAGTAATATCCTAAAACAGCGACTCTACTTCCACAATTGGCAAAAGCTAGATTATCTTTATTCGTGCACGTAGCGAACATAATCCTTAAACATGTTTTGTAATACTTTGAATTTGTAAATAACACTTGAAATATCGGCAACATAAGTTCTGTGATTCATTCCGGCATGTTTTATGTTTTTACAGACTTCATTAATTAGCAGCGGTATCTCTGTATAATTACTGGTTTTGTTCTCTTATATTGTTGTGTAGATATTGCGGTATAATAACTATATTATACCTAATACATATTTTTACAATAACCTATGAATTCGTAGAAATATAACTTCTAATGTTTTAGTATTTATGTAGCAACTCTATAGTTTAACTTTCCTACAGTAACTTACATGGTCGCCGCAATAGCAATTTTATTTATATGATTTCTAGATTTTCTATGATCTAAGTATTGTTCGTCTTATAATGTCTCTGACTTTTATGTCGCTTTTTGTTTTATGTACCTATTGATTTGTAATTAGTGTGTTAGACTCGAAGTTAACTTTATTATTGACCGACATTAATTTGCTGTTGAGTACATAATTCAGTAATAAAAAGTTTCAACATCGAATTATTACACTTTTAATGTTTAAATTGTGGTTTACATCGGATATTGAATGTTGACACTTTATGAAGTATATTGTATGTTACCTATGATAATTGCAAATGTTCGTACGTACATATTTTGTGTAGAATGTTCATTCTATTAAATTTCAATTAAATTCTTTGTCTGCAAACAAGAAGTCTTCAATCGTAGCGTTGACCTCCATTGTCTCAAAACAATCACACTCGTTAATTCCTCAAAGGTTTCAATGAAGTAGGTATTTTTCAGGCAATTTATACTGAATGGGTGAAAATCTCGGTTATAAATTTCAGCCACATAATTACCAAACATTGTTTGCAGCAAAACTTTACTTTAATTGGTAATAACACCAACTCCATGTAAGTAAATAATTTTGCTACAGTATTTACATGATCATATTAAACAGTTTTTTGTTGGATTGAGTAATCAAGAGGAGTTAAATGGGCGGGGTTGTGAATGTTGTGATACTGGGAACTGTTTTCGGAGCGCGCTCGCGGCTCGTTTCTGGTTTTAAAATAAACTGATACAGTTTTTTCACCCACGATTCTTATTGAGTTTATCTTGATACGTACACCTTAAAATAACAGTGATTAAAACACCATAAGAGTGAAGGTACGAAGTTCGCACGAAACGAGAGCGAACCGGATCCAAATCAAGGGAGCGTTTTCTGTAACTGGAGCAGGCGGCCGGCTCGAATATCGCCCCTTATGTCGATAATAAGATTTTCTTTTGAACACCGCAGCGTTGCAGTTTCTCTTTTTTGTAAATGCACCTGATGTAGGGCAATCTTGGTATTTCGAAACATTGTGATTGACGCATATCGGGCATTTACATGTCTAGTACATGAGTACACGATATCGGACTTTCAAATTTACATACATTTCGGTATTTGACTTGCGTACGTGATCATCTCCCATCGATTTTTCATAAGTTGTATTTCCTTCAATGTGGGTTTATCAAGTACCCAATTAAGGAATGATCCTCTGTTCGTTATATTTAATTAAAAGAATCAGAATGCATATCATAAAATGTAGTTTATTTAAATACTTGTTCAGGAATGTTTTATAATCTTTGCATTAATTCTAGCTTTTGACACCTATGAAATACATAAAAAATCCATTAAATGCAGTGTCTCTTGTCGTACCATATAGGTAGAGATATTTTTAAATAGGTCGAAGCGGTCACAGTTGTATTAATTTGGTGTATATTATAGTAAACCTGCGGAACTGGAATTGTACGTGCCACACCCGTTAGTGCTGCGATCAGCTATTTATATACCTAACGTTTAAAAAATAATACTATGAATTCCGCATCTAGTGTGTCTGTGCTTACATACTCTAAACACGTTATTATTCTGTTTATATTTACGTTATAATAAACATTATCTCTGAACATTAAGTACTTATCGCTTTCAACATCCTGTATTATACGTTTGCTATGTCCAGTTATTAGACAATTTTCTATATAAAAGTCAAATGTATGTAAATCACGTCACGTTTTACTCCTGAAGCAGATAACAGTGGCCGGTAGAAAATTATTAAAATTCAGTTACGTCAAGTAAATCATTCAGACATGGACACATTTGCACGGAGAATTGTGTGTAACAAATGGAGGCACTAGAATAAAGCTCCATTTCGTGGGAAATTCGTGTCGCTAACAACCACCAGTCGGTGTTATAAACAAGCCGTGTTGTGAGCGCGCGCGCATACCGCGTGCAGCGCGTAATCCGCGCCGCTCTGTCACGAGAAGATTGTGCATCCTTGCGTAGGCAAAGTCTCCAAGTGCCATAAATCGGGCTGTAAACTACAATTGACCTGCATCACTATTTATAATGGCCGCGTGTTCGGCTGCACTACCAACATGTTTATTAGGATCTATCTCACTAAATTTAATGGACTAGTTTTGAACATAATTACAGTAAACTATAATTAAATTGCAAATGTGATTGCATTTTATTAGATTCATACGTTAGATTATATCTTTAATGATGATCCGAGATTTTGTGTTAATTATATCTGACATTGATTTAAATATTTTAACTTGTGATATTATTGATAGATTCTTCTAAGATTTGTGTGAGTAATTAAATCACGTGTATCTGGGTCGCGATGTTACAGGTATTTTACATTAATCGCTAATAGACAAATTATATTTGAAAGTTCATTGGAATATTCAAACATTTATAATGATGGCAATTTCTCTAAGCTTTTTCTCATCAAGCCCTTTAATTGCATTAACCGCAATTAACCGCATGTCATTCGAATTATCCGAGAGATCCAAGATGCGAGAGAGGTGTAAACTATTACAAGTTATTATAATTTTCACTTTTACAATCTTGGATAATATAAATCTGGTATAAAATTGCAACAGGTGCATGGTTTGCGAGATCAAAGGCTGATCGAAGCGAGCGGTCATCTTCAGTGAAATGTCAGAGGTAGCCTCGAGTCCGCGCCGCACTCGGCGCCTGGCATGCGCGACTCCGCGCCGTATATGGCGCTCACAAGATTCCAACCGCTATGAAATAGATCACCGACTCATTTACATGTGTCATGGAAAGCTTACGGCATTACATTTACATATAATATAAATCTTGTAACTAATCCCGAATTTATTCAAGATAATCGAAACACAGGTTTTCGTACCAGCTTCTATAGATTCTGTTACCTTCAATTGGCTTTGATTGTCCAGTTATTTGGATGTAAATAAATACAGCGCAATTTGTAGACATCATTCGATGGCTCTCAAAGATAAAGTCGAGCATTGTAGTTGCGATATTGAGGCCGTTTACTTCACGTTAATTAAAGATAACGAGTTAAATCTGTACTGAGTTCCGATACAGTTAAGTATTATGTTTGTCGGGAGATCTCGAGCGATAATTTTTTCAATTTTTTTTTGCAATAACTTTTTTGTTTTTCAATCGATGTCATTTTAAAAGGTGATGTTGTCATTTTTTAGTGATTGTTGAGAAATTAGTGTTGGTGTGTAACAATGAGTGGTATAATGAGTGGATACAAAGTAATAGCGATCATGACACAGTCGTGATCCAATTGCCGAGTCGTCGCGGCGGGAGCGCGGCGCGCGGTGCGCGGCCCGTCCGCTCGTGGCGCAACCGCTCGTTAACCCACATGCGCCCGCGCTGCGACCGCCGCACCGCACCACACACTAGTCACTAGACTGTATACTTCACACCGCACCACACCGCACCAAACCGCACCACACCACACTACCCGCACCACACAGCACCACACCGCACTACACCGCACCACACAGCAACACACCGCACCACACTGCACCACACAGCACCACACTGCACCACACAGCACTGCACTGCACTGCAATATAACGTCTGTACCAGCAAATATGATCATACCATGTTTACTCTGTGAAAACTGATTAGAATACATCTGCAACTCCGTACCAATCATCTTTTCATACATAATTTCAGTTACATTATTAAAATTAAATCCCTTCCAATTTTGTCAATCAATGACAATAATTTTGAGTCTTGAACAAAAATAAAATTAGAAACCAAAAGTAAATGTAATCGTCATGAAATATAAAAAGTATTGCGGTTAGATTTGAGCTAAGATCAAATCAATCACTGTAATAATGGATTTTATGAAGTAACGAATGTAAAGCAATTATTTACTGAGAAATACTTGCCACTGCAGTAATTGCAAATTGCAAGCACCTTCCAATAATACACGTATTTATATAATGTACTTTAGTATCGAAATACACTAAATCATTTTATTAAATAAACAAATTATGCTTTAATATATATATATATATATATAGAGGGAGGTAGTTTGAACGCTCTAATATGTGAAGCCCTCTATTAAAGAAAGATCATATATTATGTGACTTTTATAGAACATTTCCCAAGGGAAGGGGTGAAACGCGCTTCAAACAGGGGAGAACATTGCTAGTGTATTTACCTACCATATACTTTACTAATACCACGTTAAGTTACACAACAAATTCAATCAATATGTCTGATTAGATTTAATATTTTACGACCATCTTAAACTAATTCCTGGTAAATTATTTACTCGAACGGAACTAGCGGTCTGTTTAATAAAGACTAGCCGTGCCCCGCGGTTTTACCCACGTTGTGCCCGTTTCCATGGGAATTTCGGGATGAAAAATAGCCTATAACCTTCCTATTGAATGTGTCCTATCTATTAAAAAAATATTCAAGTCGGACTGATAATTCCAGTGATTAGCTCGAACATACATACAAACAAATAAACTTACCTTGTTGTAATATAAGTATAGATAAATTGATGTAGGTATTTAATTACAAAATTTTCCTGATGTTTTCTAGTTGTAGAGTAGTAGTATAGGTTGTAATAGTTTGACAATTTTATATCGTTTACATAGCTGAACAATATTAATAATTACCTAGCCCCGGTATCTTAGGTCTAATTCGCACAAATTGTCAGACAGAAAAAATAAAAACATATCGTTGCAACCTCCCACTACCGAACTGTATATTATTAAAGTCATAGTTACCACCTCTCTCCCTAAAACTTGGTGGTTGCTGTCTAAAGGTCAAGTAACTTTTAATGAACCTACCGAAATGGTTGAAATATAGTTTGAATATGAGTTTAATCGTATATTTATTTGAAATTACACGAGCGCGAAACGGCTTTCTCCAACTGTTTAGTTATTTGCATGTGCAAAAACGCTAATGAAAGTTTACTCTGCGGTTAAGCCCTCGATATTTATTAGCCAAAAATATTATGGTCCGTATCGTGTACTTGCTAATATAAAGTAAATATTATTTGGTCAAGTATCAACCCGTTGCCATTGTATCAGCTGTCAGGTGTAGGTAACCCAATACAAGTGTTTCGGTTCCTCGCGCTTGCTCCAATTCATCGTGTCGTTTGACAGACCTTTCTCATTTTACATTTAGGTATACCGTGTACGTAACAACATGGAAATAAACTCGTAACATATACATTATAATTATATACTTTACTAAAGTCTTTAATACTTAAATTATAGTATCTTAATGTAGAAAGTGACTAATATGAGCACTAGAATTTATAACCCGTGTGATGATCTCGGCTCTGCTTTCATCTCAATATGAAATGTTTTAATTTGGTTGAATTGAAGTCGGCGCGGCGTGGAGTCGGTGCGGCGGCGGACCGGGCGCGGGCGCAGGCCGTGATGTCTGATAGCCGCGACGCGTGACTCGCTCGCCCTGCTTTTGTTCAGGATCTAAAGACACGAACCGACTAAACTTATTAATTAAACATTCAGATACAGATAAATGTTGTTGTTACACCGTTCACGATTCAAAAAGCTCGCTGTTTGAATAGAAACCATTAGGTTATACATTTACGAAGTTTGATAAATTAGATATTTTCTATGTTGAGGAACTAACGAATTGTTTTTCTATCTTTACAGATTGAGCAGTTAACAAGAATTCATCTTCCAAATCATGGCAATACGTCCCAAGATCATCAGTGAAACTAGACCGCTGACCGTCTGAGTCCTCGACGAGCCAGTTATAGGGTTGGGGTGAATAATGGGAAAAAGGAACGTTCGGATCAAGTTTGCACATTCGATTGGTCCGCCGCGAGACTCGAGCCCTGCGCGCGTCTCCGAGTAGCGCCCCAGCCCTCGCTCCAAGCGCCTTCATATCAGTTACCGACGCTCTAGCGACTGCCAATATAGTACAAGTCATATCGGGTTATTCATATTTAAAATTAAGAATTTTATTGTAGTACAAACGAATAACATTTCATACGCCGAGCTTGATGTAGCAAACTTGACGCGTGAATTGACCGAGTAGTCGTCCTCGGTTGAAATTGAAACGGTAGTCATGACGGCCACTGCCCCAGAACTGTCAAAGTCGGATTTCTTTGATTTCGTTACGTCGAATGAGGTTACCGATGCTCAGTATAAACAACAGATGCGTTCAGTCAACGTATTTATGGAATCTCCCGATTCGAGGTCGAACCCGTTGTTGTCCGAAGAGCCTAAGGAGCAGAACAACAACAGCCTGCTGAGCGTGGCGGGCGCGCCGCCCCCCGCCGCCGCCATGGCCGCCGCCACCACCTCCACCGCGCTCGAGAGCTTCGACTCCATCTGGAACGTGGACCGCGACCGCGACCGCATGGACTCCGGCATGCTGGAGGACCTCAACAAATACTACTGGAACCAAGATAGCGAAATCAGCGGCGCGCACCCATGCACGGACACTGCCATCTCTAACAAACTTATCAATAACACTGACGGACAAATATACACTCTAACGGTTCTAAACCATGACATTAGTGAGACGAGTTCTAATCGCTACTGGGGGAAGGAGGAAGACGTGTCCATTTCCAGTCCGACAGATATAGAACAGCAATCATCCCTAGACTTGGAATCTATATTGAATATGAACGGCTTCCCGAACGACTTCAGCCAAGATTTACCAAAAGTCGAAGGATTCAACTACGACGATACTGAATCAGATACTCAAAACACAGACTTGAGTTCAAGCAATATAATTAAAGTAGAACCTTACAATTATGATGACGGTGAGTTTTCTAGTGATACTAAAGCTGATCCCCACAGTCCATCAATAATAAGTACACCAACACTATTAGAAAACCAAGTCGAATTCAACAATAATAATAATGATTGGAAAATTACAGACCAAAATACTGAATCGGATGAATCATTATTGAGAAGTGCGTTACAAGGGAAGGCATTCATAAGATATAGTACTTTACAAAAAACTAAAATAGAACCTACCGCGGCACTGAAACGAGTAATTATTAATAATAACAACAAGTCGGATGTCCCCTCTATGTACCAAGATGGTAAAGAAGAACAAGACTTGTTAATGACAATATCTCCGCAAAACGGCAACGTCAACATATCCATCTTGTTAGACAATCAAAATGCGACCGTTATTGCGAATGGAGAAAACCCATCATCGACTCAGAGCGTAGATGAGATACTTTCGAACTACCCGGATGACTATGAGAAGTTAAAACGGATAGCTTCGGAGCTGGGGGAGTCGATCCAGCCGTACTGCACGGTGGAGCCTCTGGATCCCACGCGCAGCGTGTACAACATCCACCACGTGAACGGGGAGCTGGTCACCATGATCCCCGCGGGAGAGGTGCAGCTGCCGCAGCACCTGCAGATCGTAACCGCCTCTCCGGCTGTCACCAGCACCAAAACCAACAATAAAAAATGTAAAAGACTTCCCAACAAGAACTCGCCGCCCTCCAGCCAGGCGCAGTCGGGGACGAACATTCAGGCGGCCACCTCTACGTCGAACGGCGTTCGAAAAGAGCGATCCCTCCACTACTGTTCGATTTGTTCGAAAGGGTTCAAGGACAAGTACTCTGTGAACGTGCACGTGAGGACGCACACGGGGGAGAAGCCGTTCGCGTGCTCGCTCTGCGGGAAGAGTTTCCGGCAGAAGGCGCACCTCGCCAAGCACTACCAGACGCACATCGCGCAGAAGAGCGCCGCCGCCAACGGCGCCGTCAAGACCACCAAGCAGAGGTAACCGGCGCCCGCCAGCCTCGCCCCGTCCGATATCATAGTCAAATAATCTTGGTCATGGTGATAAGTTTCATGATAAGGCTGAAATATCACAGATGAATATGGTAAGGTGCTAATTTAATACAGTGGTAATTAGAAATGTAAGAACGTTTTAGGTAAAGAAAGATGTGAAGGTTCTCGGCCGTACATAATATTAAACTTGTTATTTTTTTCTATAATTCCACCCGTTACCGTACTTTTACTAGTACTTTTACATAAGCTGATAAGAAATATGCTTTTAAATATTAGTACAATACTCCACATTATATTATTTTATGTTAATGTAAGATCGATATATTTGTAAATATGACAGATTAATGTTGCATTTTTGTACCTGTTTGTGGGTATATTTTGTTCCTGGACCGATTAAAAGGAAGATATTAAAGATATACCTAGCCTTTGTATAAAGGTACTCAAAACAAAACTAAATTATAATGATTACTAAAGAATGTTAGGTAGGTAGTTACTGTGAATTCTTAAGAGAATTAAATTCCATTACTAACTCATATTTCAATAGTAAAACGGAACATCAGATTAAATAGCCAACAATGATGAGCAGCGCTGGGGATTACTTCTCGCCGCTGTAATTTCTCCCGCAATGAGACCGACTAAACTTTCTAAAAATAAAATAAAAAACAGAGTAAAAGAACGAGCATTCAGAATTCACCATCTTTCACCGCTCAGCCGTCGGACCTGTGTCTTCCACTTAGTTTGTAAGCCGTCGATGTCTATTTGGAGTAATTTAAAATCAATGCATTCGTACTTCCCCATCTTACTGTCCATAAATATTAAATAGAAGCACTGTTTAAAGCAATTTAAAAATACAACATCCATTATGTTTGGTTACAAGAAATTTCAGGGTAATAACTTGTTTGTAACGAGCGAGTCCGTTATTAGAACATCCATATTGAACTACACAGTGAACGGTTTTCTTTCCCGATACCATTACATCTCTCGCCTGATATAGGGAGAGGCCTGATTGCACACAGATTGCTATAAATTATAAATACAACTAGTGTTCCGATGGCTATGTCTTTAAAATTGTGCTCCCTTTCTAGTCTAACAAATTGGCCTTTCTTTGTTCAATCCAAGTGTTTATATCTCGATGCCTCAACCGATCATTATTTAAAATGAATCTCCGTTTCAATATAATACAATATGAAAGGGTACACGTGTTTTCTATAAACTTGTCGTAAGTTTCTATATACACCACCGAGTACCTACTTCAGGAGAGACGGGCATCTATGACTAACTAATTGTTAAGAAAGAAAGGTACCTAGTTGTTGATTATTATATTTAGTAAATGAATCGAAAGGTGCTCATAATGTGTAACCGCAAGATTTGATGCTGTGATCTCAAATTATTAACAGGAAAAATTTATTACAAAAATTCAACAGTATTTTTTATCGTGACTAAGCAGAATGTTTGAATTCGTTCACTTTTGGCACGTACTCTCGTATACATGCTTAGAATAGGCTCCGTGAACATCTAATGCTTTTAGCGGACGTATGATTACGTATGCTGCGTATGCATCCATATGATATTGGTTATTTTTAAGATTAATATAATGAAAGAAGCTAAAACATTACACATTTTTTTCATACATTTAGGTGCTTTCGACATTGTTTTACTTAACAATGTGTTATAATAACTTTATCGTACTACTAGTTTGCAAAAAAATGTGCAGAATAATTGCAACTTATCGCGATATAAAAACACGAAATCAGCTTTAGTTGAACTGGGTCCTATTGTAATGAAAAGCACCGAGTGTATCAAGGTCAAATACCTGATAATGTTTGGCCTCCGCACGTCACAATTGGTGTTGGTCTTGTCTCTCCTTTAATAATGGCCTTTTAAAACACAATAACATTTTACATTTGTGGGTTATTTGATATCAGACATATTCGTATACTTGTACATTGATAAATTAGGTACCTACACATAATTCACGTAAGAACAAGGTGGGTAACCGTAATTGTATGCGTGCTACCATTGCTACCTACGTAACGCTAACTTCTATCACCACTGCCGACTCTACTTGTCTTGCCAGAACCTTATAGCCGAAATATTTAAGTTTAACCCTAAGCTTACCTAACTATAAGCTTTGTAAACCGTACCCACTTGGGTACTTTCACATGTTACTTGGAATTCAATGGCACCGCCTCATCTCAACGATATTTCAGAACAACTTTAATAACACGAATCAATCTATACAATGAATGCTAATCGAACGCTCTTTACTATATATTTGTATAGATAGTTTTAAAGTCTGAGGATTTAAAATAACAATACTCATTATTTTGTAAATATTGTGTCTATGACAGATGTATGAGACAAAAAGATATTTAAAATTTTATACTCTACCACTTGAATCTCATTAGATGGTATTTTATTTAAATGTTAGCGAATTTATAGAAGTTTAAGAATACAGTAAGAGTCTTTGAGAGATTTTACCAGTTTACGATATAAGACATAAATGGCTACCTTATATATATAAGTTATTGTGAGTACATAAAAAGGTTGTTAATATATTCATGAAATATATTTAGATGTATTGGTCATCATGATCAATATGTTGACAAAAATATTTTATTACTCAAAAGTTATTTAGTTTATTGAACGATTTATAATGCATTTGTTCCTGAGTTTATTTTTAGATTTTATCGATAAAATTGTCTTGTTTTTAAGAATTACAAGTTAAAGTAATCAAATCGATTGTAATGTAACTATTTTATAAAATTGGTAGAAAATAAGTTTGGGGTGGACGACGACATCTTGTCAAATATATTTATAGAGGAAAACAAATGAACGAAACTTCAACGTAAAGGCTTACTTATATTTTTTATTATTTTCAACTAATATGCTTCTCCGCTAATATGATTCCATTGAATTTTATTCAAAAATAAATTAAACATATATTCCTTCCCCTATTTTAGTTTTGATTTGTACATGTTTCGTCCACTTCATCCTTGCTACTCTATCGTCTTGTACAATAAGTACATATTTCATTATTTATTATAGAAATTTAACATTAAGACGACGATGAAAACAAAAATATTTTATATTGATTAGCCGGAGCTGTGATTTTCCTTTCTGATAAACTGTAACACGTAAGAATGTATTTCATCGATACAACTTTATTGTGACACTAGAGTGCTATATTTCATCTGAGGTTTGAGTAGGAAATATTTATTTCATTTCACCAATCTGCTAAATAGAAGACTTATTTTTCCATTTCGTACTACATACTTTGTACTCGTATACTGCTCAATTGAAAAGTTTCAAAAGTACCAACTCGTTTACCTTGTTCAGATATCTCGAAAAAACTTAAATATGTATTTTCGATCTAAACCTCAGATGGAAGATACTTTGAAAATACACCGAAGGTTTTAAATTTTAATAAAAACGTTTAGCAACAATATTTTTAGTAACGTTATTATAGGCATTTCATTATAAATTATTAAAGCACTTCCTATACATTTAATAGTTTTGCGCAACACTTGGTTATATTCGTATCGTAATAAATATTGCTGTAATTCATATTGTTCGAAGCTTTTAAGAGGCATTTAGAAGTGTTGCGTACCCTTACATTACATCCATGGTATTAATTTGTACCTCTCGTCACAGTCTCAGCTCTCGCCCCATCACAAACAGATCTATCTGATCATCTGGTCACTATACATCGGTATCCAATCAAAAGGCATAATATGTAACATAAGTTATACCTATAGCTACCATAGTTTTATGAATATTTACAATTTTGTAATGAATTTCTTAAATTTTTACTTTCCTATGTTAGTTTGCTAATAAAATGTTTTGAATATAATTCTTGATTTTATTTCTAATCCTTCTTTCCTGATTAGAAAAAGAGGTATAGTTTAACAGGAGTTAAACTATACCTCGTAAGGAGGATCCTTAATACCCTAATGATCTCTAATATTAAGATTACTGACACCGATAGAATACCAGGGTTAAAATAATAAGACGTAGCTATATTAGCAAAACCAATTGTAACCTCCATATAGTGGTACTCCATATAGTGGTACTCCATATAGGGTGCTAGAGTCATCTTGCCTTCACCGAGCCTCCGTGGAAGTCAACTTTTCAAACCGTCCGAAAATTTAAAGCGGTATTTAAAAAATCCAATTTAGAACTAGCCAGATATAAAACTGTATTGTAACGACACGTTCATATTTTCAGCTCTCATAAGCACAGAAGTAATTATGCAAATAACAGCTGAACAAAGGCACAATGTTAGGTGAAGCACGCGCTGTCCGGGTGTCCGGCGGCGTCCACGGGGTGGTGTCTTGTGGCCATTGTCCGGCGGCGGCGGTTCCGGCCGCGCCGGTCGAAGCCGCTAATTAAACTCTATTGTACACCGCACACCGCTGATCCTATCGCGACACCACGTATACTTCCGACGAACCTCCCTACCTGCTTTCCACTCATTGTTTGAACACACCATGTATTGATAGCTCTTTGTGTAATTGACTGCCCAAATCAACCTAAGATCTAGGGCAGAATTAATAATTACTTGTAATATTCATAGAATTATTGTAAGATTTAAATGTTATGTTGTGTATGCCGGATTTCTAAAGCGGAAACTGACCTACCTAGAGCAACCGGAAAGTAAGAGAGTTCCTTAAATAGCTTTATCGTTCCTAAGGAAGTTATAGGAAAATCCGTTTTTTTCCATTTCCAAAACTTAAAGATACATCTTGGATTTAAAAAATGAATGTATTATAGAAATATTATGTCTGATACGAATAAACAACAACGATTTGATATTCAGATCTCACGTCATGATCTCAAGAAAGCGTGCATATTTAACGGAAGTATTGCTGTACCGGGTGACCTTCCTTCATTATTGCAATCCATAAGAATTTATTTAGCCTACAACGGCTAATAAAAACTTTGATTCCACATAAGTTCATGATTGTACGTCAAACTCGATTGGTTGATATAAAAAGAAAACATACAAGTTCTTGTAGCATGCTTAATGTAAACAGACATGTGAATATTGTGAAGCACTTTAACTTTCTCCCAGTGATGGGCCGTCAATCATCATAAATTAGAGACGATTTTCCAGTTATCACTTTGCTACATACATCACAAACATCTCACTTTATAGGTATACATGTGGATACGTGCCTTCGCTAGTCCTCTATTCAGAGAACCCTGTAGCCGTGCCTTTAATTAGCGATTTAATTGGCATATACTAGCATCATCGCCGTCAGCTAGATACTTAAAGACGATACACAAACTTATTATTTTCCAACCAATTCAATTTTGAATACTATTAATGTATAAATCTGTAGTATCAATGCAATATAATGCCTATTTACAAAACAATTCGTAGTTATTATTCAAACGAAGATGTATATTTATAATGTTCGCTAAATGGTGTTTACATCTTTGGTTACGAATGGAAAATTTCTCTAAAAATTCGAAGCTGGAATGTAAATTCGTTTATTGCCTCAAGAAGCGAACATTTAAAATATGATAAATGATAGTTGAAGTGAAAACAACAGTCCAACGGCGATGTACCAAACATCATTAGCTACAGGAAATAGTACATTATGAGTGAAAACTAGGCATTCAGCGTGTCCGGATGAATAGCGAGGTGAGGATACTCATGTCAAATCGTTTTAAACAATACATTAGCTGCGCTGACGGCTCGCGGCCGCCGGGTCACCGCCGTCATTACTCAGACATTCTGAGCTTCAAACGCGCCTCACCTAGGTCTAATGGAAATACTGAGACGTTTACTAAACTGGCTTAAAAAGATAACTACTAGATACTAAATCCGTCTAGACGAGTTAAATTTCTAGACCCTGTTTATATAGGAAATGAAGATAAGTCAGTAAAGGTACCTACATCCTTCACAGACATTCAACTTCTATCATTTAATATCATAATAATCAAAATTGGATTGACGTCTAGCTTAAAAAAATACTTGCCTGAATGCGAAGGAGACCAACTTCCGCGTTATTCATATAAGCATGTATCTATGATTCATCAACCAACAACTTGGACAGTGTGCAAATTCGGAAAAGGTCATATTTTTCCTGATCTTATTAGCTGTTTTTATTTTTTTGTTAAAATTAGGTTAAGTAATTTCTATTGCTTCTGTACGGATTGGCGTAAAGTGGCCCAAGACGGGGCTGGAGTCCTCTGCTCAGAAGTGGGGTCATTTCGTTAGGTTTATTAAATTCGTTAGTAGGACAGTTTAGTTAATTACCTTTATTTGACAGTAGTGATTGATGATAGTTTAACGCTAATTCAACGATTATGATTTAAGATAGTGTTAATAAATCAATCTAAACATATATTTTGAGCTTTTCCTCAGGTTTCACTAACACTTTCTTAACTGTTATTTTCAAAGATTTATAAGCACTGGCTTTAAACCATTATGTTGAAAATCCTCATCAAACAAGTTACATAATACTAGTAGATAGTCTTTTATTGCTGAAATTAAAGGGGATTTAAAAATAATTACCATTTAATAAAGTACTAAGTACATAAACTACTTAATTACGACCCCCGTGCACTTCTTAATTACGTCCATTAAATACACACAATACCTAACCTAGGATAACTTGTTATTGCTAGTGCTGTGTAATTCAACTACAATTTTAGTTTAAATACAACGTTGTAGGGTTTTGTACCGATTTATTAAGGGGTTTTATCTATTAAGGGTTGCCACAGTTACAGTTACCAGTAAAGCTGTGAGTGCTGATGACACTTACATTAATGTAGGTATATGAATATCTATCCCTATCTAACTACTTACATCCCTACCTAATTACAATCAGTATTAAATTAATAAGTAAATACTTATGTTTCCTATGACTTGTAGTACTTGAAGTATATCTATGATTTTCATCGGTACTATAAAAATATACTTAGTGAGCGGTATAGAAAAAAAATAGTGTTAAGAATAGGAAATAAAGTCACAAAAATAAATTAAAATCTATTTTATTGTAATAAAAACTATATTCTAGGTTTGCCTTAATCTAAATGTAAACATTATAGAAAACAAATAAATAATTGTAATTAGAAATACATTCAACAAAAATGCATGTAACTGTGTAGTGTCATGTTGTCAAGTTAATTTTCGTCATTTGTTTTTGTTACGCGTTGTTAAACTATAGAGAACATTTGTTTCGTTCAGACGTAGTTTACGTTAGGAAATAGAGCGGTAAGTAATGGTAGAGTTTACTCTACCTAATAACTCTATACTCTTCGCGGTGCTGTATGAAACGGCTTACAGTTGTCTTCTTTGTAGCTACCCTTTTATTGAACAGTGATTTCACTTGTGATTCATCACAGGTATGTTATACCGTGAAGTCGCAGGCGCCTGCCACTGAACCGCAATGTGTGTGTGCTAAACATGTTATATGATTTTGCTATTTCACATTAGCAGGTGAGGTGAAAAAGTAGCAAATATAATTTTTCACACATACTATTATGCCACTTATTATTTATTATACACTTAATTTGAAAATACAATAACAGGTATTGAGATTACGTATCACCCGTACCACACTGCAAAACAAAGAGCACACCACTACTCTAAAGTAAACTAGCCTTTACTGCAAGCTATTGTGACATATTCTTCTCTGAGTCCTGTGAAGTTACATGGTGATTAGACCTGCATTTACTTCTTAGGGTCTCTGTAGACTCCCATGAAGAGCACAGAGTTGGTCGGGCGCTCGTAGATGATGTACACGAAGGGGAAGTTGGCGATGAATCGAGTCGGTTCCGCGGGCCGCGACGAGCGGAAACCGAAGATAGCTGTGGCGGCGGCTGCGACTGTTCCTGTAGGACAGAGGATATTCGGTAAGTTGGGAGACCGAATTTGATGGTACCTTAAAGAATGAATTGGTGTTTCGCTAAAAATCTCGAACAAGAACTCGAGAACGGCAGAGCCGATTTTACCAGATTAGCTCGGTTAAATATATTTTTACCAAAATATTTTTTGTAAGTTTAGGTAAGTTCTAAATATGTTCAACTAATGTATAACATCATTAGAAAATTGTAACATATAGTTTCAAGATCTCTTACAGAGTTCTTAAATCTCCAATTTAGTCAAACTGTCTGGCCTTTCATGTACGAAAAGTCTACTATAACAAGTTATAATATTATAACTGCGAATGATTGTGAGGATGTATATGTATGTTTGTTGCTTTTTCACGTAAAAAATACTGAACATATTTGGATGAAACTTTACAGTAATGTAGGTTATACATTAAAATAAGACATGAAATACATTTTATACCGAAATTACCGCGGGAACAGGCGTGGGTAAGACCGCGAGGTGGTACTAGTACTACATAGTTACTGTTATGTCTAGTTGTAAGCTCCACATACCATCTTCATCGATCTGGATCTTGGCCTTGTGCACGGCGTCGTCGAACTGCACGCCGGGCTGTGCCGTCAGCGTGCTGAAGTCAGCTGACGCGTTGAACAGGTCGCCCACGTTCAGGCGCTCCAATACCTGCACACAAATCATTAGTTTAAGTATAAATAAATACACCCCTATTATGGAATCCAACTAACTGATACTTTATATAATGCATACACAAATACTTCATATGAATACATATATAATTGACACACAAACTTCGTCTCATTATTTTTTTCATTAATTTATCTTATTGCAGCTTCTATAAATACTAATATACATAGATCTTATTGAAGATATCAGTGTAGTAAGGAGGATCACGCGTGTTCACGAAGATGCATGTCCATTGCGGTAGGTTATAGGGAAAGTTTTGTAAAAAGCTATTAATTAATGTATCTACTATTTCAATAAAATTGAGTAAAAAGTTCACTTGTAATAGAATTGTTGAGGTATATACTCGTATTATTGGTGACGAGTGTGGTTAATTTATTAGTAATATTCCATAACACAAACTCAAAGCTTAGTTCGTGTGTGTGTTTGTAGTCTTGCATTTTTTATTTATTTAATGTAGGTATCAATATACCTATAATGGTGACTGGTACAAAACTTACACTCTTTAGAGGCAGTGACCGCTCGATGGTGAACTTGGGTATCTCGACGACCACCTCGCGGCCCATGTAGTCTTCCTCGACGACCGCGGCCAGACGTTCCGGAGTCAACCGCGCGATGATGTTCGATACTCCTACATATTACACAGCCTTTAGTACTCTGGTACATTACAAAGATTCAAAATTGCCATTGATATGTAAGTTATATTATAGAAGTATGTATGTGATAAGATTCTCAGTGTGCTTAACATTTTCAAGGGCTGAGTGAACTTGGTTGTTCTTAGATAGATTTTAATGTTGAGAGGGTTATGGTTACAAATAAAGTGTTAACCCATTGATCGATCTTCAAGTAGGTTGGTGGCCAATCCTGGTAACAAAGTACTTCTGAGCATCTACAGAGCTTTGACCTATTTTACCGATTAAAACAATCGAAACCGGCAATTCGTTCTTCTATGTTGAGACATAATGGATATTGGAAGTGAAACACAAGTGGATACAGTCATGCAGAAATGAGATAACTATAAGTAACTAACAAGTCGCCAATGTGTATCAATGTATTTTCATAGCTATTCAGCGACAAAGATTAATAGAGACAGTATAATAGTCATAATTTGATATGAAATAATAAACCAACAACTGCTATAAGGCTGCTTTAAGTTATAACCGTAACTAATATAACAAGGCACTTAATCTTAAATCTACAAAGACAAAAACAGGTAAGTTCAGTGCTTGAAATATTATAAGCATTTGTAAGATATGGAATACGGCTTCGCCTACGCTTAGACCAGTATGGTTGGGTGATAAAATCGGTCGAAATACATTATATCTTACCTTCCTTCATGGAGTATGGCGGCAGAAGGATATACATGCTGATGTCATTGCCCTTGTATGGCAGCTGCAAGATCTGAGCGCCCAGTTCGTCACTCACCACTGTGGACGGAAGTAAGCATTCAATAACGTTTTAATGGCAGGCAAATGTATGTTTTACCACTGAAATACACATTGGAGGTACTGTTGCTACTGACCTATATATTACAAATCGTTTGAGGTAAAATAAAACACCCACCTAAAGTAACGAGAGCCTAAGACATAGATATAAACTTATGCTGAAATAGATTTCAGTTCTTTCAATACTTAAGTAGGATTTCATACAAGTATTAACATTTAAATAGGTACACCATGCATTTTCGCTATTTCTTGATAAAGACTTACATATAAGACACACATTTGAATTCTATTTTGGCGATGGAGAGGTTTCTCCTCAATTAACGTGCTGTTTAGCAAGATCCGTTACTTAGTTTGTCGAAAATTGCAAATTTTGCGTCCATACTTTATGTGGTTAGTTTTATGTAAAGAAATATATTATATAGGTACCTAGTTAAAGTAAGGATTTGAGATAAGTTGTTTTTTTTAAAGTGGTTGATTACTTAAAATATGGGAGGGTAGTTAGATGGTAGTTTGTAGCGACAATTTGGATGTTCAAAAATTGGCAAATGTTAGTAGACTGATTATAGATGTCGACTTGCTTCGACTTATTATTAATAATAAATACAAGTAAAACAATGTAGAGTAGTCCTCAAATAAAACAAAAATAACAAACGCTTACTGTAATGGAAAGTTCCCTTCTGCTTCATGAAAGGCACCAGAGTCTGTCGTGTCTCCGAAACGAAGAAGGGTTCCTTCTTCGTTCTTTCAGCGAGGAACTTGGACGCCCAAACGCCCTTGAAGTACGCGGCGTTAGCGAGCACCACCTTCGTGTTCACAGTCACTCCATCTTCAGGGAGAAGGTTGTTGATATTGTTCTTGGTAATCTTCGACACCCAATTGTTTATATACTCGCGAGCAGCCTCAGGATTTCCACGGAAATTCTAGAAACAATGCAAGGAAAACTTAAATAAAACTATTGTCATACGTAAGCATGTGACGGAAACAAATTGACTTGGAATTGTTGTTACAATTGCATTGTGTGACCAATCATTAATTTTATTACCTAAGTACAATACATTCTAGTACAAAAAATGTATTATTTTCCCGTGAAATAGACGATGGGTTTTCAGAAACAAACGACACAACTAAACTATCATTATGTTATGTTAACCTTTGTGTGTTACTTTTATTACTGTATATTATGGTAAAAAATAAATGGTTATAATAATTTTAATAATTTCAAATTGCTACGTGCCTATGGGACGGTGTAGTGTTTCCTTGTTTATACAAACAAAAGGTATACGTATTATCTGTTAAGTGTTTAGGTAAACAATGAAGCAGATACATATACGTTCTACTAAGTAGGAAGGTAGGTAGGTTTAGATGTAGCTTAAGGCGTCAGAACATCATCGCGGATACAATTCTGCCTCGACCTCGATAAGAGATGTTTGTTTGATTATGCTGCCACTTAAGCCAATTATTGTCAATAATAAGCTAAGGAGTTTTATTTTATTATTAGTCTGTACGCGCTAAAATCGTGGTGTGCTTCTAGTAACTACGAGTATATACAACACTAGCAGCGACCCACCCGTGGTTCTTTCGGGATGTAAAAAGCCCATTCTATGACTATCCATTATAAAATTATTCATAATTATTCAAATCGGCCTGGTAGTTTCTGAGATTAGCCCTTGCAAACAAACAAACAAACAAAGTTATAAATGTTACTCCTTATGATATTAGTATAGATTGGTATAGATGGTGGATATAGATACCCAACGTACCACAGCCTCGATCTCCTCCCCGAATATGTCGAGGATGCACTGGCGGACCTGCAGCTCGTTGGCCACGAACATCTTGTTGGCGCTCGTGAACTCGTAGCTGTCGCTGTTGTTGTTCATCAGGCGGGAGCGCTTGTCCACCTTGTAGGCCGTCATCAGGTTTATTTTGTCCTGGAGATGAAACATCGCTTATATACTTTCATTGAACTTTTGATTGATATTTAAAGATCTTACATACAAGCGTTATCTTTGTAAGTTTGTGTAGGAATATTTATTTATATAGTTGTAGTAATATATAGTTTGTCTCTAAATGTTACTCGAAACTATTACATTTGCATGTCATTTCTTTCGTTTTTTGTATTATTTTTTTAAACTTACGTCATACATATACATAGATGCAAAATAACAAATAAAGTAAAAGTAAAAATATTAGCCTGTAATCCTCCCACTGCTGGGAAAAGGCCTCTCATCTGAAAATTTAAGGACAGTGAGGAGGATTAGGCATGGACACCACGCGCTTGCCTAAATGCAGGTTGGCGATCTCAAACCCGGGGTATGTTTGAAAAGCAGGAAACAAAGTTTAAAGTTTAAAGGCCAATTTAAATTTCCAAATAAAAAAAATATCTTTCTCTTTCTATTTTTAGACCTATAAGTATAGTTGTACATGCTCTTTAACTTACCATAGTCTCAGCGATTTGCAAAGACTTCCTCAATGCGGTTTCAGTTTGCTCTCCGCTGCCGAAGTACGCTAAGAGGAGCGTGTGGTACACCGAGAAGGGCGAGAAGAAGATGTTGTCATCAGGCACGACGGTGTTGATGGAGTTGAAGAGGTTGAGGGTGAACTCCAGCTGGCCTTTGTACAGGCTCGCCCGGGCCTCGGGGTACAGCTTCAACGCGGCGTCGTCCTTGTAGAAACATTGACTGTTCACCGTCGACAACACCACCAGGATACCCCCTAATAACTTCAACATGGTGCCTTCTGGAAAGACGATAATCATTAATAAAAGAGAGTTTATGATGAATGACAAAGCACTTATTATGTTTTATTATAAACATCAATTCTATTTTGGATTATATATACGTCATTTAACATATAAGAAGTAGAATACAGTTAAAAGAACATTTTTGTATAAAAAGTCTTGTAATAATCATTTGAATTTTATGACAAGTAAATATTTATGGACGCGCAGCAAAAAATAATAATTGCAGACGGTTTGCGGTCAGTGTATACCTACTCGTACCGACCAACATTTCATCTAACTATTACTTTCTCTGCAGACACGAAAAATGATAAATAGATACATTATTCAGGCACTTTCTTTAATACTATTATTCTGGTAACCTGAATAGCTAACGACCTGGGTATATCAGAACAGACACTATAATAAATATAAGCATGCGCTGCGATGAAAATAACCGAAACGGGCCTGAAGATCGCGTTAAGTTTAGATTAGAAAACTGGGATTTACCCAACATTTACGCCATAATGCCATGAATAATTGAACAAATAAAGCTTGTTATTATTTTCACAGTTCTTTCAAGTATTTTTGACTAGAATTTAGAATTTAAGTTCCTTTATAAATATAATACTTGAATACGATTTGGTCGCAGACAGTTATCTAAGTAACTCTCTGTTTTTAGGAATCCGCTTTGTGATTTCGATACGAATTTACTCTCAATTCGCAATCTGACAGTCAATCGATTAAGTTCCGTTGTAAAGATTGTAGGTAATACTTTTAATGAGATGTGATGTGGTGACTAATTGGGTTCCGCACTCCGTTGACCTCCCTACAAACAACGTCAATTGAGCGCTGCCGAGGCTGATTGAAATAACAACGGGAGATTACATGGAAAACCCCACACAGCATCACCAAGGTTTGATAGTCTTATATGGATCATTAGGTACCTACAGCTTATGTAAGCAAACATTAACACATTATCTTGTAAAGTACGGCAGGTAGGTATTTATGAATAAACATAACCATTAACTTGTCAAGGTAATCTCTATAACAAATGCATTTGTGCAAGTTGTTATATCAAACTAGTAATTTTGAGCACTTAATTACAAACAAAACATGTGTTTAGCTATCTACCGACTTTACTTAGCTCACTAATATCATTAGGATCAAACTCAGATAACTTAATACCTAAAACTCATGGTATGCACGTATCAAAGTATTTAAAATAACTTTTCAAAGTCAATATCCTTAGGTAGATCTTTCTTGTCATCCACCTACTTATATGTATACATGTATAGATTGTTGTTTCGTGGTGTCGGCCGCTAGATAAGTAGGTAACTTCTTGTCTAGTAGAGGTCATTTCGACTATAACGTTTAGATTAGTTTCTTTACGTACCCTTTAAATACGTTTATGAGTATTGATAAAACGGACATGAGATTAAAAACAAAATATTGGAGGAAATAAATAATATTGTTTGTAAATATTTTAGGAGATAACAAGGGAATTTGACGTGCGTCATAGGAATTCCCTAACGTCTTGAGACCGGTCGTGGTGTGATATTTACGGCGTGAGTGGGTTGTTCTCGGATTTCCCTTGAACCGCGAGCTACGTGGGGAGCACTCGCCTCGACATCGGCAGCGAAAGTCGAGACCAACGTCATCCTCGACACATTTGTTACACAACAACCGGACCACTTAACCGTGTCAATAACGATGAATCGCATTATTTACAAGGCAGTCCCGGGGAATATTATGATTACGTTTAACAAATAAATACTGCGAGTCACAATGATTACTTGAAACCACTAACATACATTATCGATGTAAATCCTGTTAAACAACATATTGTGCATCAGATAAATTCACATCTGTCAAGGTCTGAGTGCGGACTCAGAACCGGATACTGCAAGCCCCAGTGTCAGTGGGCCTTACAAAACGTTCAAGCGATAACGGTTTCTTTTATTAAAAATACCAACTTTGGCTAATGTACGGTTACTGAAGAGGTTATCTCGTAAGTTTACTCATAATGAGGCATTACTTAAACACTGCATATATTTTAAAAGTTCTTTATTGATTTGACCGTATTTCTGTTGACCTCGGTGCAACTGTTGTCCATTTTTCAGAAGCATCGAGGCCTCATACAGAGGGTACCTGCGTAATGTTTGCATAACAACTCCGTTGAGGAATACCTTAACTGAATACCAAATTACCAGCCGTAAATAAACGAAGACGCTATTCAAGCAGACACAAAAAAGGTTCAGGTAAAGTTATAATATGTTTTTAGCTTTAATATTAAATGCAAGTATGTATCTAGATAATGACATTTAATAATAACAAGAGATACCTACCATAGCTTTAAAAACGTGGTATGTGGTAGATGGAATGGGCGTTTTCCTTAAAGTTAAAAGATGTTTAAAGATGTCAAACATACAGTAAGTATAACCTGTATAAAAATCATTTACAAAAGGTTAAGAACTGGTTGGTGCAACTAACGCTCACGCGGCAGTTAACGTTAACAAAGAATGTCAATCTCAAAAGACGTAAGAAAATGAAAAATCGTCGCTTTCTACTGACCAACCTAATCATTTAAACAGACTGTCATTTAAGTTGTGAAACAACTCTTTGACAACAGACAACAGACATTTAACAGCGTGTAACATCGTATTTTTTTAACGTTCGTATGTTACGATAACCAACCGCTGAAACAACCCACCCTAAGTATACTTAACCTATAATATATCTGCCTAAGTTTAGAAATAAATAAAAAGAGATATGTCACCTTAGATAAACATAATTATGCATAATATACCTACCTTTGATAAACATAATATGCAAATTATCAGCTAAAGACTTGATGACTGTGTTCGGTACTTAACATAGGATAGGTAACTAGGTATAGGTAATTATTTATAAAATAGCTGTTTACTTCTAAGTGTTCCATCACTAAATGCCTTTTTCCTTATATGATAAAGATCTGCGGTTTAGTTGTACATAAACATAAGGGTGTAGTGTTATCTATAATGTAAGTAATCATTCTTATAATTGTAAGTACCTATTTCTATCGTTCATCCTTCTTCTATATACTAACGTAGTTTTTCTAAATGTGTGAAATGTGGTGTGATTTTGTTATATAGGTCCTAATGAATACATACATAATAGGTTTCTGAATAAGTATATTATTAAATCTTGTTGACATATCTATTTAACTTTAGACAACATATATATAAAAATTCATGCAATTAATTCAATGATACCCATTTATTATATGCACCGTATCTATATAATATTCACCTAGCTAGCTACATAATATAATAACTGTGATAATAATTAAACTACCTAGGTGCCTAGCTACGTAATATGACCGTATTTCAACACCAAACGAGGAGTTCAAACTTGAACTTTATGTTAAATTTAAAAATTATATTTACAACTAGGTACCTATGTAAGTACCTTAAATAACATATCCCGAAGGCCTCAAAACAATGAATGTTGTAAAGTGAATAGGTAGAGCATAACTGTTTAAAATAATGTAACATTGCTTTAATATTTGGAAATCCCTAGCTGACATAATTTGTATTGTGCGTATCTGTAGCATATCGAGTGCAGCGAATCAAATCAAACCAACATCGACACGGTTGTTTACGTGTACTCATATTGGAACTAGTGGAAATACTTAATAGTTGCGAAAATTCGTCATAGTAAATTAGAAAGCGTGCGTCTGTACGCAAGCAGTGACGGATTCATCATTCACTGCATGTTATTCAACACTGAACTCGCAACACAAATGACTCAGTTTTTTACAAAACCGTCTCTCGGGCTCTTTGTATCTAAGAACTGTTTGAAGACAGAAAGTGTCGCATAGAGGTCGCAGAGAACGTAGAGAAACCTCCCGTACAACGAGTTTAATAACTTATTTTTTATTAAACAAAAAGTTGCTTAAACTCGCTCCTAATATTTTAAAACTGCGGCTCATTTCATTACATAAAGTGTGTTACGCTAAGTTGCAATCTGATGGAACATTAATGTTAAATCTAAAAGCTTATTAAAATTCAACTTACCGCTTTGTATTCAAAAACTGTTTTAAAATAAATTATGTATTCTTCTTGTGTATTTATCACGATATTTTTGAGTTAAATCACAGTTGTAGGTGGTGAGTGTGAGCAGCGCTGCGCTGCGTGGTCTGTCGCAGACTGACTGACTGACGGCCGGTCGCTATCCTCTTTATGTTAGTATGTATTGTAAACTGGTATGCGTTTGCGCACAACCGATGCGATGCCGCGATGACACCGAGAGGTAAAATAAAGAACCCAACTTTCAATACTAATAACTAGCTATTCAATGATACTCCCCATACAAACCATGTTGGATTCGTATCAACATGCTTTCGACGTGTACTATTGTCATGTTTAACCGGTAAACCTATATTTTTTATGTGTTGAAATACCTAACTGTACTTTATTGTAGGTAGGTTATAAGAAAACGATACACCTATGTATCTACTTACCAACCTGGGTTATAGGTCACCGACAGCATAAGATAATAAATATTTTATAAACTGATAATGAAGAATACGGAGAAAATTCCCAGTTATCAATAATAACTTAATAGTTTTACTTTAAATAATCTCAATAATATTTTTATACTAAACATCCTCCTTTTTGCTTTCTTATAGAGAGCGATCAAGTAAGTAGGTACCGATTAAGGCTCTGTTTAAACCGTAATAATATTTGTTACTTTAAATGACGTATCTTAAATAACGCGGAACGTAAATTATTTTCTTCAAAAACCCCCGCTCACGTAATGTTCCCATCAATCATTACAACTCCCGCATCGTTGTACTAACTCTCTACTTTGTACAGTCAAGGGCGAAATAATAAGCACCTTATCTCATTGGAATAATATGGTAGAAAATGTTAGACAAAGCTGCAAGCACCTTTGCGTTCGACTGTGCGAGGTAATTACGTAGGTACTTTAAAGTGAAAAATGTCATTTATACTTACATAGTAAATAACGCGTGAGAACTATTGTCGGCTATAAGGCCATTCATTTACTAGATTGAAAGTAGACTGTGGGTCTATGGGATTACCAATTACGTGTAGCATGTGAATTTATATGGGAAATAGGGTGGCTACGAAAATGTTTGCATTATTAACAGCGAGTTTACCTTTTCAAGTTGGTGTATTACACTCATTATTACACTACTTAAAAGGTAATTTTGGTAGGAATTTGACGTTGCACTATGATACACATTAAGAGAATGAGCATGTATAATTAATTACCTACTCAAGTATGACTCACGGGCACTCGTGAGATAAACCTACAATGTTCAAAAAGGAACTTAAAATATTAGTTATTCGGATTAGTCTAGGTTAAGATAGTAGAGTAAGAAGAACTCTACTATACCTACTAACTCTGTAGTCACAATAATAGTAAGTGGTAACTTTGCTACTAGAATACTCTACCGAAAACTAGCCTAAAGATGCGTAAAATTTATCGGTAATTAGTAATAATCTAATAACTACCAAAGAAATATATACATACAAATACATATATTCAAAAAAAATACCATCTACAAATATACTCGTAGAAGCTAGAGTTTCATTTTTGCTTGTTTGAACGGGTTAACTCAGAAACTTCCAATCCGATTTGAATAAATGTTTTTGTAATGGATACTCCTACTCTACGGAAAGGTTATAGGCTATATTTTATCCTGAAATTGCAACGATAACAAGCACAACGCGGGTAAAACCGTGGAGTGAGTGCTACTAGCGAGTATAAAGAATTGCCTTTTAGAGTGAATTTCTTTGAATGTGCTTGTTGTTGTCGACATATTATTATGTATAGTTGATATATTTAGTTTCCAATTTACCTTTTATTTCGCTTCAACTCTGCGCTAGTATGAATTAATATATAATCGTGAAATAATATATAATCGGGTATTAAAACTAGGATCTCAAACGTAGTCAAGAGAATGAAATATGAATGTGAAGTATAGTATGTATTGCAAAATTAATTAAATCGGTAAACAGTAAGGGAGAGAAAGTAAATACAATAAAACCAAGCTTTGTGCTAATAATAAAATAATACATTTATTATGCGAAATAAAACAACTTCCAATGCCTAATACAAAGTCTAATTAAATCCAAAACACAATACTTTTCCAAATACTATTAATACATTTCAAATATATCATAAGAGCCACAACATAATATTGTTCATTGAACAGTAAACCTTTACTCTGTACATATTAATATCAACAATACGTGTGAAACAATGATATAAGGCACAATTAATTATTTATTATGTTCGATATTATGCACATTGTACTTAAATTATATAAAACAACTTAAAGGAATGTCGTTAAATAAACTGACCCTTTAATGATAAGAAATGGTTCTCTATCGCATTTATTTGTCATACTTCATTTTCTTGGGCAGCTTTCCAACTTCGTGCAGGTAAGCCGCGAACAACTTGGTCTGTAAATAAAATTTAGTAAATAAGTACAGGCTTTGTTATGATCTGTAAGATTCTGATTCTTAAGGCTTTGCCACACTGGATGGGTTGCTGCGGTGTCGGCGGTCAGGTCGACGTGAACGCTGCCGGCATTATCTATGAATAAAATTCGTCATCGTAATGACGTTTCATATATTCCTACTTTTTGACGAAGTGAAAACAGTGCACTGGCTTAACGATCCTACTGTACTTCTTCACCTCAAATGAGTGAAGACTTTTTACATGGAATGATTATTGCGGCACCAACACCCCCGCAATAACCATCGTCGGAAGTACACGAGCTGCAACGGGTGGCATGAGTGAGATATGCTGTCATTACATCCTTCAGGTGAACAAGGGCGACCAATGTGTTCTATGAGCGAAATAAATCATTCGCTATCAGCACCTGATTACTATGTTGTCACATTACTTTCGGTATTGTCTTTCCGAAATATAATAGGCATAATATAGGCATATAGCGCTCACGCACTCCCGAACACACAATGTAAAGTTATGTTACAATATATTACTTTGTCAAAATAAATAATAAATATCATTATTTTAAGCATTAAAATATAATCTTTGTAATAACTTAACAATATATCACCCAAACAATGTTGGTAAAACAATGTTGGTCCCCTGGCACAGGCATTACGCTTAAAAGGGGATATCAACAAATTGTTTTATAAATGTATTATTGTATTATTATGAATAAAGAATTATTATTTATTATAATAACAGCATGCGAACATGTCGAAGTGATTTGAATATAAATTACATCATGACAAAAAATTGTAAGGAAAATCATATATTAATTGTGTATGTAAAAACCAGTAGGTCTCAGATTGAAGAGCACTAACCAATATAACTAACTACGCAAACTTCTCAAGAAAATCAACAGGAAAGTTTGAATACGAGTGACCGACATTATTTGCAATATCATGTGAGGTTTTAGTAAATGGTTAATCCCAGACATGAATATTGGAGGAAATCAGTGATATGATAACCTTTGAGTATACACTTTAAATCACGTAGCACAAGAATAACAGAAATACAGAATATGTAACTAATGCAAGGCGTGAATCAAATGATATGAATATGTAGGTAAACGATGCATGTATTTATGGTAAGGGAGTTGCTCATGTTAGTCGAAAATCTCGTCACTATTATGAATGTTATGGACACTATTTATACATTTGTGATATGTTAGTGATTTGCCTTAAAATGCCTTATTATCAGAATTTCGAAAATTTCTTATTTTTCCACTTCATATACAACTTAATTTATAACAGGTTTTGAAAAAAAGCATAGCAAATAATAGGGAGTAATCGTTAAATAGCCATAGTATTACCCTACTATATTTTAAATAGTAACGTAAGAGTAAAATGGAAGTGATATCTCATTTCCTCCGGATTTCCGGTACCCTATCAACATTGATCCCTTCATATAGTGAAGGGTACAATTTATAAAAGGTACCTTTTATAAATGGTACATTGAATGACTTGCTCATGAATTTACTACATCATGAGTGGTTCGTTTTATGAATGGTACCCGTCTGAACAATGTTTCTGAATGGTTGGTGGGTAGTGTTAGCGGCTGGTAGGGGTGTACTGACCCCCTCGATGTAGTTGCGCAGGTTGATCTTCTCGTTCTGCGAGTGCGCCATGTCGTCGCCGGCGCCCATGGGCAGCAGCAGCACGTTGCGGCGCGACGCCTCCTGCAGCGTGATGGTCACCGGGATCGACCCGCCCTCGCGCGTCATGTCGGGCTCCGTCTGCGGACCCATCGGATATGTTATAAGAATAGCTTTGTAAAACGGTCACTATGGTCAAGTCTAAAACTACAAGATACTTTTTCCTGTTGACGGTGTGAGATGGTCGCTAAAAAAAGATCTTCGTATTTCTTATAGCTTCAGACTTGCCCGTACTGATTTTCCAGTGGTTATTAAACGATAGCTGCACATAAAATCGATAACGATCTAATTTTGAAGAGATGATCTCATATTTTATGTTCGTCCAGAAGGATAAGATGAGTATATGGCGAATTGGATTACTGGACTCATACTTGTTTCTTAAGTTTAAGCGAAAACTACTCTTTTTGAATTGAAACTATCTTTACGGATACACTTCGCTTTTATTTTACATTTTTATCTGACGTTTCGGCCCCTTTACAAGAACCATGGTCGCAGTGAGAGCGAAGTATATCCGTAAACGTGGTTGAAATTGAAAATGTATGTTGTTGCAGTAGGAGGGTGGGTACTGACGTGGTAGACCATCTTGGTGGCGCGCGCGGCGGCCTGGTAGTGCGGGTGGTCGGGCGTCTCCGTCCAGCTGCGCCCGCTCTGCGCGCTGATCTTCATCACGTTACTGGACCCGCGCTCCGCCCACTGGATTACAATACAACATACTACAATGTCATGCCAAAATAATATAGTACAAGGAAAAATTTAACGACACATTGCGATACAGCGATGAGTTCCATTTGCAAAAGTCAAAAATGTATGGAAACAAGTATAATTTTAAATGTTAAAGAACTGGTTTGGTCAAAATCGGTCCAGTCGTTTGAAGTCCCTTACATAAAAACGGCAAAACCGATATAATCTAGCTAACAACCACCGCAAGGTAATTGGCCTTCATCGGAAATCGGTTCATACATTTGAGAGTTACGGTACCACATACAGACTAAACATCGACGACAAACTTATATCAATATCTTTGGGGTCGGGGGTTAAAAAGACATAGCATCATAAGAAACATTAATATAAATGTTGTTTTGCATTAAATCCGTATAAATCCAGATGGCCACGTTATCAAAGTGCAATCCACGCACGAATTAACAACTCGCTCGCCTCACATTACAACAGTTATGAAATCAATCTAATCATTGTGTTTCGTTAACAGTTCTAATTTCATTCGTTTCGTTTGAGTAGGCGATATTATTGTTATTTTATTTTAAATGGAACGGAATTATTTTACAAACTAACAAGCCGTAAAGCCGCGTTTTTATTTAGTATTCTGACCAAAATTTTAATATATGTTTTCTGTTATACCAATGTTTTTGTTATAAAATTTGGAACAAAATTACAAATTCTTCAGCTTTATTACATTCAACGTTATCACAAAAAAGAAAAAACTCTTGCTGTGGAACCAGCACAGAGAGAATAATATATTATAGGGTACCTTTTTTAAATCGATCAGTATCCTTCCAGTTCCTAAGGAAAGATCTTCGTATCCATTGTAGTTTCAAACTTGCTCATACTGATCGATTAAAAAAGCCTATAAGAAATATACACTTATTTATCATCATTAATGTATAAAGTACCTTCTTATTGACGTGCTTGAAGACGAGTTGCTCGACCTCCCCGGGCTCCTGGTTCGGCACGAGTCGGATCGAGAACTTACCGACTACTTTACCCGGAATCACTGTTTTCGCGCCCGGCTGGAACGCCGCGCCTGGAAATTAACAATTTAGGTTTACTTATGATGAGACGCTTCGGTGATCTAGTGGCTTGTGCACTCGCCTGCCTTGACTGAGGTCCCGGGTTCAATTCCATGTTCCCTAGTTTTCAAACACAGCTCGGGTTTGAGATCACCAACCCACTAGGCAAGCGTGGTGATTACGCCTAATCCTCCTCACCGTACTGATATCTTCGGTGAGAGGAGACCCTTGCACAGCAGTGGGACATTACAGGCTATTACTACATGCTTATAACCGTTTTGTACGTGTTTGTGTATGCATGTTAGGATGAAACGTAGCCTAAGTATAAGTTCCTCTTGAATTCAGATATCACATACATTGAAGGAATTTTACAAATCCAAAACAAACGCTAGTTCCAAAGATGCATGAATGCATTTCAAAAAAACTTTATTATTAAAATATTTGATATCTATTACATTTTTCCCATATTACGACATCATACAGAATCCTATTATGGCGTCGTAACATTTTCCAATCAAATATTCCATCTCAGTTCAACATTACTGTAAAATATCTAATGTTTCAAAAGTAAAGAACGTAAAATAAAGATTGCTTTAACAGATTGAAGAATACCAGAGCTCAATTGAAGACAATTACATCAATTAGAAACCGCCGGCAATAAATTTAAGTGCGTCATACACTCCGAACGTTTTTAAAGTAATGTATGGATTAGAAAAAAGTCCCTATTAAGTATGCGCACGTGATACCAAACAGTTTCAACTAACCTTCTGCAAGATATGCTGGAAACATGCCTATAAATTTATAAATCTATATCCTAGAAAAAGTCTACGTTTAATTCATTTTATTGGTAAAACACGTTATCTGGTGGTACATCCAAAGAAAAAAATAAAAAGGTACACAAACAACCCCGTTATTACATAAAAGTAAACGCATTAGCCTGTATTGTCCCACAGCTGGATAAAAGCCTCTCATATCACAGTAGATATCAGTATAGAGAAGAGGGTTAGGTCAGGTTAGTGCTTTTGCTATTACATACATAGTAAAAAATACCTGCTAGCTATTACATAGTAAAATTTGTAAGTTTGTATGTTCGAGCTAATCTCGGGTCTTACCCGATTTGAATAACTCTTTTTGCAATGGATGTGTGGTCAGAGGGAACGTTAAAGGCTATTTTTCACCCCGCAATTCCCACGGGAACGGTAACAACGCGGGTAAAACCGCGGGGCGCTGCTAGTATTATATATGGTGCAATTTTATGTTATGTTAGCCTCTTTTTTTCTGACGCGGTGAAGTTCTAGATATACATAAATGTTAATTAATAATTTTAAGTAAAAAGATTCAGGGCATGACTAGCATGCCTTGCTTGGGGAATTCTCTAAATAATTTTAGATTAAAAATTAAATATTTTAATATACTAGCTGTTCCGCTGTTCCGCGATCCAATAGAGGGCGCTAGTATGCGCTTAGAATATTTTCATAGATTTAGTGGAGTCGCGCCCGTACATTCAGTTCGGCAGGGAAATTCTTCCTCGTTATTAAAATAAGATTACGCGGGCATGGCTAGAAGGTTAAGAAACAATATATTTTAAACTCACCTTCAATTCCGTGAATAGAAAGCGACGGGTACCTCCAGCGGTGCATGAGGATCTGTTCCTTGTTGCCGTTGTGAGCTAGCTTGGTTGCTCCAATAGTGGCTCTGGAAAAGTAAGCCAAAGCAATGTTACATTACTAACTCAACAGAATCCACGAGCAACCAATAAGTCAAACAAATGAACCTGGAATGCAACCTTGACCTCAGATCATAAGTTATGAAGCGATGCGCGATTAACAAATACCGCAATTCCATTCGAATGTGCATTGTACTTGTAATTGTATTGAAACAATAGATCACAAAATGATCATTCATAGAGATTGAGATCGGGCACTAAAAGCCTTCAAAAACATACATACAACCTTCACTCGGATACAAATAATCAAATTGTTTCCGTAAATAATGAAAAAAATATGTAAATTAAATCACCTGTACGATTCAGTACAAAAGTCTATAGTTGGGTAGAATTTCTTTTCAGTTTCAGTAAGAGGCGCCACAGACTTGTAGATATCTGCTATCAATATCTTGCCGTCTTTGTCCACCAGTGTATCTAACAGGTAAATTAAGTCGGACATGGCTGAAAAGAAAGAAAAACCATTTTACTATTCGTAGTTAAACGTATTACGTACGTTATCGACATTATTATAAATTAAAGTCGTTCCATAAATTGTAAATTTTAAGAAATTACAAGCAGTGCCCCGCGGTTTTACCCGCGTTGTGCCCGTTGCCGTGGGAATTGACCTTCCTCTTGAATGTGGGTATCCATTACAAAAGAAAGACCTTTATTATATTGGTATAGATGGGTGTCACCAGGAAGAGACAGGGATGGCAGCGGCTTCCTCCAGAGAATCTAGTCTCTTTGTTTATCATTCATACATTACTATGTTCGGTAAAGTATATGTAGTGATGTCCTTGTACAGTAACATACATTTTTCAAATAAGTTCGTAAGTAAAGGTATTTTAAATTATATATGCACTCAAGGTTATTTTTTATTATTACCCATTATCTAAACCTTACAGTTTTCATCAATTAATTATAGTATAAAATCGTCATTGAACAAAAAAATATTTAAGATAATATTTGATCTGTAAAATCATCAACAATCATAAAATGTTATTATGATAACAGGTAATGCTGCAAAAAGGTGAAGATTTTGTCAAATAGAATTGTTATAAATATCGACTTTTTAATCTATAATACTGAAAATAATACTGATTGTAGGTACTATAGGAGTGCAAAGTTATCCATCTAACACTATAATATTGATTATATGCTTACAAAGAAATCCTTTGTTTATGCTAATTCCAAATACTCACACACAAACGTATAATCAAGTATATTAGTTTATTCATATGTTTTGTTTGCAAACAATTGTTGATTCATAATGTTAAATTATTATTACTCATGCTGATGGCACAAAGGTTAAACTTATCTGCTTTTGTTTCTTATCATTTGTATAAGTACTCTATTTATATTACGTCAAACTAGCTTGGCTTGTTTATTTTGTTTCTCCCTGGAGTCACGGGACAAGCCCGGTCTTTTTGAGAGGCATGCGAGGGGATACAGAGGCATACAGATCCAACTCGTAGAGGTCCTTTGGAGATGTTTAATGTAATGGATTACAACTGCAGGGACACACTCCCGAACACGTCAGTACAACGCATCCGGGAATGTGTACCTGCAGAAGTAGGGACTATTGCAGGAAATTAAAGAAATAAGAATGGGCTATGGGAATGAAGTTTGGATGGATTAGTAATGGGTTATTGCAGAGAGGTCGGCACCTGCCATAACATGTAGAGAACAAGTTATCGGCGGCAGGCCGTGGCTCGCCGCCCACTAGATGGGCCCCAAAACAGCCGACGTAAAGACGGCAAGGGGGCAGCATCGGTGTGGGCGACTCGGGGGTGTAGAGGTGTGCTGCGCTTTCTCTAAACGTTACTCGCGGCGTTATACCCTTTAACACTTCCACCCCCGGATCACACAGCCGACATCGACTGTGCCTCTAACGACCCCCCTCTGGCCGGCCGGTGAAGGCAAGCCAGAGCCGAGAGTCCTGCGGGCCCCCTTTGGGTCCACTCCGGCCGGTGAAGGCTCGCCGGATTATGTGTATTATTATTAAAGCTACCCCTTCCAAATACGAGTTTAGTGACGCATTACCCTATTCCTCTATTCCCTCTTAGTGCAGTCGATAAGGCTGCACATCTAGCAATGCCTTCTGCCAATCTCTATCTATGTCTACAGCTACAATATAAAAATTATTTAAAACAACATCAATGAACAAGTCAAATGAAACATAAAACAATAATTCAACAAACTAAATCTCGAAAGTTGTTTTCGCAAAGTACTCTAATCTCCCATTTATTTTTGTTACAAAAATATAGACCTAGAGCCCGTGAACCCCAGACCTTCGTTATTTTATAAAAGCTGAAAGTTTGTCAGCGCATGCTCCCAACACAGGGTAAGAACGATGGACTATTATGAAGTTTGGGTTACCGTGGCTTTGGCAGGTAAACGTTACTAAAGGTGTGTAAAATACCGATCTAAATTCATCAAATAATAAAGTGTGATTTGTGTGACATGACATATGTCATTTGAAAGCTCTTGAAGAGTTGTACAAGTCACCCTTTGACGGTGATATCGCAATCGACGGCCAACTTGGTGTTTTCGACCATTGAAGATTGGAGTTGACCTATGCTATGGACGCTGATTCTAATGCTCAACAGTGACATGACCTATATCATTTGAAAGCTCTTGACAAGTTGTACAAGTCACCCTTTGACGGTGATATCGAAATCGACGGCCAACTTGGTGTTTTCGACCATTGAAGATTGGAGTTGACCTATGCTATGGACGCTGATCCTAATGCTCAACAGTGACATGACCTATGTCATTTGAAAGCTCTTGACAAGTTGTACAAGTCACCCTTTGACGGTGACATCGAAATCGACGGCCAACTTGGTGTTTTCGACCACCGAAGATTGGAGTTGGCCTATGCCATGGACGCTGATCCTAATGCTCAACAGTGACATGACCTATGTCATTTGAAAGCTCTTGAGGAGTTGTACAAGTCACCCTTTGACGGTGATATCGAAATCGATGGCCAACTTGGTGTTTTCGACCATTGACCTTTAGTACCGTTTACCTGCCAAAGCCACGATAACCCAAACTTCATAATAGTCCATCGTTCTTACCTGTGTTGGGAGCGTGCGCTGACAAACTTTCAGCTTTTATAAAATAACGAAGGTCTGGGGTTCACGGGCTCTTGGTCCAATACGCAACTTTGTAGTATGTGTATTATTTCTTTTTATTCTTCTTATCAAGTCAAAATGGTTATTATTTATATTTATTTAAATATATTTTTATATCTTTTTATTTATTTCATAATAAGTTATAAAAAGTTATCACTATGGATTGAGCTTAAGAAAATGCTGCTAGTAAATCATTAAAACAAAGGAACATTAAAACAATGTTTATTATCAATCTATTTATGGTCTTTAGCAGTGTTAATAACCACATAATGTAATACTCAGCCTTTCAATTAGTTTGCACAGACTTGTAGTTTTCACTGTACTGTGTTGTGTTATTGAATACACTTACAAATACCTATTATAAAAGCGAAACTTTGTAAGGATGTATGTATGTATACATATTTATTACTCTTTCACGAAAAAACTACTGGACAGATTTGGATGAAACTTTATAGTAATAAAGTTTATAGGTATCAGAATAACACATGAGATACATTTTATCCCGAAATTCCCGCGGAAACGGGTACAACATAGGTAACACCGCGGGGTGCGGATAGTGCTTGATAATATAAAATACATATAAAAATCTATAACAAAGCAATTTGTTGCACATTTATAACATCATTTACATATTCATGTAAAACATTGGTAGGCAACAAACTTATATAAGTACCTTATCTTATATGTTTGATTAAACAAGATTATTACAATATTTATCTACACTAATGTTGTAACATTCTACTTATGATTCCAATACTTGACTTATAATTACTACTGTTATAGCACAGACAACTAAAACACTCAATTTAAGCAATTGCACATGATGTTATAATATCATTATAATTTAACATTATAACATCATTATAACGCGACCAATTAACCTGGCGAGCCTTATGTCAAAATCCTCATACTAGTTGTATAAAATTTTGATATTAGGCTGGCTTTTGAAAATAGTTGGGTTATACGTGAAAACTTCGTCGAAACTACATACACAAAACTCTTTGGTAAGATCTCGCTCGCTCCTGATTGGCCCTACGCGCAGCTGCGCTCTCATTGGTTAGATTTTAATGGCGGCAAGTTCACTGTGACAATACACGTACCTACGCGTGAATTTAATGTTTCGCAATGTGTTTTGTTTTTAAAATTTTGTTTGATTAATTGCATTAAATAGTGAAGATAAAGTAGTGTATGCAACTGCATATAACACGGGTATTAAAACACTCGTTACTATTATGAAACTCGCTGCGCTCGTTTCATAAACTCACACTCGTGTTTTAATACCCTTCTTTATATGACGTTGCATAAACTACTATTATCAGTTCATTTATCAAAGAAATTTAATAAAATCTTACCTTCATGTACTGTGCCTCCGTATACTCCACTGTGGAGGTCCATCTTTGCACATTCAAC
Organism: Cyclophora albipunctata; assembly: GCA_963082685.1. Taxonomy (NCBI): domain Eukaryota; kingdom Metazoa; phylum Arthropoda; class Insecta; order Lepidoptera; family Geometridae; genus Cyclophora; species Cyclophora albipunctata. The sequence continues at coordinate 6,062,940 of OY720113.1, read as the reverse complement.
CTCCAAGAAGTAGTAGCTGATACCTCTGAGCCCATAAGTAATGCAGGGTTTAGTGGTGCCAAGCCAGTAGTTGTCAGAGATGCACACATAGTCCACATCATTGAAGAAACCTTCAGGTTTCAATTTCTCCATAAGAAGCTCGTCTAATCCTTCTGATCCAGACTCTTCCATACATTCAAACACAAATTTCAAATTTACAGGCAGCTAGAAATAATACAAACTACCCTTTAAAAAAGTAATCAAACAGAGATGATGATGATGGAAAATAGGGAGTCTTTGCCCAGCATGATATGAAAGCTAATAATACAATCTTTTTGTAGAAACAATGATTTCTTACCTCAGCACCTACTCCCTTAAACGCATTGATGGCATTGACCCAGCCAATGACCGGTCCCTTATCATCTGTAGACCCTCTGCCAAACAATTTGTTATCTCTCTCGACCAGCTCCCAGGGATCGGTAAGCCAGCCATCAGACTTCAGAGCAGGCTGAACATCTAAGTGCCCATAAATACAAATAGTATTCTTCTTAGGATCCTAGGACAGAAAAAATACGTACAATATTTAGAGGACAGTATCATTATTGTAAGCTGTAAAAATGTGCTTGGAACTTACATTTCCTAAATTTCCGACCAACACGGGGGGTAGCTTGACTTCTTGTCCATCGATATTTTGATATCCAACATCCCTCAATTCTGTCGTGGTTCCAACTTCCTTCAATTTTTCTTGCATCCATTTTACCATACGAACGCAGTCCTCCCGATATTTAATATCGCTAGATACAGAGGGAATCGCGACGGCTTCTTTTAATAATTCTTTATATGTTTTAACATTTTGATCAACATACTTAAAAACTTCTGGTAAGGATGCCATTTTATGTTTTATTTCTGGAGTGACGGTGTAATTTCGATAAAATGACTGGTGAACCTGTTTGTATTTGTATACTTCACTGGTTGCTGCAGTTGAAGAAACAATTATCCTCGGAGCGCTCGGAGCATTCCAATTTATACAACGAATGGCACCGGTTATCAATGGCAATGACCGATTCATTTTAATGAATGAAGTGAGTTTAGGGATGGGTAAAAAATATCGATATATCAAAATATCGATATTTTTTCAGAAAAATATCGATACTAATTAGCGATATTTTTTTCCGCGATATATCAATTTTCGATATTTATTTTCAGATATCAAAATCGATATATTTTTAAAGCTCTGCTGTCTGCTCATGCGTCACATCATGATTTTGACCAATCCGATTTCTTAAGGCTAGATTACACCGGGGCAACACTGTGCGGCATTGCGGCATGCCACAAGGCCGCATGCTACAAAGTCAAAAATGTCGCACATTGTGGCAAGAACCGTGCGGCATGGCAACACCTTGCGTCACGTGGCAGACTGTCGCATCTTGTATCCGGGCACAATGGAATTCCATGCGACATTTTTGACGCACGAAAAATGTCGCATGGAATCCATTGTGCCCTTGCCACAATGTGCGACATTTTTGACTTTGTAGCATGCGGCCTTGTGGCATGCCGCAATGCCGCACAGTGTTGCCCCGGTGTAATCTAGCCTTAAAATTTAGAAAATATGCAGTAGTTTTTTGTTTCTTTTTTTTAAGTCAAGCAATTCGATTTTTTTTTAATAATAAAACTTATGTTTGAAACAGCCAGATGTGTATTTGCTTTAAAATTTCGATAATTAAGGCAATTTTTATAAATAATTGCAAATTGGGCAAAAAATATCGATATATCGAAATATCGATATTTCTTGGGTGATATATATCGATATATTTGAAAAATATCGATACGATAAATATCGATATTTTTTTTCCATTTGCCCATCCCTAAGTGAGTTGAGTGAACTGTGAAGAATATCTCCTGTCGTCTATCATTGTCATCGAATGACAACCACAGCACAGAACCACAGATGACAAACTTGGCAATTGCTACAAATATGTCAAGTCACCATGACCAGCACAGATAACCACCAGCGTGGAGCGTGCACTGGCGTCACACTGGGGCGTGCAGGTGCACCAACCAAGGCGTGCACTAAACTGTGCTGTGAATGTCACTCGCCAAGTCAAGTTTCCTGGTCTGTGCTGTCAATTGTCACATTAGTGGAATACAAACAAACAGCTGACTGATCAAAATTTAGGGATGGGCAAATGGAAAAAAAATATCGATATTTATCGTATCGATATTTTTCAAATATATCGATATATATCACCCAAGAAATATCGATATTTCGATATATCGATATTTTTTGCCCAATTTGCAATTATTTATAAAAATTAATAAATAAGCAAAATGGTGCTTGCTAAATGTGTTGCCAAATTTGTAGAGTTTTATACAAGTTTTATATATTTTACCGCACAAGTTGCAAGAAACAGGTTCTTTGTTCCCACTTTTTTTAAAGAACTTCCATACAGCAGACATGACGTTTAACATAAATACAATTCACGCAAAAAAATATAACAATGAGCCACGCTTAGTTTACTCGTGACAACACAACAAAACAAAGTTCGTTCGTCGTACCAACACTCTAAAATACAATACAGTCAGTCCAGTGCAGTGATACCAACCAAACCAACAAGCAAGCAATGTCATTGTCATAGACAAGCAAGTCATAGAGAGTAATTTTAGTTTGTGTTTGAAGCAAAGAAACTAAACCCATACAGCCTACTGCATATTTTCTAAATTTAAGAAATCGTATTGGTCAAAATCATGATGTGACGCATGAGCAGACAGCAGAGCTTTAAAAATATATCGATTTTGATATCTGAAAATAAATATCGAAAATTGATAAATCGCGGGAAAAAATATCGCTAATTAGTATCGATATTTTTCTGAAAAAATATCGATATTTTGATATATCGATATTTTTTACCCATCCCTAGATCAAATTATCAAAAGGAAGGAAAAAAATATATACGTATTGAAGACTTTTTTTAACGATTACAATTAATTTATATTAAATAAAAATGACTCTCGCAGACTATGTCGCTTCTTTATCTCAAAACCCATATTTTGGTGCTGGGTTCGGGTTATTTGGTGTTGGCGCTGGAGCAGCAATTTTGAGAAAAGGATTTCAAACATCTGGAATGTTATTCAGAAGGCATTGCATGATTACTTTAGAAGTTCCTTGTCGGGATAAGTCTTATCAGTGGCTTCTTCAATGGATCACGAATAAGGGAGCTAGGCACACGCAACACTTAAGTGTAGAAACATCATTTCTACAAAAAGACACAGGTCAAATCAAAACTAAGTATGATTTTATACCTAGTGTCGGGCAGCATTTTTTCAGGTTATTTGATAATTTTACTACGATTAGTCATGAAAATATTATTCTGTATATATCTAATGAAGTAAACACATTATTATTATTCAACAGATATGAGGGAACATGGATAAAAGTCGACAGAACAAGAGAACAGCATACATTGGACTTGCATATGGGAGTTCCTTGGGAAACTGTTACACTAACAGCTATTGGACGCGATAAAAACCTCTATTATGGCATACTTGAAGAAGGTAAGAAACTAGTCAACCTTTTTTGAAGTTAACAATAAAGTTGCCTGTAAGGCGGCCCCTAGACGATCAATTATAATTAACCGTCTAGGGCTAATATTGAAGACTGCGCAATGATTGAACGAAAATTTGAGCGAGTTTAATTTTTATTGTACAATATTTAATATTGAACAATATTGCTTCGTGTAGGGTCAGTATTGCGCAATATTTGACATGTTGCTCGGGCTCAAACTATTCTCCGACTGAACAAGAAAACATTGCACAATTTTCTTATTGTGCAATATAATTGACCGTTTGGATCCAAACACAATTCAATCTTATTGCACAATTAAATATATTGTACAATGTTATTGTAGGTCTAGGGGCCTCCTAAGGCGGCCCCTAAACGATCAATTATATTGCGCAATATTGAATATTGTGCAATATAATTGATCATCTAGGGCTAATATTGAAGACTGCGCAATGATTGAACGAAAGTTTGAGCGAGTTTAATTTTTATTGTACAATATTTAATATTGAACAATATTGCTTCGTGTAGGGTCAGTATTTGACATGTTGCTCGGGATCAAACTATTCTCCGACTGAACAAGAAAACATTGCACAATTTTCTTATTGTGCAATATAATTGACCGTTTGGATCCAAACGCAATTCAATCTTATTGCACAATTAAATATATTGTACAATGTTATTGTAGGTCTAGGGGCCTCCTAAGTTTAATAAAAGCTAAACTTTTACAAAACTGTAAAATTGCAAATGTTATTATTAAGTATGTACATAATAAATTCACTGATTGCAATGAAGTTGAAGTCACTTAATTGAACAGTAACATGCTATTTAATTTCAGCCAGGACAATGGCACTAAAGCAACATGAAGGTATGACAATAATGTACACAGCAATGGGCTCGGAATGGAGACCATTTGGACATCCACGGAAAAGACGACCATTGAAGAGTGTTGTCTTACGTTCTGGCTTAGGAGAAAAAATACTGAATGATTGTCTCGATTTTATAAACAGCCCACAGTGGTACATTGAGAGAGGAATTCCATATAGAAGAGGTACTCATAATATATACTGCACACTGACAAAGAAAAATAAATTGTACAGGGACTATAGGATTTTAACCAAATTGTAATTAATGTGTGAATTTCAGGACGCAATGTAGGCTACATTGCGTCCAACTTAATGTACATACCTGACTCCTAAATACAAAACAGTTTTCACAATTGAACTGGTTGTTCCAGAGATTAGCACAATCCATTATCAAAATATCTGACCTGAGATTTAATGCAATCCTATTGGTTTATATTTGTCCGTTTCTCCGCTCCGCAGCCTCGCTCCGCATCAATGGACAGGCACCCTTACTCATCACCTTTATAATATTATAGATAGCAGCCAATTTCAATTTCTATTTCATTTCAGGATATTTGTTATATGGCCCACCTGGATGTGGCAAATCATCTTACATCATGGCATTAGCTGGAGAATTAGAATACAATATTTGTGTTCTTAACTTATCTGAAAGAGGTCTAACAGATGACAGGCTCAACCATTTACTTAGGTAGGTATGATATTGGGAATAATAGTAAGCCTTCATATTTCATCATATATAACCTAGATTTAGCTTAAGACCACAAAGCTACAACCATTACATGGTGATTTCTCCGAATACTCTGTACCACATTGGTTGTTCACTGATTGAATGATAAGCCATTCAGTGAGATCCCCTAATATAACAAACTGTTATGATTTTAATGAAACTTTTCTATAATTCCAGTGTAGCTCCGCAACAATCAATAATACTGCTAGAAGATATTGACGCCGCCTTTGTATCAAGACAAGACACGCCAACACAGAAAGCTGCCTATGATGGACTGAACAGGGTTACATTCAGTGGACTTTTGAATTGCTTAGACGGTGTGGCGTCTACTGAGGCTCGCATTGTGTTCATGACTACTAACTATCTCGAAAGGTATCATAAAGGATATCCATACAATATGTTTATCAAAGATCTGCCAAAAACATAGGGTTTTAACACCTGCACAATTTTAACATATACCCTGAAGTGTTATTAACACGGGTTAACACGGGTATTAACACGGGTTAATACCCGTGGGGTTATACGGGTTAACATGGGTATTAAAACACTCGTTACTATTATGAAACTCGCTGCGCTCGTTTCATAAACTCACACTCGTGTTTTAATACCCTTCATTATATGTATGACAGTTGCATACACTACTTTATCTTCACTAATGCAATTAATCAAACAACAAGAGTAAAAGCTGACAATAGTTTTTCACGCGTACGTGTATTGTCAGAGTGTTTTCACATTATCCGATCCGATATCGGGGTTAAGTAAAATGTATGAAATAAGTACCTGTCTTTCATATTGTCCGGCCCGATATCGGAACATATTTCATACATTTGATTTACCCCGATATCGGATCGGCGTCCGACACCGATATCGGATCGGATAATGTGGAAACGCTCTCACAGTGAACTTGCCGCCATTAAAATCTAACCAATGAGAGCGCAGCTCGCGCAGGGCCAATCAGGAGCGAGCGCGCGATGTTATAATGAGATTTTACGATATCGATGTGGATATTATACCATCATGTGAAATTGCTTAAATTGAGTGTTTTGTTGTCTGCGCTATAACAGTAGTAATTCTATGTCAAGTATTGGAAACATAAGTAGAATGTTACAACATTAGTGTAGATAATAGTAGTTTATGCAACTGTCATACAATGAAGGGTATTAAAACACGAGTGTGAGTTTATGAAACGAGCGCAGCGAGTTTCATAATAGTAACGAGTGTTTTAATACCCGTGTTATATGCAGTTGCATACACTACTTTATCTTCACTAATGCAATTAATCAAACAACAAGAGTAAAAGCTGACAATAGTTTTTCATGCGTACGTGTATTGTCACAGTGAACTTGCCGCCATTAAAATCTAACCAATGAGAGCGCAGCTGCGCGTAGGGCCAATCAGGCGCGAGCGAGATCTTACCAAAGAGTTTTGTGTATGTAGTTTCGACGAAGTTTTCACGTATAACCCGACTGTTTTCAAAAGCCAGCCTAATATCAAAATTCTATACAACTAGTATGAGGATTTTTACATAAGGCTCGCCAGGTTAATGGTCGCGTTATAATGATGTTATAATGAGATTTTACGATATCGATGTGGATATTATAACATCATGTGCAATTGCTTAAATTGAGTGTATAAGTCAAGTATTGGAAACATAAGTAGAATGTTACAACATTAGTGTAGATAATAGTAGTTTATGCAACTGTCATATAATGAAAACACTCGTTACTATTATGAAACTCGCTGCGCTCGTTTCATAAACTCACACTCGTGTTTTAATACCCGTGTTATATGCAGTTGCATACACTACTTTATCTTCAATAATGCAATTAATCAAACAACAAGAGTAAAAGCTGACAATAGTTTTTCACGCGTACGTGTGTTGTCACAGTGAACTTGCCGCCATTAAAATCTAACCAATGAGAGCACAGCTCGCGCAGGGCCAATCAGGAGCGAGCGCGCGATGTTATAATGAGATTTTACGATATCGATGTGGATATTATACCATCATGTGAAATTGCTTAAATTGAGTGTTTTGTTGTCTGCGCTATAACAGTAGTAATTATAAGTCAAGTATTGGAAACATAAGTAGAATGTTACAACATTAGTGAAGATAAAGTATATTATGCCACACCCTAATGTAATGGTTTTAGCATACCATGATGATAAACAGCATGTAGAAAATTAAAATCTTCCAGTCTTCAAAAATAAATAATACTATGTTCTTTCAGATTAGACCCAGCTTTGATAAGACCAGGCAGAGTTGACATGAAAGAGTTTGTTGGTCACTGTGATAGAGAACAAATTGAACTAATGTTTTTGAGATTCTACAAGGGTGAAGAAGCAGCACAACTGGCCCAATCATTTGCTAACAAGTAAGTGAATGAATCAAGATTACTAAGATGAAGCTGTTACGTTTTATTATCCATTCATTATATAACGAGGTTATGTGTGAGTTTAGTTTGAGGGTTCTGTGTACGCAATCCAATGTACAGATCCTTTCCCATTCATCTCAAAACATTTTGAACAATTTTGATATGGTTTTATTTGTGTCTGATACATTGATGGTGGTTTTAAACGGCTTTAGTAATTGCTTGCCAAGGGGCACCACAATATGTGCTGTCATGGTTATTTTCTAGTTTCTAGTTTAATTCATTTACTTGTATATAATTTATTTTATTATATTTTTAGGGTTTTGCAAGAGGATAAACACGTGAGCCCTGCACAGATTCAGGGTTACTTTATGTTCCACAAGCATTCGCCGCCAAAAGATGTGTTATTGGATGTAGAAACAATATGGACTCTTGGTTAAATAAAATGATTTATTAACTTATTAAAGAATCAATACTTGCCATTACATATTGTTTGTTTTTATTATCTACTTGTTTTTTTTAATACACCACATCACTACATATTATAGAACAAAGTCCCCAGCCGCGTCTGTTTGTCTGTTCGCGATAAATTCTACTACTGCACGGATTTTGACGCGGTTTTTTAAATAGATTGATTCCACGGGAAGGTTTATATGTATAAAAATTCCCACGGGAACGAGCACAGCGAGGGTAAAACCGCGGGGCACTGCTAGTAATATATTAAAAGTTTTCATTGAAAACTCGATATTTACAAAGATAAAGGCAAAAAACTTTAATTTATAACATAAAAATTTTGGGTTACAATAACAATACCTACTTAGATGGAAGTACTTAAAAAGCTAGTACAACAAATATCTTTCATTATTTCCACCAGACTTTTGATAAGCTACATTAACACCAAATCATATCAAACATAATATAGCAAATATATTAGTCTTAAAACACTAAGCATAGCTTTGTTGCTATTGTTGGAAAGGTATAGGAGGGTAAGCTGTCCAGTCAATGGGTTGGGTACATAAAAGTTATCCAAATGACAAAACATGGAGTGCTAGATGCAGTGATATTGAAGTAAGGTGTTTGGTATTGAAGAATAACAGTTCTCCTTTAATGTCTTGTCGCCTTCTGCCATGTTTATTGTGCTAAGCAGATAGGTTGAGATTTTTTTAATCTAATGTTGGAACATTATTTCAAGATACCTTGGCCTTGATTTCCTTACATTTGAACAAAATGAGACAAATTCGCTCAAGAACCCGGTCCCTTCCAAGGAAGAGCCCATTGACTGCACAGTTTCGCTTTGTCAACAAATCTCTTTCACTGGCTTTACCAACTTAACAGACTTGTACAAATTAATAAACTTAAGAGTACATGATGCAACTTCAGAACTGACCTTTTGAGCATTTTGTAACAACTTATTGACCACATCATCTTTAAATAGTTTCAGAATTTCCCATTGCCAATTGGCGGATATTTTTGACACATCAATATCTTGGTTCTGATCCGTAATTTTTATGCAGAATACTTTGCCAAGACAATGCAATGAAATATTCAGTTTTACAGGGTTATCTTTTGAATCTTGCTTAAATAGTACTTGAAACTTAATAAGACATGTAAAGTCCTTAGATAAACATACATGGGTATCTAGTAGAACAAGACCATGCATGTGTAAAAGTGTCTTAAAATAATCATAAGGAGAACTTGTTTTTCTGTTTGGTAAATCTAGAGAGTCTAATATTATATATTCCTTGTTTTTATTACTATTATCACTCTTGGTCACATTTGATGGAGTTGCTGGTATAGGTATTTTATTTAACATGAGTGGATTTGATGAAGCCTGTGTATTAGATATGGCCTGATTATTACTATTAGCCAAAACAGATGATTTAGGTGGCATATTCATACGTGTTAATGATTCTTTTGACATAAGCTCAGCAAGTGGTTTAATTTTAATTCTAGGAGTTGCTTTTATTTCTCCAGTCTCATTGGCATTGATGACTGCTAAAGAAGTAGTAGAAGTGATAATAGGCATGCCCACATTATTTTCCTCTTTAGGCTGCAAAAACACACCAGGCCCATATTCCGCCACAATAAACTGTGTTTTGATTTGGTCTTTGCTTTTAGTAACTATCTTCAAATTGTGGTTTGTGTTAAGTTTTTCAATTTTCTTGGGAAGCTGTTTAGGGTTAGCAACTGGGTTTGCATTGAGTATTTTTTTTGAATCACTGGCTGATACACTGTACAGTACAGCTCTATCTGTTATCTGGGTTAATTGTATATTTTCCCTATCACTTACATTACCCATCTCATCTGCTGGTATATAGTCCTTATTAACCAAAGGTTGTGTATCACTATCAACTGCAGGACAATAGTCTACCCATCCCACATCTTTATCATCATTGTCAGTATTTTTCATTCTGGTTAGTATTTTAACAAAATTCGAGTCTATATTAGCTGTCATTTCTGATTTCGGCAGCCAAACCATACCTAGATTTTTGTATTTAAGAAATCTCAAAAATGCAGTGCTGTTGAACCCTTTTCTATTTATTATTTTTCGACCAACACTTAAAATTTTTCGTCGTAATTGATTTTCTTTGCCTTCATATTTATTTCCACAGTTATTGATAATTTTCATTATAGCACTGTCGGGAATGGCGTATTTATGAGAAGTAAAACACACTGGAATAACATTATCTAGGTCCTGGTCATCCTGTGAATTGTCCAATTCAGTAAGTTCATCTTCAGACTTATCGTCGGTTGGAGTTTCCTTAGATTCCTTGCTGCGACCCTTGTTGTCTAATAAGACTGTATCAGTAGAACTACAAGAAATAATTCTTCTTCGTTTAGTTTTATTTCTCATCGTTACACTTTCATCTGAATCAGAACTGCTGGTCTGATTGTTGTTGCTTGATGTTTTGTAATATGTTATAATATAATCAGCATTACAATATTCTATTATTTTATCGGGGGATATTACAACATGTTTGTAAGACCCAGTTAAATTGTGTTCTTCTCCTACTCTTGGAAGGTCTACTCTACATTGTTTCAACTCTTTACCATATTTCATTTTAAAAGTATTGTGTTTCTGTAGGTTGTGAAATTTGAAAGATATTTTAGTCTTAAAAACTCCAGCACATAGAGTGCAATTAAATTTCTTACTGTAGTTTTTCTTCCATTTTTCGGAAACTGATCTTGTAAGCCGTTGTTCGTTAGCTGTTGTGTCCACTTGACTAGAAGAAGATGTCACTAGACATTTATCATTTTCTCTACTTGACTCACTATATAGTCGTGCATTTGGTATTGTAATTCGATCGGAATTCTCTATGGATGTCTGAAAATATTTAAAAAATTAAAATATGAATCCTAATTTAGTTTTATAAAACAAACAAGCAGCTCCCCGCGATTTTGACCGCATTGTGCCCGCTCCTGTCCTCAGTTTCCTGTTGAGGAAATCGGATTGGTAGTTTTCCAGATTAGGGCATTCAAACAAACAAAAAATCAAACTCTTCAGTATTATTTTATATTAGTACAGATTAATAATTTCTATATTAAGTTGCCCAGATATTAATGGATAAGTTACATAGAGTAAAGTAAATATTTTTTTTTTGAAAATTAAAATATATTCAGATCCTCTTATACAAATAATTTTTATATTTAATACTAAATCACTTTTTAAATCAAAACTTACTTTGTTTCCTAGAGTTTTAAGTTTTAAAATTTTCTGCTGGTCAATAAACTTTTGTTTGACTTCGGCATAGTTGCATAGTACTGCATCACAGCTTTTACATATTAACTGAGATAGACCATCAAATGGTTCAACCTGAAAGAAAATAATAACTTTCATATGTACACACAACACAAACATGAAGCTTATTATGTCCTGAGTAACAAATACTTTAAAATTTTAAATGTATCCAATAATAAAACAAACTTACAGAGATACCAAAACAAAATTGTATTTTTTCCTGAACATTTGGCACTATCTGATAAGTGCCTGTGTCTTCTAAACATAGCCTACAAATGACGAACAACTTCGGATCAACCTGGATTTTGGTCATGTTGCACTGCATCTAGAAAAAAATAGATATTAATATTTGAGTTTCACTAAAAACAATTATAATGTAAATAAATTCTTAAAATGTACCTAAAGATTGTATGTAACACCTACAATACATTTCACATTTCCCTCCAAATGATATGTCTCCAGTCTCTGTTTGGCTGTCTGTCACGTAGCAAAAAAACAAATTCCTAGGTAGTGTGTAAAAGTATTTTCACAGTATGTATTTTGGTGGGCATTCACATCACAATAACAACAACCTATTCAACCTAAATTAATTATGGGATAACAAGTGTCAACGTCTCATCGTTTAATACAAACTTTGTAAATACCATCAAATACATATCGTATTTCGAAAAACAACAAGAGGGAACAGTATTTTCACAGAGGGTCACAAGATCCTGTGATAAATGAAATTGAAAGTTAAAACCACAGTTAAAACTTAAAAAATCCCGCACAACACTACTCCACGAATTGATCAAACCAGCAAAGCAATACAATGAGCAAAATAAGATACAAATAAAATTTTCCTCTGGATAGATGGAACTAGGGATGGGTAAAAAATATCGATATATCAAAATATCGATATTTTTTCAGAAAAATATCGATACTAATTAGCGATATTTTTTCCCGCGATATATCAATTTTCGATATTTATTTTCAGATATCAAAATCGATATATTTTTAAAGCTCTGCTGTCTGCTCATGCGTCACATCATGATTTTGACCAATACGATTTCTTAAATTTAGAAAATATGCAGTAGGCTGTATGGGTTTAGTTTCTTTGCTTCAAACACAAACAAAAATTACTCTCTATGACTGTCTATGACAATGACATTGCTTGCTTGTTGGTTTGGTTGGTATCACTGCACTGGACTGACTGTATTGTATTTTAGAGTGTTGGTACGACGAACGAACTTTGTTTTGTTGTGTTGTCACGAGTAAACTAAGCGTGGCTCATTGTTATATTTTTTTGCGTGAATTGTATTTATGTTAAACGTCATGTCTGCTGTATGGAAGTTCTTTAAAAAAAGTGGGAACAAAGAACCTGTTTCTTGCAACTTGTGCGGTAAAAAATATAAAACTTGTATAAAACTCTACAAATTTGGCAACACATTTAGCAAGCACCATTTTGCTTATTTATTAATTTTTATAAATAATTGCAAATTGGGCAAAAAAATATCGATATATCGAAATATCGATATTTCTTGGGTGATATATATCGATATATTTGAAAAATATCGATACGATAAATATCGATATTTTTTTTCCATTTGCCCATCCCTAGATGGAACAAGGAATCAATTCAATGAATCAAACTAAAAGTCAAAACAAATACTGTAAAAGTAATTTTTCGTAAAGTAAATTAGCGCCATCTAGTAGAGAGTAGTGGAACATTTCATTTTGCGCGCCATCTTCACCACAATTTATAAAACAACCGTCAACCAAGGGCGTTACAGTTTTGCCAAAGGGTTATGTTTCTACGACAGGTATGACTAATAACGGCTGAGTAGCTAAATAACGCATTTGGGCTTGGGCTGTAAAAAATCAGCCTACTGATCATTTACCCCGAGAGATGGCGGATGGCGGACAAATGGAATTCGTTTACAATCTTTACCCGATTGTGATTTGTAGGTGCGTCATGTGGTGTTCTCCGGGTAGCTAGTGGGGCCATCTTCTGTTCCGTTTTGAGGGCAATGGTCCGATCCCGGGCTTGCACTGAATAATGATTTAATCATCGTTTTCAACTCGAGATGGGGCTGCAATGTGAATAAAAAAATATTTTTCTCATCTAATGACACTAATGGTAGAATCAGATAGTTCACTCGGGTGAATGTTCACTTAAGTAAATGCTTAATTTTTCTTTAATTTCTTGTTCACACACAGCTTGTTTGAAAGGACGTGGAGATTAACATTCATTCGCAGTTTCTATGCCTTAAGACGTGTAATTTTTAGTGAAAGATCAAAGATGTAAAATAAAACAAAGAAATAAACAAAAAATAAACTGAAATAATAAAACTATATTTCATTCTTTGTTTGTAATTTGTCTATAACTAGCAGCATCCCGCGGTTTTACCCGCGTTGTGCCCGTTCCCGTGGGATTTTTATACATATTATAAACCTTCCTCTTAAATCACTCTATCTATTTAAAAAAAACCGCGTCAAAATCCGTTGCGTAGTTTTAAAGATCTAAGCATACATAGGGAATAGGGACAGACAGTGAGACAGACAGCGAAAAGTGAATTTTTAACCGACTTCAAACACCGAAGGCGGAGGTTCTCAATTCGGCCGATATATATTTTTTTGTTTTTAAGCTATTGCATAGCTTCTATCGCGGGCCTTGAGCGCGGGGACCGAATCCAGAAATTCCGTAATGAAAAAACCTCAAGCTCCCCACTAACGCCATCTAGTGATACAAAAAATAACTATGCAATAGCTTTACCGCGGCAGTCCCCGAGTGCCACACGTCTTTTTTTATTTATTTAATAATAGGAAAATTTGTTTTCTTATCGGTCACCACGCTCAAAAAGTGTAACTTGAATTAATATCAAAGAAAAAGAAATAAAAAATGAATAAAATAAATAAAAAAAAAAAATTATAATTGCATAAGTTGATACAAAATGCTATGCAATAGCTTTACCGCGGCAGTCCCCGAGTGCCACACGTCTTTTTTTTTTTAAGTTAGTGATAATAGTGAATATACCAGCGCCATCTTTTGTGAATGTTATTAAACCACAGAAAATCGGCTTGATCGTTAAAGAACTATTATTCAGATTTATACAAAGTATCCATTTAAAAAAAAAACTTTCATTGAAATAATACTTTTATAATTTAATAATTAAAGAATACATAACAGTCATTAAATTGAAACAAATTAATATACCGGAAATTAAATAAATGGTTCTAGAATTTTCTAATGTCGACGTTGTGTCTGGTAGCAGAACTAAGTGTAAAGATTCGTTAAACATAGTATATATGGCTGCTAGGAGATGGCAGTATAAAAAAGCTCATTATTATAAAAAGTCTTTTCATAATACCAATAGATGGCGCTGTTCGCATACGGGAAGGTAAGGTTTACTTCTTCATCGAGTCAATGAGTCTTCATTTATTAGGGGTCCACCCAAAGGGTTAAAACGGGACTCTATTACTGAGACTTCGCTTTGCGTCCGTCCGTCCGTCCGTCTGTCACCAGGCTGTATCTCAAGAACGGTGATAGCTGGACAGTTGAAATGTACACAGATGATGTATTTCTATTGCCGCTATAAAGTACTAAAAATAAGATAAAACAAATATTCAAGGGGGCTCCCATACAACAAACGTGATTTTTTGCCGTTTTTTACAGTAAGGTACCTTACGTGCGCGAGTCCGACTCTCACTTGGCCGGTTTTTGTCTAAATATAGTTGAAAAAGAAAGAGGCCAATCAAATTGCTCTGCTTGTAGCAGCCTGCAAGAGCTAGGGCGAACAAGTCTCCACACAGCCCGTACAGACCAGCAAGGTGAGCCATGGACTGAGGGCTGTCGGAGACGTTGCAGAGGTCAGAGTTTATCTGCGATAGTAGAAGAAATCCCCACTTCACTCGATTCTATTTGCTACGTCCCACCTGAGCGCGAAGTACATACCTATGTTTGGGGCATATAGGCCATGGTAAGTTATGGCCTGGGGGAGGGTGTTCAGATGGAGGAAGAAGATAGTCCGAAGCTGGGTACTTCTTACGCCATGCTGAAACTCTGGTATCAGGAATATCAACCAAAGGATTACCAATATGGCACATTTTGAATTGAAACTACGTGTACCGTGGTCACAGAAGAGTCTTCTGTGACCACGGTTTCTGTAAAGGGGCCGAAACGTCAGATAAAAATGTAAAATAAAGGCGAAGTGTATCCGTAAACGTAGTTTCAATTCAAAATGAGTAGTGTTCGCTTAAACTTAAGAAACCAGTAATACATGGCACCTTAAAATAAATACCTAAGTATTATTCTACTACCAGACGGTAGATGGCGTTGATTAAACCCACCCATACCATACCACCAGTATTCCAACTTGGTTAGCCCTTGAGTTAGATACCTACAGCCGGCGGTACGTAGACATGCGCTAGGGCTGCCACCCTCCAGCATTTTAATTATATTTGCCTGCTTTGTGTTTCCATTTAGTTTTGTGATTGTAAATATTTTTTTTAAGTAAACAATTAAAATACTTAAAATTGAATAGGAAGTTTTCAATTCAATAAAAATGCGTGATGATTTGTGAAAGGTAAATTTAATTAAAAAACATGTTTATAATTGAATAACAATGTTATAAATTTGCAACCGAAAAATATTTGCGCCTCGACTGAGACGTACGAAACGCTTTATTATTAAATTTTAAGGTATAAAAAATCCGAATTCTAAAAGCTTCATTAAAAATTGTTTAGGAAAACATGGGCAAGGTGGAGAAAAAGGAATATCTTTTACTTGGTTATAACTATAGATATTATTTTATTTTATAATTTAAAAAAAGTTATCTCTGGATGTGTTAATTGCACAATATATTCTATTCGAACTACCCGTCATAATTAAATACCTATGTAGTGTAGTGCAGGTACTTTGTAGTGAAAAATCAACATAGGTACCGTCCGTACGTCACTGCGGCACAGTAGCGACTGCCTGCGTAACAGGTATAACTCGCGTTTCGGCCGTTTGTATGGAGTTGGATTACTGTTTAGATGTATTACCGTTACCCATACTGATGATGCTATGCATGCTATGTTCAATGTTGCACATCGGCCACTTGGTACTTTATCGATTTTTAAATAAAAGAAGTATTTTATTTTCGATATCTAAGTAAGTAAGTATTAGCATAATAAAATAATAACCTTGCCGTTTAGCTTTTTCCCACTAGGGCATAACTAAGTACTAAGTTTATTAGAGGAAAATCTAGTACCTAGTCGTAATATTTGTTCATTTATTGTTTGTGTGAACTAAAAAGTTCCTATGTCGTATTATTTTTAATCTGTTGTTAGTTTAAGCGTAAAATGTATATTTTTATACTCGTACTTATATTAAAACTGTAGAGAGATCAATTCTGTACATTGAAAATTATGTTCAAAATGAATATTGGAGGACGAATGGTGATCGATACTGATGCCAAAAATGCAATCAGTAATTTTTTTGTCTGACTGTCCGTCTGTATGTGCACGCATGGGTTAAAACTACTGAAGGGCAGGTTAGGCTATATAACATAACGCTAAGACACATAGGAGCAGAGCAGTGACAATAGATTTGAATAGCAAGTTGGATGAAAATATGTACTTTCGAGCTCTTATCCTCGCATACGTTGATCATACACCAAAAGTTTGTATTACGAAGATGTTGGTCTTCAAAAGATCCACAAAAAGTCCTCAATAGTATATATCTATCTCGGAATTCCCGCGGGAACGGGTACAACGCGAGTAACACCGTTGGGCACGGCTATCTATACTTTATATTATAAAGCTACAGAGTTTGTTTGTTTGAACGCGCTAATCTCAGGGACTACTGGTCCGATTTGGATTTATTATACTATTTTTGACACCTTTAGTTCAATATGGCCGGTAACGCTCACATCACCCGAGCTCGAATACTTTAAGCGGAATTCATACGGCAGTGTGATAGAAAGTGCGCGCCCGATTTATGGGAATCTATATAGTTACTTACTAATTTAATAAAAATCTTAAGTTTTGAACTTTGTTTTTTGTAGAGTGGTAATTTTCGGAATTACTGATCCATTCATTAAATCATTTTCTAAGTTATTATACCTAGGAAAGGCAGGTATCAAGGTATATTGGAGTAAAATCTTCGTGTGTCGTAATGTCATCTGTATCAAAATAATTTTAGGTCATAGTGATAATCCCATTCCCATGATGAGCCACTTCGTTTTTTAACCGACTTCAAAGAAGGAGGAGGTTTCTCAATTCAACCGTTATAATGTGGGCCTTAATCATATACGCTTATTTAACAACATTTTTACTATCAAATGGTTTATCCCTTTGCGACACACGCTATTTCCCAAAGAAAGACAAAACACTTTATACTTAGCAGTGTTTTAATTATAGAGCGTTTATTAATAAATAAATATATGTTTTTTTTAAGTTCAAAGATAGGGATCATAGGGATCACTAAATGATGTTAGTTATGTTGCGTTGCATTTACACTTTGAACGTTTGAATTTTCACGTTTCCCGCTTTTGAGGAGGTTTTGAAAGTGAAGTGAAAGGGAGGTGTGAAATCTTACGATTCGACTTTCTTCCTTCCCTTGAACGGTATATTGATTCCTGAATTCTTGAGCGGAACAATGCTATTACAGCATTTCTCTATCCACGCCACCCGGTGCTTTCTTTGGTAGGGTATTCTCGTTTCCTTTTGACACACTCAGTCTGTGGCCTTAAAATATATACCTAATTGGTCCAGTTGATAGGAACGTTGAGGTATGCATAAAAATGTTTTATTCGCGATTAAGTCCCGTCTAGATTAGTGTTTACAATGTGTTCATATCGTGATAGTTTAAATAGTGTACGAACCACACATTCTCCTATGAGCTTTTAACTTCCATATTCAAAAGGTGGAACGAACCAGTTCGCGGCGCACGGCGTACTGAATTTGATTTCTCAATTCGATAACTGCACTATCAGTAAAATCGATATCAAACATGCGCAGGAGATGATATATTACATAAGGCTGTAGGAACAAGGCTAACTTAAGGATATATGCAATCGAGAACCTCAAGGATAGTCCAGTAAATTCAGTGGATGAATCCCGATTAGTGTTATTCTAGGTCATTATAATTTGAATGGAATACAAAGTAGTCATCCATTTAAATGTGGCCTGCGCCAGAGAGATATAATCTCTCGGGAAAAGTTGATATATTTCT
Organism: Cyclophora albipunctata; assembly: GCA_963082685.1. NCBI lineage: Eukaryota > Metazoa > Arthropoda > Insecta > Lepidoptera > Geometridae > Cyclophora > Cyclophora albipunctata. The sequence goes on along the minus strand of OY720113.1, from coordinate 6,044,506 downwards.
TTACTTGTATGCTAGACCAGTAGGGTTGGCTACTAACCTACACGCACTTTAGCACCAAAATTATTTTTATGAATGAAAATTGAATGGAGTGAATTCTAGATATTCTATTCTATTCTAGTCTCGATCTATAATCCCACGGAGGTCACATTGAAACGAACAGTTGCATTTAAATTGTATTTATTAATTACATAATGCCATAGTCATCTTCTATAAAGAAGTTAACAGATAATTAACTTACATAATAAAGCAAATAGATCTACAACAGAGTTCACGATTACAATAAAACAAGCATTTGATAACATTAGTCAATTTCGTCTAGTGAAATGCATGTCATAATATTTGTATTAAACTTAACAAATACAAGTAGTATATTTATTTAACTAATGTTAAATCACATGTTGTCGGGTTTGTTTGTAATATTGTATACTTATGTTGTAGGTACATATTAATTAGTCACACATTGCAGAATTTTGAATTGTAAACTATCACAGTCACAGCATTTCAATTAATTCAGGTATATGTCAAAAGACACTAAGTTAAGATCATTAATATATTCGTCTTATCAGAATTACAACCCAGATTAATTAATTTTTTTAATATAATAATTACTCCAACTAGAGCAGTCAATATAATACATTAAACACTAATTTAAATGATAACAGCATCCAATTATAAAACTTAAAAATTGTAATTATTATTACTAGTCATGATGATTCAATTATTATTACCTATAGTAATTCGATTATCTACGTTGGCGGCGTTTCTTTTTATTGCGAGGGGCGTCACCATTGACATTGGGGTAAGAGCCGCTAGCCGGCGGCGAGGGCGGGAACGCGGGCGGCGGCGGCGACGCCTCGCCCGGCGACTCGCGCCGCGCGCTCGCGGGCGCTCCACTGTCCCCCCGGTTATAAGGTGTACTAAGAGGAGAATGGATCCTTCTGTTTGTATTTCTATTATGTACATTGTGTATAGGGGACATTGTGTGGCTATTTGAATTGTTTCGCATATTGTTTGAATTTTGAGAACTATCTCTTGTACTAGTTCTCGACGAGCTCATATCTGTCGAGCCGTCGTCTCTAAAAGAGCCCGTCGCTTCTCTGAAAGCGTCGCGTAACCGTTGTCTCATTCGTCTGCGGGCGTTCCGCGAGAGCTGCGATCGGTCGGTGGAGTCAACTTGCCCGTTTTGTACCGGGGGCGAGGGCGACCTGTCCTCCTCCGGCGGCGTGGGCGCCGCGGGTTGCGGGGTGCCGGTGCCGGGTCGGCTGCTCGTGTTCTCGAGTCGCGCTCGCAGCTCCGCTTCCGAGCGCACCAAAGCGTCGGCTTCGCGGCCGAGCGTCGCGAACGCGCGGGAGAGTCTCGCGACATCGTTTTGTAAATCTTGCAGAACCGGTTCGAGGTCGTGCACGACCTCGGGCGCGGAGTCGCGCACGTTGCTGCGGTTGGCGACGCGCAGCACGGCGCGCGGCTGCGTGAAGGTGGGCAGCAGCTCGGGCGGGGTGCGCCGCACCGCCAGCTTGGCGCTCATGGAGCTGGGCGCCAGCAGCGCGCGCGCGTCGCCGCCGCTCACCGACAGGCAGCGCCCGCGCTTCCGGAGCGACCCCTCGCACGATCTCACCGACCATACCTTAATACGACAAATATTACATCAACTATCTAGTACTAGCCGCGCCCCGCGGTGTTACCCGCGTTGTATCGGTTCCCGCGGAAATTCGGGATAAAATGTATCCCATGTGTTATTCTGATGTATTACTGTAAAGTTTCATCCAAATCCCTCCAGTAGTTTTTATGTGAAAGAACAACAAACATACCTACATCCATCCTCACAAACTTTCGCATTTATAATATTGTATTAGTAGGACAAAATATTGACATTCATTTACAACTTACGATAACTTAGTGGTTTTGTAATTTTAAATATAACTCAACTTACACAGTCGGAAAATATAGCTTCACGGTCATTCCCCGACAGTGTAAATGTATATGAGAACTCATGTGCAACCCAAGGGGATGCTGCCATCGACAGCCATGCGTGTACCGATTCATCTGCAAATATCAATAAAATTTATATAAGTAATTGCAGCAATCAATTTGTTAAGATATTATACATTTATGATAGTGTCTTACTTGTGACCTCTATAATGAGGAAGAATATGCCCATATCAGTGATGCGAACAGCAGTTACTAGTCTCCCAGGAGTTGTGGAAAACTGCCAGGCTTGAAGGTATTCTCCATTTTCAGATCGACCCTAGAAAAAAACAATAGTAAATTGAATTCCCAATTACATACTTTTACTACATGCATGGTAACAGAGCCTATTAAAATACTTTACGAGACTAACTAACATAATAATGAACATAAACTAGGTCACACTGCGAGTCATGTAAGTTCATTGTTTTAAAATAATATTACCTACTTTTATTTTCAGTTTTTTTTATCAAGATTTGTTAGCTGGGTTCTCTACATAGGTCTAAAATTTAAATTATTATTTCAAATCGTGGGGAATGTTGAAATTCGAAACAAATAAATTCAATTATATCTAATATCCATGGCAAACCATTTACCTCAATCAAGTCAGGTGAATGATAGTATCTAAGATGATTGAGGAGACGAGCTGACGGTAATCTCTCTGGGTTGTCTTTACAGCAGAGACAGCGGAACAAACCCTTGCAGGCTTTAGGGACCTGGACTGATGCTCGCTGAAAACAATACAAACAATTAAAATACAAATATGTACAACAACAACCAACAAAAGTTAATGTATACTTTAGTATGTTAAATTTTTAATATTTTCATCCTTTCTGATAATTAATATCTGATCTGATGAAATTCTTTGGATTTCTCTGAATTATTTATTTTTAACATATAAAATTAGTAATGAACAAGTGGAGACCAGTTTCAATACATACACTTGAGGTGTCATCTTCTTCCACTTCTTCCTCCTCATTATCAGCCGATTCATTTTCATCTGAAGTAGATTGTCTTGTTTCTACAGTGTTATCGGGAAGTGTGACTGTCGTTATTTTACCTCCTAATTTCTAAAATTCACAAACAATACATTTTATTTGTATACATAATGCAGAATAATTTTAGCTCAAAACAATGATTTATTGTTGTTGATATACAACACGATTTTTATTGACATCAATAATCTTATCAAATTATTGTAGTCAACAATGTAACATAGACTACAAAGAATGAAACAATAGCTATGAAGTAGATAAGAATAAACAATGATTTTATTTTAAAGTTTTTAGTTACAATATATTATCTGACTTACAAAAGCTCTCAACTTCCGGACATTAGCAATGAGTTCCTCCATTGCATAATTCCTTGTTCCAAAAAAGAATGCCCGGCACACTGGACACACGTCGAGGCGCATTTTACATCTGCCGCACACATGGTGCCCTTCATTGCATTGGAATATTTGTCCAGTTGGTATTTCATAGCATACGGGACATTGAAGTAAGTCATCTAGATCTGGCAAAGTTTCTCCCTGAAAGGTAAAACATTTTGTAGATAATATTTTGCCCTACCGCTGCCATCCCTTGGCTGGGCATAGGCCTCCTCTAATGTTAATGAATATGATATATATAATATATATATTTGTTAAAACATACATAGTTAATACTGAATCCTAATATAGAACAGTCTTTTAAGATTTAAACACTTTTCAAATAAAAACTACTATATTTGACAATCTTAAGCCCAAATGGATGTTTGGTTTAATAATAACAAAAGTGGTATAAAAATATAATTTCTGTAGATTATGCAATAAACAATTGCAACAAAAATAGCAGTCAGAACAAGTCTGCACATTGCATGTGAGTGTAGACTGCAGAATGAGGGTAGTTGCAACTGTAAAATTTCTCAAGATATCTAAGTTGTTAAAGTAACTCAATATTAATGATATTTTATCAGTAACATATGCTTGACAATAAGAACAAAGAATATTGGGATGATTTAACCAGCATATAATGTTTCTCAACATTTGTGACATGTTTAAAAATATAGAGAACATTAACACGTGTGCTACAACCGACTGAGAAATAGTTTCGAAGCAATATTTCACAATCAGCTGATTTGTAGGTACTTCAATACTGTTTTCGAAATTTCGTTTAGGATTCAACAGTTGTACGACATTGAGGATTGTCCTAGAAAACTTGATATCATGCGCACATTTAAAATGGTAACGAATACATAAACTGAGATAAATTTTGTTGCAAACCGTTTGGCACTCTACCTTCAAGTAAAGATGTGAACAGTGATAAAATGGTGGTCTTGCGACATTCCTTCTCTCCCTACGGCCCTGACAGCTTTAAACGTATTACAGCAACAGTTGAGGGACAAATAAATGATATTTCAAAATATAGTAAGATATTACGCCAAATAATAACAAAATAATTATCGTATGTATCGATTGTACCTAAACTGTAGTAAAGAACAATGCAAAGATAGACGTAGTCTGGTTTTTTACGTAGTTACGGGACTTATTTAAAATAATACAAAGTACTAACCTTGACATCAACTTTTTCTGTCATAATTAAATATGTATATTAAAGTAGATTTCTAATTATTCTAGTTTTATTTTGAACACAGTTAATGGTATAGCACACACAGCTGGAGTTAAAACAAAAATGGCGTCGTTCACTGTTCATTGTTCAAGTGTTCAGCAATCAGCAGCCAGCCAGCAAACAACGACATTCATTCGACCAAAATATCACCTCAACCAATGGGATTCGTTAATGTATGCACACGCCACAGGTAATAAATACTTGCACAGACTAGTAGAGTTTCATGATCATTAGATCATCAAATTGATGACATCAAAATTGTATACGAGCCCCAATGCAAAATAGTTCGTCTAGTATGAAAAGTAGTGCAAAGCGTAAAATATATAGAGTATATATTGGTAAAATAATTATGAATGTTTAATAAAAAGTAAACCACAATTTAATGAATATTTTAAAGTTTATTTTAACTTAACTGAAATTCTTTAATGACTTAACTTTACATTAAAAAAAATAAAAAATATCCTAAATAACAAAAAGCAAAAGTATTCGTCTACCCTTGTTACTGACGCAAAATAGTTCGTCTACATGTCTTCACCACTTAGTTGTGTCGCCTTTGCTCTCAATAACAGCTTTAATGCGAAGAGGCATGTTTGCAACCAACACTTCACACTCCTCAGGCGTTATGGACTCCCAAACTGCCAGTAGTTTAGCCTTTAAGTCGCTCTTTGATCTTGATGGATTTTTACGGAGATTTTTTTTTATTTTCCACCATAGGGTTTCAATCGGCGACAAGTCCGGGCTGTTAGATGGCCATTCGATTGTAGGGATGCTTTTTGCCAATAGCCACATCTTTGTTGTCCTTGCAGTATGGCATGAAGCACCATCCTGTTGAAAAATGAATGAATCTTGATGTTTGAGAGCGGGAATTGAAGGCAGTAAACTCTCTTCCAAAAGGTTTTGATACCTCACAGCTGTGATAGAACCATCCACAAACTGCATACAACCAACACCTTGTGCAGACATGCAGCCCCATATCATTAGAGAAGCCGGAAACTTCACTTTTCGTTTGAGACAATCAGTATGAAATGCCTCATTTTTGTTCCGAATCACTTTTTTCCTTTCATCACCGACTGTCACTTAAAATTTTGACTCGTCACTCCAGATGATACTACGCCACTGATCGGAAGTCCAATTTAAATGATCACGAGCAAATTTCAACCTCTTATTCTTTTGTACAGCAGTCAACAGTGGTTTCTCTTTAGCGGTGTAAAATCCATAACCCATTCTTTTAAGGACTCTTTTGCATGTATCGACTGAGACGTCTTTGTGAATCATGTCCCTCCATTGCACCGTGAGCTCTCCAGCTCGAGCACGACGATTATTTTTGATAATTTTCTTCAGAACTCTGTTTTCTGCAGCACTTGTGATGCGTGGTCGACCAGTTTTCTTCAAACAAGAAGTCGTTTTATTCTTTTTATAGTGTTGAATAATAGACTGAACTGTAGATCTGGGAAGTATCAAGTCTTTAGATATTTGGTAACTTGATTTGCCAGCTTCGACCCCACAAATTATTCGCTTTCGCAGCTCTTCACACACGGGTTTGCCACGACCCATTGTTATTTGAAAATTTATGAAAAAATACTGAAATTTTCTGAATTTATACTTATTTATACTTATGGCACAGAATTAGGTACCTTAAAAATTTTAAATTATGGAACATCATGGTACAAAGAAGGAATAATTTTATTTAACTCAACGATAGACGAACTCTTTTGCATCAATTAACAATTAGACGAACTATTTTGCTTGTAAGTTCTTCGAATTTAAAACAGAATATCTATAAATTGAAATAGCCAAAATAGTTTATTAGTACATAATTTTAAAAGGGCATAAGTAACGCGACATGTGATGGTAGAACAGCTTAATCTTTTTATATGTATAGACAAAAAATGAAGTTAGAAAAAAACTCACAGTAAAAAAATTCAGACTAGACGAACTATTTTGCATTGGGGCTCGTAATGTATGCAATACGAGTGACCCTAAATTCAAATTTCCCAGCCACAGGGACATAGTCATAAAGTGTAACATGTATGTTTTGGAAATGAGAGTAAATTAGGCATGTATGTATATTCCGACCTTTATCCGTATTGGAAGTCACTGGACTAGAGTACATCTACATAATTCTTCCATGGCTGAAGGTCCCAAGGTGATAATAAGCTGTCATTATTTCTTATATTGTTACTGCCAATAGTTCTTATACGTTACTGTCAATGTACTCTCAATGTCATTTGTTAGTGTTGTCTATCTTGTCAACTGTGCTTGTCAATGTGTGTTGTCTTGGTTGTCAATTGTCATCATTGTCATCTGTGATTGTCATATTGTCATTTGTCATGCAATGCATCACCGCTGTAGAATTAGTAGAATTTATTTCGTAGTTTTTGTAAACTAATTTTGGTGTTATTTGAGGATATAATTTTAATGGCTTTCTTCTGTTTTAATTTCCTTTGTTATCTATCGTAAACATGTTAGTTGCACTTATCTATAAAATCTTTACAAGATTTAGCCTCAAGTGAAGTGATCTTCCGCTTCGGAATAAATTTTCTGTAACACTAATGTTTACACTGGAAGTTAGTTGGTCAAGCGTAAAATAATCATGAAAATGGTTTCAGCATCATTTATTTTAGTTTTAGTTGGATTAACATGTAAGTATTGTAGTATATTATCCAAAGAGTTAATAAAAATAATCATTAAGATTCCTGCGTGATTCATCTTTTCTCAAATTATGTATTGCTTGTTCACAGCAATAAAATGTGAAAGGCTAAATGAGCAGATTTATTCGCCAATAGAAGGAGGAGCAGCATGCTTTAGGCGATTAAATGCAACACATCAAGTAGGATGTTCATGTGAGTGTTTATTAATATACATCAGAATTTAAAACATATGTAGGGATCTTAGTAACATACATAAGTGTTAGCCAGGTGTTCCCACCACAGAAGAAAGCAACATAGACAAACCCTAGAAGCCAATTTGTCTAAACTCTTTCTCAACAATAGAAATGTTGAGCAATCTGTGTGAGGCAATCAAAATTAAATGGCCAATTAATCTAAACAAGTAGTCACATGTAATTCTTTGATGCAGCTTCAATTGATGGGGCTGTGGGAGTGGTCCAAATGATCTCTAATGTGTCGGATGCTGAATGGATTGTTACCAATGCTACTGGCGGGCCGTACATAGCTGTAGTCAGTACATCAATGTTCAACAGTGTTATCGAGTTGTTTATGAATAAACCTGATCTTGTTGGCGGTGTTGTGGTTTATGAGAATGCTACAGAAATGTAAGTGGTTACTGTGTCTTGTGCTTTTACAATAATTATGCTTTTGACAGTATTATTATATCTTAACTTGTCTATAATCAGAAAGGATAGAAGTTTGTTGCATTTTGATTATAAATTTGCTATTGTAAATAGAGAGACCCAAACCCTTCATAGTTTAATGTACTAATTAACTTATACATATATAATAGCCTGTAATCTCCTACTGATGTGTAAAGACCACTCATTTTGGTGATGATATCAGTACAGTGGTGAGGGAGATAGAAATAAAAATGTAAATGATTTAATACATTACTATCTTATGCTTTACTAAAAATTTACAAGTAAGAATATTAAATCCTCTTTGTAGCCACAATTTAATATATAATCTTATTGAATTACAGCACAAAATCCTTCAGTCATGATTCAAGATGTCCAAATGAGTACTCATCAGGCCCCGGTAGTCAGTGCTCTTCAGAGAGTAGTGGGGGTATTGTGTGGAATCAATTTGGAACGGGACTTTTACAAAGACATATCCCGTTTCCCATGTTCTACTTGCCAGCTTCAAGGTCTGAGGAGATTGAAAAGATTGATAAGTGTTATCAGAGGTAATTTTTTAAATGTATCACTACACTACATAGTATAAAACAAAGTCACTTTCTGCTGTCTGTCTGTCCCTATGTATGCTTAGATCTTTAAAACTACACAACGGATTTTGACACGGTTTTTTTAAATAGATAGAGTGATTCAAGAGGAAGGTTTATATCTATAAAAATTCTCGGAATTCCCACGGGAACGGGCACAACGCGCGTAAAACCGGGGTGCTGCTGCTATAAAAATATACATTACATTTTCTGGTTACCTGTTGTCATCCACCAATACTCATGGTAAAACGTTTTCATCAAATAGACAAACACATTTTGATGACAATGGGTTTGGTTGTTTGATGTAAAAATGGTGCCAATAAATGCACTTTCTTATTCATTAGTTTTGGATGGATTAATCAGTTTTGTTCAGTAGTGGAATAACAAATAACATAATAATAAAATAAATTGAATTACAATTGATGGGGCCAAAGTTACCTGAGCTAGAGTTAAAATGCATTTTTTCATTTTCCAGGTACAATTTAGACAAAAACAGTCAGGACTGGAGGCCACTCTGTTCTGTTCAGTTAAACTCTTTTATGTACGCTGCTATTAATACTGAAGTGTGTATGAGAAGGTGAGTAGACACTTAAAAAACGCATATATGTCGGAAATAGGATATTTTTTAAAATTTGCTTACTTGTAAAAGTAGATATGAAGTTAAAATAAATGAGTTTTTGATACTTACAGATCAGCGAGTTCGGCTCTCATGACCTCAACCAAAGTATGTGATCCATTGGGAGATAACAATGTCTACTATTCTCTGTTCCCGCGAACTGCAGTAAGAAAATTATTATATTTTATTATTATATGAGCCTTAAGTGTCCCATTATTGGGCAAAAGCCTTCCCCCATTTTTACATAGAAAGAAAATCCTTTACACAAAATTAAACATTTCAATATTTTATTATTTAAATATGGGTTATATTCATTTGGCCCAAGTTATGACAATACTCGGACTTACTTAATAAATATACCATTGTTTTTATAGGAAGCAGGAAAGTCCGAGTCTATCACTTTGGTCACTGCCAGGATTGATTCAGCTTCTCTGTTCGATGGTAAGTGTAAAAAACAAAGTTGTGAACAACAATACGAGACTCACGTTGAAATTTAAAGGTATAAAACAGCCAAGAACGATCCTCTTGAGTGGTGATAACCCCATGAAAATCGTTTCAGTAGTTTTGAGACTAGCGCGAATATACTGTAAGACGCGGCGTTGGTCTTCATTATTTACTATGTAAAGATATAACAATAAGGTACACATTTTTGATTACTTTCAGGCGTATCCCCCGGAGTAGCTAGTTCAGCCATTGGAATGATTGCGTTACTGACGTCTGCTGTTACTCTGTCCAAAATGATACCCATTACAGATGCCAAGTTGTACAGTAAGTTTACAGCACATTTAATATTATATATTTAGTATATATTAATTACTAGCAGTGCACCGCGGTGTTACCCCCGTTGTGCCGGTGTATGTGTTGTGGAATTTCGGGATGAAAAAAGCCTATAACCTTTCCGCTGAATGATATGTATTACAAAAATAATTATTCCAATTGGATTGGTAGTTTCTAAGAGCAGCCCTTACAAACAAACAAAGTTAGAAACTTTGCCTTTTTATAATAATATACAATATAATTATAGTTAGAATGCACACCTTTATATATCCTTCGTTCCTCTATATATAAATGCCTCTATAGACCATCTAGTCTATAAAGATGCCCACTTTACTTCACAGAGAACAACGTTCTCTTCACGCTATTCAACGGCGAATCGTTCGACTACATTGGATCGCAGCGCGTCGCTTACGATCTGTCCCGAGGTCTGTGGCCGTCGGTGCCTCTCTCGCCAGCGGACATTGACTTACACGTTGAGGTCGGGCAAGTGGGAGGGGCCCTGGCTAAGCACGGGAACGATACAGCGTGGCCCTTGTATACGTACGCGCCGTATGATGTGATTGTTACTGAAGTGAGTACAGTGATAGTTTAAGAACGGTTTAATAACCTGTAATAATAGAATATTTAAACCTGTAATATTTCACTGTTTGGCAAAGACCTCTCATCTCACGAAAGATCTCAATACAGTGAGGAGCATTAGACAGACCTGTCAAGATAAAGTTAAAGTTTTAACACAAGAGAAAGTTTTGACAAAAATGTCAGAAATTGATTAACTATCTGAGAAGACACCCTGGTAGTTATAGGTTATGGAGACCGACCTTTAGTTTAATCTTAATAGTAAAGTTATTTTAAATGGATACTACGTTGACGGATACTCTCTCTTTCTGGCTATGTGTCCCACTATGTTTACGGACACACTCCATTTTATTTTACATTTTTATCTGACCATGTTGTTTCTGACGTTTGTAGTCTATAAACTCCATTAGACTAGTTAGTAGTAGGAGTAAGTTGGAATACTGTTAATCTACCAACGTTGCTAATTACACTTTTCAGGTAACAGAGTTCATAAACGAAATGACCACAAACGCCAACGAATACAACATGACACTAACACCAAAAATGACTACGAATATACCTCCTTCATCTATCCACTCGTTCAGACGGATATTGAAAAACTGGACGGAGACGAACGAGTTGCCTGAAGTACTGATCACGGACCACGAGGAAACATTCACCAATATGTACTACAATTCGGTGTTAGACGAGGACAATAACATCGGTTATGTGTACCATAACATTAGTATCGATAGCAACGGCACATGTAAGTTCTTGTATATTAATTACTTGGTTTTATTAACTTTGTTCTTCTGTTCTTGATTACAAATGAAGTGAGTGAATTATATTATTTAAAGACTAGCATCGCCCCGCGGTTTGACCCGCGTTGTGCCCGTACTCATAGGAATTTCGGGATGAAAAATAGCCAATAACCTTCCTGTTGAATGTTTCTATCTATTACAAAAAGAATTATTCAAATAGGACTGATAATTCCCGAGATTAGCTCGAACATACAAACTAACAAACAAACAAACAAACAAACAAACTTACAAATTTTACCTCTATAATATGAGTATAGATTTTTAAGCTATCTCGGAGGTTAGCTAGATCTATGCTATTAAGCTATACTGCATTTGATATGGGAGGATAGTTGGATGTCAAATGTATATAAACATATTTTACTATATATAGACGAAAATACTCTAATTGTAATAGTAATCCGAGGTCATAGCAACCAGAGGTTTCCTATTCGTAGAAGGATTAGGAAAGGAGTAGGTGAAACCTATCCTTTGTTTTAAAAGGAAATGTTTTCTAATTTTTATTGTTACATGTGATAGTACTGAATAAAGTATATATGTATTGTTGTTCTTTCAGTTATAACAACAGAAGATTTGTTAAAGAATGGTACCATGAATGAGACTGAAGTGCAAGTTAAAATAGCTCGACTGGCCACTTCACTGGCGAAGACTTTGTATCAAAGAGTAGTGGGGGACAAGTACGTTGGAGATATCACCGCTTCGGCCCATATGGTAAGCATTCATTATTATCATCACTACATAGTATAAAACAAAGTCGCTATTTTTGTCTGTTTGTTTGTCTGTATGCTTAAATCTTTAAAATTACGCAACGGATTTTGATGCGGTTTTTTGTAATAGGTAGAGTGATTCAAGAGGAAGGTTTTTATGTAAAAAAAATCCCGAAATTCCCACGGAAACGGGCACAACGCGGGTAAAACCGCGGGGCGCTGCTAGTTGTGTATAAAGTAAGTAAGTAAGTCCGAGTAGGTTAGTGGCCAACCCTGGTGTCGGAGTTTTTAGACCGCCTCAAGGCCTCCGACGATTGAAACAACCGCGACCGACACTTTAACGTGCCCTCCGAAGCACGGTAGCGCTCAGATAGAAATAACACTATCGGCCACCCATCCAAATAGGGATCGAGTTGCACGTTGCTTAACAATCGCAATGAACTAATATCGCTTAGTCAAACTACGCCATGAGCGCTATGTGATATATCTTTGTATATTATAGCTAAGCATAGTATAATTTATTTTTTGTCTAATAGATCGTCTGTGTTCTAGATAAATTATTGATCTATGGTCCAATTTCGACTATTGGAGCGTAGAGGTCGCCCCTTTAGCTGCTTAATTATATGAATCCTTCTATGATATGTTTTAATCAACAACTTTTTTAACATGTTCCATTTCGTTCCAGGTCGACGAAATGTTATATTGCTTCATCCGGAGTCAGTCTTGCCGTCTGCTCCTCGCCGCCGATTACGAACAGGGAGCCGACGATAAGGTAAATCTAAAATTTAGTCTAATATTCATTCAACGATATCTAGTATTGAATTGAACGAAGTTAAAGTTTTGGACTTATTTAAAACATCCTAATCGTCGTTGCTGTACGGATACTTTCAATTTGAAAGACCTTTACCCTGCAATAGGATGTTATATTAAAAAAAGTTTTATATTCATGTTAGTTACATAAAAGCGGCGTATTTATTTATGATCTCATCTTATATTGTGTCTTGTCCAGTAAAGTTTCTTCGGCATCTGTATAGGATCTTAGAGATAAGCATGTTTAAATAAAATAGACATTGGCTTAGGGCCCGTTACTCATATCATATTAGTAAAGAAACCTTGTGGGAGGCCTAGTATCCACGGAGAGGGGGGAACAAATGCCAGGTGTCTAGGATACCAATTAAGGGTGAAAATCCGCACTTGTTGATGGGGACAGTAATCTATATTTTTAAAACATAATTAATATTGTAGTGGGGAAAAACGGGCCATAAAACTATATTGCACTAGAGAGAGGCACGTGCTGGCCGCTTATCCATTATCGAAAAGAGTTGCAATAACAGTTTATCGATACCGAGAAAATATGTATGTAACACTAGCCGTACCCCACGGTTTCACCCGCATTGTACCCCTTTCCGCGGGAATTTCAGGATACAATGTATGCCATGTGTTATTGTGATGTATAACCTATATTACTGTAAACTTTCATCCAAATCCGTTCAGTAGTTTTTGCGTAAAAGAGTAACAAACATACATAGATACATATTATGGATCCTCACAAACTTATAATATGAGTAGGATAGGATATAAGTATGTTTATCTACACTAAATGATGTTATAATATCCACATCGATATCAAAAAATCTTATTTTAACATCATTATAATGCGACCAATTAACCTGGCGAGCCTTATATCAAAATCCTCATACAAGTTGTATAACATTTTGATATTAGGCTGGCTTTTGAAAACAGTTGGGTTATACGTGAAAACTTCGTCGAAACTACATACACAAAACTCTTTGGTAAGGTCTCGCTCGCTCCTGATTGGCCCTACGCGCAGCTGCGCTCTCATTGGTTAGATTTGAATGGCGGCAAGTTCACTGTGACAATACACGTACGCGTGAATTTAATGTTTCGCAATGTGTTTTGTTTTTAAAATTTTGTTAATTTTAGTGAAGATTAAGTAGTGAAGATAAAGTAGTGTATGCAACTGCATATAACACGGGTATTAAAACACTCGTTACTATTATGAAACTCGCTGCGCTCGTTTCATAAACTCACTCTTGTTTTAATACCCTTCTTTATATGCAGTTGCATAAACTACTATTGTGTCCAGCAAAGCGTGTCGGCTCGGCCGGCGCCGCTGTACGTGGGCGTGGCGACGTGGGCCGGCACGGCGGCCGTGTTCGCGGGCCACCTGCTGGCGCTGCTGGCCGGCGCGCGCGCGCCCGCCGACCGCGCGCGCTGCGGCACTCCCACTGAGCCGGTTAGTCACACTTATACGGACATTGTAAGGCTTTGAAGGACCCTTTCTTGAACCATCTGTGTAGTATCACCATAAATCAATATATACAAGCAACATATCCGACTAAATATCTGCCGGTTTGGTCTTCCCATTTAGTATTACTAACTAATTAGTGATAGATCCCGAGAAGATTTTCTTTTTCTTCATTCTTCTCTGCTGATGGTCTTCCGAATGGATGGTGAATTCAAAAGAGCCTCTTTGGGGTCAAAACTGAATAAAAATATTTGACTGACCTTTTAATATATAGGCTAAACTTGTTGCTGGTTTTTTATAGCTACTTTGACATTTAGGAAAATTCTTCAACATTTTGATGGCTTCTTTCCAGGGATTCTCCTACTATTGGCTCAAGGGATGGAACCACACCGGGGAATGTATTCAAACCACTATGAATTTCAGTCAGGCTGTGAGCCCCGCGTTTATTAACAATGGTGAGTTTCGTGTCGTGAATTAGGTTTCATATTACATAATGTTCCCTGGTTATGACCTACACTGCATAATTTATATCCGAATAAAAACAATGTCCGGGTTCTATTCTCGAACAAAGGACGATGCAATATAATAGTTTAAAATATACTTTTTTGTGACTAAACTCATGCATTGTTCCTAAGGAGGCTATCAAGCGACTTACCTTTAATTTCATCTTAGAACTGGCTGTTATTGATGACTATGTTGAACTGTATGAGAATCTGAAATAGGAACGATATGTTCTGTTAAGGTGCTCGATGAAGAAGGGAACGATGCATGAGTCATTTTAATTAAAAAAACTTGAGAGGTGTCAAGGGACACCCGGATGGAACGAAGTTTATTTATTATCAACAAAAATAATCGTCGCGACACCACACTGTTCAATGCGAAATAGAAAGACGAAACGAAAATATCTGGCTTGCTTTCTATAAGAGAGAAAGAGAGAGAGAGAGACAGACAGAGAAACATGCGCACGCCGCACGGCTTACAATAGCTTACTATAACAAAAAGTGTTGGCCACCCATCACATTCATGATCGCGACAACCGTTGCTTAACATTCACTATCGACGGCCACCCATCACATTCATGATCGCGACAACCGTTGCTTAACATTCAATATCGACGGCCACCAATCACATGTATCATCGCGACAACCGTTGCTTAACATTCAAGATCGACGGCCACCCATCACAATCATGATCACGACAACCGTTGCTTAACATTCAATATCGACGACCACCCATCACATTTATAATCACGACGAAACGAAAATATCTGACTTGCTTTCTATAAGAGTTAAAACTAAAAGATTATTTCACGATTTAACCTTATTATATTCATTATAATGTTTAGGATAACCAAAATACACTACACAATACACACTCACACACACACACACACACACACACACACACACACACACACACACACACACACACACACACACACACACACACACACACACACACACACAGTGCCAACTTTTTATTTTTTTCGCTTTTTTTGTATTATTATTATTATTTTTTAAGTTAAAGAGTACTATATTATGTTAATGTTTTTGATCTCAACTTGCTAGCCATAATATCTATCTGTCACACGCTCCCGCCCTCCATCTCAGGGAGCAGGTGGCAACTGAAAACCAGCGCCGTGCGGGATCCGTTCCGCACAGCAACAGCTGAGTTGCAGCCTTTTGCCAAGTTCCTTGTATTTTAATTTTTATCTCTGTGTATATTTCAATTTTTAATTTTTGGCAATAAATTTATTTTATTCTTATTCTTATTCTTAAGAGAGACAGACAGAGAAACAAGTGCACGCGCATGTTTTTCTGTCTGTCTCTTTCTGGCGTGTGCATGTTTCTCTGTCTGTCTCTCTCTGACGTAAAAAGTGTCGTTACATTTATTTCCGTCTAGCCCCCTTTCGCAACGCGCGATAAGGAACTTCGTTCCAAAAACGATATTGTTATATTTTAAAATATGAGTTGGCCCCGCAGAGTACGCGCTGTGGTCGCGCTCGTACTCGTCGTGGACGGAGTCGGTGTGGCAGGCGCCGTGGGCGCGCGTGTTCGTGCGCGCGGGCGGCGCGGGCGCGCGCGCCGCCGCCGCCGCGGGCGCCTGGGCCACGCTGCTGGCCGCGCTGCTCACGTACTGGGCGCGCAAGCACCACCGCCAGATATTCAACCAGCCCGCCGCCACCACGCACACCGCCGATGAAGCAGCTTCAGGGTATGTATACACTACTATACTTTATTTTATGTTAAAGGGATTCAAAATGTAGACCCATTGGTCGATGGTCCATGCTCCATGGTCTAGTGATTTAATTCCATTCTTACCCCATCATTGAACCCTTCTCCTTAATGGAAGTAGTTGTCTTTAGTTGAAATATCAACTTTTAACTCTCGTAAGGAAAAATAGAGTGTAGATAATGTATTACTTGTAGCCATACTTACTGTATTGTTACTGTTAGCATGTATCGTCCCATTGTTGGACAAAGACCTCTCCATACTTACTATATGGAGGGATTTAAAATGATACTCTTACTCGTTACATATAGTTCTAATAACTTTATAGTCCGATAAAGAAATGAAATGTATTGGAAGTTGACGTCAGAAAATGATAATGAGCGTCGACCAATCGATGGTTCGATCCGTCATCGGTCGACACTCTAAATTGATCAACAGGAGTTGTACCTAAGATTGATCTATAGGTACACTTGATTATATATAAATGTACTTATAAACAATTGATCGACCGCCACTTGATGCCATCGACCGACTTTCATCGGTTTCACGGTCGTCGACATCGACTTAGGTGCGTTTCCATTGAAACGAATCGAAGCGGTGCGAAGCGAAATTGACCAATCATATAGCATTACGGAGATATTGACAATTTCAATGCGTTGTGATTAGTCAATTAGGCAGTGCTCCCACCGCCGGCGATGAACGAGAAGCGAGTAGAACTAGAAACTATAAACGAGTTGGCGATCAGCGGGAAGCGAGTGTAGTTTCGATAGCAATGTCGCCGGGCTATAACCGAGTGTGCATCTCTATTTTTTACACGGAATGCACATTCATTGTGCGTTTCTTGAGAGAGAAAATCGCCTATAGATAGGTACTCATTTTGTCGCCGGGCGGTGGGACCGCTGCCTTATGCTACGCACCGCTCCGCGCTGCTTCAATGGAAACGCACCCTAATGCATAGTACCATTAATAGAAGGCCTCGAGCGACGATCGTTCGATTGGTGTGGCAACACCTTTATACCCCAGTTAAATAGATTTTGTTCTTTTACTATTCATTGATTTTGATGAGATTGAGATTGATGACATTTTGTTTTCTTTCAGGATCCTGAGAACGGTCAACTGCTAGTGAAATAAAGCAAGACTTAGTGCCCTTTATAATTCTCAAAATTAGAAACATTCCAACTATTTGTAACCCGATCCATAGCAATGAAATTAATTCTCCATGTTTAGTTGTTATTTCATAGTTAAGCCTTAACTAACTAATTTAATAATTGCTTAAAATGTAAGATACCTAGTAATTAATTTATTAAAATAAAACTATTATTAACAAACGTCAGTGTTCATTTATTGGTTATATTAATGGAACGGTGGCGCTAAACAAGGTGTGTACTATTCTTTGCCCGAAGTCGTTGACAAATGATACGCATAAATTTTCAAAACTCAACTCGTCCCAACACTCACAGAGGTTATCTAAAACATCTACCGTCGTTAAATCGAAAAACTCCTCATTAATGACATCATCTAATACTTTGTACATGTTCTTGTTAAGAAATTTTACGTTATTTTTCGCTCTGTGTAGTTGTTTGAGGAACCAAGGTTGTTCTTCTAGAAGTTCTTCGTTTTTTAGATCTTCAATGAAATTCCTTAGGTTCATGTCGCCGCAATCTTTTCTTACTAGCATGTAATAGCTGGTGATGTTGTTTACCGAGGGGGTGACGTTGCTTTCCTTAACGCTTGCGACGCTGGAACAGGAGTAGTAGTCGAAATACTCGCTGGAGTCCGTGTAGGAGAGCGAGAGGCTGCCCTCGCTCACCGAGTCTTCAACCAGCCTCACGGTTGACAAGCTGGATCTCTCACACCACTGAGCAGACTCATTACAACAAACACTCTTAACACTCTCTATTATTCTTAAATCTTGACGTATGAAACCCATAACGCTTTCTTTTTTCAAATTACATTCATTTATAAATACTACCCGAGTATTTGTTCTAAGCAAAACCTTCCTGTGTTCTTCATTAAACAATATCAATTTGAACGGCTTTCTGTAAACCTCAGCGTCTGCGCGAAGTATTACATTTGACAATTTAAAATAAAAAATTATCGTCACATTTGGCGTGAATGTTGTTGTGATGACAAAATGTGAGTTGCTTATTACACTCAGGAGGGCCACGGAGTTAGTCTTTAAATATAAAGATAGTAAACAGCCGTGCGATAAGTTCTTTGTGCACCAATCTCTGTTGAATAAACATGGGACCTGCTTCTTTTTCTTCACAAAAATAATATCGTAAAGTTTACAAAGTATCGTGTTCCATAAATATTTAATTCCTTCGATATATTTATTGTTAATAACACTACAACTTTCCTGTGTGTCGATGTTTTCCCATCGCTCAGTTATCCGAAGTGGGTCAAAGTCCTGTTCATAGTAAAGACAATCTATCTCTTTCTCGAAAATATCTTTAATAGCACTCAAATCTATTCTAGAGACCTGATTTGGATTAAAGAGTCCAAGATTGGATTTATTATTGTGGTCATACAGCACTAATTCCATTGACTGAGTTATGGCAATACTTTCCGATCCATTCGAGGGAAGGCCAGTCGACGATTTCCGCGAAGATTTGTTACAAGGTATCTTCGTTTGTTTTTGAATACTTTGTGGATTAGTAGGACATACTTTGATTTTATTACAACGTTGTTGCCTCACTTTGGAGAGATTTAATGATTTTATTTTTCGGGTGCTTTCCTGACTTGATGTACGGGACGACATAATTTTGATAGAACAAGAAGTCTTTGAATTGCAGTACTCGATTTGGTGAGGCTTTTGTAAAGCATCTGTTATGACAATTTTTTTGTTAATCTTTACTAAAATATTCAGTCCCTCCGTGGAAATCTGTTTACTGCTCGTTTCTATTCTGCTTCTGTCGTAAAGTGGTCCTTTAATTTTTTGCGGTATGCGTTTATATAATTCAGCCTTTTTGCATTTCTGTCTTTTGTTGTTACCATTGTTCGGTGGGTTTACATTTTCCATTTTTTTATCTGATATGTATAACCTATAATCCGGTCAATTTAAAAATAAAAATAGTGGTCAAATAACAAAAATTGCCGGGGAGCCAAATTTGGGTGGAGGCTGGGGTTTTCCGTTTTCCCAAATAACTTTTTAGCACACATGGGATCGGTGTTAATTTTTAAAACTTTATTTGTAATGGTAAACCCCAGCTCTCCACCAATATTTGGCTCCCCGCCAATTTTTGTTGTTTAAAATGTCTATTTCGACCGGGGTAGGTAGTAATAATAATACCATAGGATAGTAACCATAGGCTATTTTAATAGAAATAGTCCTTGATTAAGTAAATAAACGCCGTCATGGAACACTGAAAGAAGAAAACAAGTGTTTAGTTACAAGCACTTAAAAATACCCACTTCCTATATAGGTGCAGGTACTTACACCTTTTATGAGAAATATAGGTTTTCATAACGAAAATCCCGTTAAACTAGCATCAGTATTTTTTGAGGAAAACGCTGACCTAAAATGTATCCTTCAATGAGTTCCTCCTTAATGTAATTTTAATTTCATAAAAAAACCGGTCAAGTGCAAGTCGCATTCGCGCAGGGTGGGTTCCGTACTTTAAAAAACGGCAAAAGTCACGTTTGTTGTATGGTAGTTCCCCTTGAATATTTGTCTTATTTTATTTCGTATTTTTTGTTATAGCGGCAATAGAAATACATCGTCTGTGAAAATTTCAACTGTATAGCTATCACCGTTGAGATACAGCCTGGTGACAGACGGACGGCCGGACGCACGGACAGCGAAGTCTTAGTAATAGGGTCCCGTTTTTACCGTTTTTTTATGTAAGGAACCCTAAAAGAGATGTGTAGCTAGAAAAATGAAATCTCCGGTAAGGTAGCTCTGTCCGGCACACATAAGTCTGTAGGCGCATTGAAGTAATTAACAACTTTAATTAAAAAATGTTATCATGGTGCCATTCAGATTTGAGCTGTTGAACACAAACGCAGAACATTCTTGAATCGCAATTTTAAGTTCTGCGGTCACCACACTGCACCGTTGCTGTTTCCAGATCAAGGTTCGGCTTCATCTAGCTAGAGTGTAGGTACCTAACTAGATTGATAGTCACAACAGCTTAAACATTAAAAATATATATACCTAAGTACATACTTACAGGAAGCTATATTTCACACCCTAAAAAGGGAGCCTTCCAGGCGTATTAAATATTAAAATATTTACCCACGATTTATATGTTTCATTATAAACAAACACTGACATTAACTGGCAAAGACAGCAAAAACAAAAACAGTAGACAAAGGACGAGAAATTAAAAAGAATATTATTCATTTTTATTTTTATATTACTCTGTGTTATCTAAAAATATTCTCGGATTTGTAATTTGGTTCATCCTCGTATGTATGGTACAAGTATTAAACTTTCCCGTATAAGGATTTAAGTTAATTTTGCGTGTAACTGAATATTTCTTCATATTAGTCATCTTCAATGTACTGTACGTTAGTACATACAATAACTCAATGATATTATGTCGTCATTTTTTACTTCTACTAAGTTAACGAGTAAGTGAACGAGTAGAGTGGGTTTTGTTTTGACCCATCGAAATTGAACTGAGTATCTAGATACCGGTTTCATAAAAAAGTATAATGTGATTGCAGCGCGCTGCGGGTCACGCGACCCCTATCGTTAGCTACCCTACGCCGACTTCAATATCATATTCAGCATCTCAAACATACATTACGTACACGAACATTTTATATTATTACTAAATTTCCTAATGTTTGGGAGTGTTTAATAATATTTTTAGCAGCGTGCACAATTGTGATAAAGTAAGTTGTATTGTAGGTAGCTATCAGTCCAAAGGTTGTCCAATGTCTATTCGTTAATCTTACCTTATCTTAATTCGTTGTTTCTAAGATCTAACTATTAGTAGACTTAAGGTATTATTTAGACTTCTTAGTTCACAAATCTAGACTACTTACTACCAATGGGTCCCTAAAATATAAATCCGCCTCATGACCACATAGATTTCGTTTGAAGTTCTCACTATGTACATACATTATAACAAATGGTTTACAATGAAACATCTGTTTCTCCTGGCACTATGTTTGTGGCACTCGGTGCTCAGTCTTCGCCACAACTTAGTGTACCAGATGGACATCTCCGAGCATTGCCGCCGGCGCGTGATGCCCTCGATATTTCTCGCTGGAAACGTGGTTGATGCCTACGCCTATATCTTGCACTTTTCCCAGACAGAACTTCCGTATACATGCTATATTAGCGTCAGGTTTGTGTACAGTTTGATACTTCACCTTTAGCTTCTTGCATAATGGAAGGCTTTTTCTTTCCTGCCTGGAATTCAGAATGACTGCCTGTCTAAAAGTCTTAACAGTAGGCAATCTTACTCAATTGGCATTTAGTACTTAATTGACTATGTAAAGCGAGATATTAATCGTCAGTACGGAAAGCTCCTCTAAATACAAGCAGTTCCCAAGTAGAGCTTTTAATTATCAGATCAGAATCTGGCAGTAACCTCATCATGGTTACCAAAATTTACGGTGATAATGGTATCGCGGAATCGTGCAAGAACAACAATCCTGAGTTGTTGGTGTATGAGATGGGTGAGACGTTCGGCGGCTACTGGGGCCCGCTGTCCGACAGTATGTTCAACCAGCCAACTAAGAAATTCAAATATTACACCCTGAGGACGACGGAGAAAACTACGCTGGAGACCAGGTAGGAATGTATCGTACTAAGTAGGTACATATATCTAGATTCCATACTTGTTGCAAAAAGAAAAGAGAGCCGGTTAGGAAGTAGGTATATCTACCTAAACATCCCCCGAATATATATTGGTATACATACTTAATTAAAGCTTAGTTATCTACTTACGGATGGTTTTTCTGTCGTAAATTGATTTGTTTTCTATACTTGATATTTTTTAGGAATACCTTCTTAACTTTATATAATTCTCTTTATTTTACATAGCTATTGTATAGACCCATTAATGGATCTAGAATGATTTCTTAACATAAATGTTCGTAATGCTAAACGGGTAGGTTTCTTACATACAGTTACTTAGGCATTAAGTACTTCGAACAATATCTATGGACATGGCACGGTTGACTGATGCTCAGGCCAGCTACCGTTTCTGGAACCGTGTCGCCGTATGTGTGGCCTATTTAATTTAACCTTATTCCATTTATCAGTACAAAAACGAAGAAGACGCGTCCTCAAACGACAGAGAAGAAAACCACAAAGACGTTGTATGAAGAGACGAAGCACTATGTGCAGGTGGAGGTGCCTCTCGTGGACGTTTCCGGAGTCCTGGTGCCGACCAATACCTCCATCGCCCCCAATCAAGATGCATTATTCGATTTATACCACGACGTCACACCTGTGTAATATTTATTATTCCTAGCTGTTCCCCGCTTATCGTATGTCGCATACGTTGTTTAGATATCAATGTAAAATTATTGAAAATGTGGTTCAATAGAACTTAACTTAAGTATGTTCAATAGAACTTAAGTTGTATGAACTTACTGAACCGGGTACGTCCCACATATCTTTCTTTATCTTTATAATTCCTTTACTAGCGGCTGATAAACAATCAATCTAACTAAAGTGTAAACTAAACGAATGCCTTACAGTTTTCTTCTGATTATTAGGCCTAATGTGAAGTATGACACCAGAATTATACCAATAGTTCAGTTTTCGATATACAACGGTGGTCTCCGGCAAGGGGCGGACAATGAGACCGGCGACAGTCTATTCAATCTGGATGTGGTGGAACCATATACCGCTGATTTGAGGTAAGAGTCTAGACGCTCTTGCGTGCGAACAGCGAACGAAAATGTTAAACACGTAGTAAGTACTTGGTCTGTTCCAACTTCAAATCATACAATGTGAAAATTCTGATTAACATGTTGATAGGTAATAAATAAAGTAGGTAAAGTTTGAGGGCGAGTTGCTTCAGTTTATGTTCACGCTCGAGTAAACGTTTAAAACATAAAATGTTAGTCTCAACAGACGTAAGAAAATGATAAATCGTGGCTTTGTACTGGCAACCCCAATATGTAACTTTAACAGACTATCATCCAAGCTATGAATCTACGCTATATATTTAAGATAAGTATGCTTAACATTTTCATCGACTGATCTAGGTAATAGATAAATAAATAAACCCTCGTAGTAACTACATATATTAATCACTATAAACTTATGAATACACAGCTACAAAGTAGATAAAAAGATATAAGTTAAGTTTGCTGACTTTTAACATTTTGTGGGTTCGTTTCGTGCGATCTAAAATATTTTCTAAATTGGATTATATATAACTAGCAGCGCCCCTCGGTTTTACCCGCGTAGTGCCCGTACCCGCAAGAATTTCGGGATGAAAAATAGCCCGTCCCTATAACCTTCCCGTTAAATGTGGCTATCCATTGCAAAAAGAATTATTCAAATCGGGTTGGTAATTTCTGAGATTAGTCCGAACATACCTACAGACAAACAAACTTACAAATTTTACCTCTTTATAATATATTAGTATAGATAAATAGATACTTACCTTCAGGTTAACGTGGCCACAATCCGGAAGAAGAACTATGAAATATAGAAATCGTTTTCCGCTCAGAAAGCGCCCTAAACAACGTCCGTTCTTCAATAAGAACAGAAGTCCAAAAGGGTAACAATAAACACTAATCATATTTAAGTATAATTTAAATGTAAATAGCTTGAACGGATTGAGTTATAAATCTAGATGTTTGTTGCTCGAACCACATGTTTTGGTAGTAAAACAATGTGCGCTTTGCACTTTTAGTCCAGGATCCACTGTACATTTTTGCACTTTAGCACTATCAAACTAATTTTCCGTAAGTAGCTTCATTTTGATAAGATGTCAAACAATTTCAACTATTAGTCTTATTTGTACTTTATGTGTTGTTTTTTTTTCAGAAAAATAGCTCAACATGTTTTGAACAAATCAAGTAAAACTACAAAATATGTATTCCCTACAACTAAAGCTTTATCGAAAAAGCCCGTTTCTGAAAGTAAAACACATTACTCTTGGGAATTCATCGAAGAACTTATGAACAAAATTAATTCAACAGAAAAAAAGGAAGACAAGCCAAAGAAGTCGGACAGTTTAAAGTTTTTGGAGAAGATTTCTAAAACAAAACAAAATACTAGTTGTAAATATTTATTTATTTCTCATTCATTTCATTATGTACAAATGTGTCACAATTCATTCTGAAACTTACTGCCTAAAGACAGCTACATTAATGCCCATACCCTTATGCCCATTCTATAGTTCCTAGAAATTAAGTAATTTTAGTATTATTTTCTTGTTACGTAAAAATTTACTAAGTTTTTAGTTCTTAAGATCTTAAACTACATTACGCACTACGAGTATATTATATACTGAGTTGTTGTTAAAATAAAGTAACATTTAGTTCATTGTATTGTATATACTTAATGTATCCATTACATGTTTACAGTGTATTTGATACCTAATCTTACGAGTTACAACAATGTCCCTTCGCAAAAATTAACATCACAAACAACGAAGAAACACATCGTTAAGACTACGAAGAAATTATTTCAGACGACAGTTCGGTAAGTAGGTACTTATAAGAAGATAATAAAGGAAATGTAAACAGAGTACTTAAATAAAGGGACAGTTAAAAGGTACAATGGTTCCTATGATACCTATATTTTTTAGGTTTTCTGAACTTAATAAAGTTTTCAATTAAGTATTATTTATTTTGTAAGATATTACAATTAGTGAATACCATTGTAGAAAATCCATAAACATATAATCACAGTTTTGTTGCTGCAATAAGACCATGACATTACTCAAGGCCTATTTTTAATATATGATTGTATTACAAAATAATCATCAATTATACAGGACCTTACAATCTTTTGAAGAAACTTCAACAACTCTATCACCAACCACAGTAGTAACTAAGAATACATTGAATGATATTTCGACAAGCACAAAAACTATAACCACTGGACATACAACAAAATCGAATCGCATGACTAGAAAAGGAATGCTTTTTAACTCATATTATACCAACATCCATAGTAGTACAACCGAGATGACTGGTTAGTCTTGTTTAAGCTTCCTCATACTTACTATATGATATTAAGATTAGTAATTATCTATTTTAAACTTTGCCATAGAATACTTACTATTAACATGTTTCGCGGTAAAACAGTGAATAAAGAAATCGATTCGAAACACCGGGAAATAAAATCAAGTGGTTTGCTTGCTTAATAACTGTTTTATCGCGAAAAATACGATAACGTAATAGGTACATTAATGGTACTTAATATAGTAATTATACTTAAAATAAATTGGATCTTACGTTTGAAACTAACTTTTAAAAAAGTTTATTAGAGTCAGTATTCACATATCGGGGCTTAATAGTTGATTCAAACTGAGCAAAAATAACTTTAATTAAAAAGAAGTACCTACGTAGATGCTTTACAATTTACCAAATATTTCGATTTAAATTAGATTACAAGGACGACGAAATTACAAGGGCTGTGACCGAAAGAGAGAAAAGAAAAGCTGTCACTGACCGGTAAGTGGGGGCTCATTATACAAGTATTACAATTTTTAAAATGGTCGTTGGCTTGGCATATGTGTAAAATATATAGGTATATTAGAAAATATATATATTTGATGTTCCCGGTATGCTCAACATTTTACAAACCGACCATTACGATGTATCTTGTCCCATAGCGTTTAGTTCAACAAACACAAAAATCTATATAAATAAAAGAAAGTCGTGTTAGTTGCACCACTTATACAAAAACGTCTGGACCGATTTTAATGGGTTTTTATTTTATTTATTTAGGTTAGGAATAGGATAATAAGAAATAAAAATCCCCAAATTTCGACGGGAACGGGTAGGCTGCGGGTGAAGCCACGAAGCAGCATAGTCACTATCACTACATAGTATAAAATAAAGTCGTCTCTGTTTCGTGTCTATTTGTCTGTTTGTCTGTATGCTTAAATCTTTAAAATTACGCAACGGATTTTGATGCGGTTTTTTGTAATAGGTAGAGTGATTCAAGAGGAAGGTTTTTATGTAAAAAAAATCCCGAAATTCCCACGGGAACGGGCACAACGCGGGTAAAACCGCGGGGCGCTGCTAGTATGAAATAAATGCGAATTGTTTCCGTAAACGTAGTTTCAATTCAATCACAAAAGTTAAACACCTTCCCATTACAAGTGAAATCTTTAGAAAAAATTTAATGATATCCTTTCGATCAACAATACACTGATATCCCTAAGTTTATCCCATTCTGAATAAAACGAAGAAGCAAGCGATGACATTACAAATGCTAAATGATACACACCATAAAGGCAGCAGTGAGTAATATAAATGGATCTTAAACAAGGTTTTTACGACTTCTAATGATACATGCACTCATGGTACCCTATATTATGACGTGTCGTCTCCTGCTGGGTTTGGGAAAATATTTGCTTTAAAAGGACTTGTAAAGGAGTTTTATTTTCTGTATGAAACGTTCAAAAGATCCTGCGTCTAAAAGTGTTAATTACCTGAACAACATTCATCAACAACAGACGAAATTATGGATCTTGTTAAGATATGACCGGATTGAAGCTACGTTAAAAGGATATATTTCGCTTTTTTACGAATTTTACATATCAATAGTCTTGAGACCGTTTCCCAGTAGTGGGACAAAGCAGGCTAATATTTTTTTATATGTTGGTCACAGAAGACCAAAATGCGAAATAAATCTGTCCATATACATATAAATTTACTAGAAGCGCCCCGCGGTTTTACCCGCGTTGTGCCCGTTCCGTTAGGAATTTCGGGATGAAAAATAGCCTATAGCCTTCCTCAATAAGTGGACTATCCAACACTGAAAGAATGTTTCTAATCGGACCAGAAGTTCCTGAGAAATTAGCGCGTTCAAACAAATAAACAAAAGAACTCTGCAGTTTTAAAATATCACTACATAGTATAAAACAAAGTCGCTATTTTTGTCTGTTTGTTTGTCTGTATGCTTAAATCTTTAAAATTACGCAACGGATTTTGATGCGGTTTTTTGTAATAAGTAGAGTGATTCAAGAGGAAGGTTTTTATGTATAAAAATTCCCGATATTCCCACGGGAACAGGCACAACGCGGGTAAAACCGCGGGGCGCTGCTAGTTATAGTATAGATTAACAACGTCTATTCTTTAGATTTCGGATAAGAAAACGAGAAGTACACGCAATAGAAATAGCCGACGCAAGACCTCACAACATTACCACCATGAAGGAAACGGACCGGACCCAGCTGTCTTTCGGAATCTCCGACATGCAGGAGTTTGGAGAACTTGTGGAACTACAGGACGATGACGTAAGATATATGAATACATTTAAAATGTATCTATACTCATATTGTAAAAAGGTACAGTTTCTAACTTTGTTTCTTCGATTGTAAAGGCTAATCTCAGAAACTACCACTCCGATTTGAATAATTATTTTTGTTATGGATAGCCACATTCAACGGGAAGGTTATAGGCTATTTTGTCATCCTGAAATTCTCAACGGAACGGGCACAACGCGGGAAAAACCGCAGGGCGCTTCTAGTGCCTAAATAAAGCAAAGAGTTTGTACATAGTATTTATATGTTTGATCCAATGCGCTAATCTCTGAGTAAATTACTCGGCCGCGTTCAAGAGATCGGTTAAAGCAATTTCTATTAAAAAAATCCTCAAACTGGTACAATGAAAGTAAAATCGGTGGATATCAGTCGTTTCTACTTAAAGACAATAAACAAACCTTAGCATATTAACTGTTCGATATAATTTTGCCCATAATTTATAAAAAACGGGGTCAGTCGCGGGCCGATGCTAGATCAAATAATGAATTTAGGCATGGATAAATAAGTATTTAGATTTTTTAAATTATTTCTTACTTTACTTGTTATTACTAGGCTTACTTAACATAGGTGCTAAAAACTTGAAATCGTAGCACATTTCGTAGATGTACGGGCATGTAACGCTACGCTACCTACGGAAGTACGTAGGCCCGGTGTTCTACAACATCTGTTCTAGCAACATCAACGCGAAGGGACAACAAGTACAACTCTTTAACTCCTCCAGGATCATTGTGGCAATCAACAACTTTACGGTATGTACAGTACGAAGTTCCTATTTGAATGTTAATCAAATGAAACAGAGAAATACTCGATACCTATGAGTTTTACTACAAATAGGGTATTACTCGTACGAGTATTACTATTTTATTTTCATAGGGTTGGCCACTAACCTACACGCGATTTACTTACTACAAATCCGCATAAAATTAAATTTTAAACGTTTGACTCAGGTACACAGTACACTTATTACTTGTAATGTGGCATTGAGACCTTCATAGGTAGACTTAACTATAACAAATACTGTAGTTATGCCTGCTTAGAAGCCACCTTTTAAAGAGTAGAGACAAGTTTGTGTTACAACTGGAACTTTCCACTAAAATCACCTGTAACGTCACAAAAAGCTTGAAAGAGTAAATTAGTTTTGATGAACGTTATTTCATTTTAGAGAATTAATCGTATGAAAATAGTGCTGACTTCAGCCAAGACATTGCTGTCCGCGGACCTGCGGTGTCCGGACAAAGAGATCGAGTGTCAGGTGTCGGGCACGCGGGTCTGTATCGACGCCATGGCGGCCTGCGACGGCGTGCCTAACTGCGGCTCTTATGGTTGTATACATATCCCATTTATAATTTTCTAGCCGCGCTCCGCGGTGTTATCCACATTGTAGCCGTTCCCGCTGGAATTTCGGGATAAAATATATGCCATGTGTTATTCTGATGTATAACTTATATTACTTTAAAGTTTCATCAAAATCCGTCCAGTAGTTTTTTCGTGAAAGAGTATATACATCCATCCTCACAAACTTTTGCATTTATAATATAAGTAGGAAGTATCTTGGTATTTATTAAGGGTTTGCTTTGGTTTGGGCTTGGTATCTTTTTCATAAACGCTTATTATAATTTAGCTATCAAATTGTTTGTCCCTTTCCGACATACGCTATTTTCCAAAGAACAAAACAGACGAGCGTTTTATCAATAAGGCGTCAAGTGGGTACTTAGGTAAAAACAATATTTCGCGGTTTAAATCCGTGATTCCGTGAGAATATCGGAATGCAACAAACATATACATATGAAAACGACAGACGAAGTTTAAATAAGTGCCTTCTTTAAAGGAAAAGTTATGTACTCCTGATAAATTGCAATGATATCAAATCTCCGAATCTGTCCGACATCGACATTGTATTCTTAAGGTCCTAATATTTTTCCAGAGATATACGACGAAGACCGGCTAAAATGCGGAGCGTCGCAAGGTCTAGAACATAATGTTTACGTCGCCGCTTTCACCTTCATCGCAGTGTTGCTGACCGCCCTGTACGCGGTACATTACTGGCTCAAACGATGCGTGCCCAAAGTCGCGGAGGCTTTCTTTGTTTACACCGACGGGGCAGACAATGTGTTGGTTACGATTATGTATTCTAAGATTTTTTATTCTAGTGATATATAGATTTTTGCTTGTCTGCAGCATGTTCTTAGATCATTTTTTTTTGCGATGCCTATAAAGTGGTTGATCTTGCTTGAATGCTGTTAATTATGCTAAAATTAATTTTATTTATATTGTTATAGTTTATACTTGGAACCAATTATGCGGTCGCCTCATGATGATGTCGGAATGGGAGGCTTATTCTATACTCCTCACATGTTTGATGACCTTTTGGGGGAACCTTACGAAGAGAAAGAAAAAAAAACCCTTTGGAAAAAGTTCACCAGCATGATATTATGCTGTAGAATTTTCAAGAAAAAGGAAACGAAAACATTACAATTGGAAGACGAATTTGAGATAGATAAAACTTTGAAGAAGAGATATTCATTTGCAGAATTTGAAATTAATAAGATGACCGATAAAATTTTTACTGATATGTCCGTGCAGACGGGAAGTAGCTTGGAAATGGCTAATATGGATACAAGACCCAGGAACCACATGGAGATAACCAGGAATAATATGGAGAAAAGAACCGCTTATCCGCCTCATAGGATATCCTCCTCCATATCGTCCACCATGCTCCATGCCCCCTTGTATAAACACGATTCAATCCTCTCTCTAGAAGAGCCTTTCCCTGAAGACCATGCCGACGAGCTCAGTCTCTTGAAGTTTTTAAACGAAAACCGGAGATCTTCGGTTGACTCTACAATAAATATGAACTTACTAAGAAGCGTAAAAGAAATTGACAAAAATGTGAGTAGTGGTGACCGGAATCATGATGAAATGGAGTTAAATAATTATACGTTTGAATCTCGGCTGGCTAATCCAGGGCCTTCTGGTATAAGAGCACCGATGAAAGATCTTTCGAGAAGAATAAGGTTTGACGAGAACGCTACGACCATCCCGGCGATGGGTGGGCAGGAGCCGGAGCGGCGGAACAGCGGGCCCCGGCGCAGCGTCTACATGGACGCGGTGAAGGGCACCATCAAGAAGTTCCTAGACACCATCGATGAAGACGTCGAGCCCACTACTGCCACTTCTGCGCCTTACAAAGAACACCCCGGTACTAATAAAGACCATAAAAGTTTCTGGGGCAGGGCAAAGGGAAATGATAACAAGAAGACCAAAAAGAATACACATGTTACTTTAAAATAACGGTCAATAACTATAATTGAGTTACATCTTTGTAGAGAATTATGGAAAATATGCGTGATTCCGATCTAAATGAGTGTGTGGCAACAGGTCCCCGCCCGCCCGCCATTTCCTAATTAAGCTCAATTGTGCACCGGATAGGACACGTGCCAAAATGTGTTGTTTCTTTTTACAGTCATACCGTCATTGTGTACTGTTTCAATCAAAACCAATTGCTTCGGTTAACTAATTGAATATGTGCTCGAAAGGTAATAATCCCGCAAATAGGTATACCTTGGCAATAAATAATAATACTCTTTGCTTTGTTACACATTTAAGTTTTTAGTGACTGTTTATTTTCGTTATATCGCATGTTTTGGCACCGTCAAGGTGAATTAGGTATAAAACATAGATTATGCCTAGATGTCTATACATCAACTACGTTGTGCAATAAATAGAGCTTTATGTAGACGTAGGCAGATGCGCCTAGCACTTAGGTACATAATACGCTCCTTACTAGAGCATACCGTTAAAGTTTTTTCCACAATTGAACATGACATCATTAAATAGTTTTGTTGGTGAACAATAAATTCAACAATTCCTCATATCTAGTCGAGACTATACAAACGGTGGGTTGTTTTATTGGGAGCAATGATATTTATCTTGGTTTTATGTCAGCTCCCAAAAAGATAGATGTAAAAGTGTCAGGCTAGGAGCGGGGCATGAGCCGGTGCGCGAGGTCGTTTCAATTGAATTCAATTAAAGGCAATTGAGTTCAATTGAGCGGGCGGCAGATTCTGCGTCGCTGGTCGTCGCCAGAGAGATTTTATGTGAAGCGCCTACGCTAGCTGTCACATGACTCACTATGTATACTATGTATGTACGGTGCTTAACAGAGGTAGGTATCATGTGCACTCTTCCTTGTATCTTATTTATTAGTTACAAGTAGCGACCTGCAGTTTTGCCTGAGTCAAAACCGTTTTAATTTTCGAGTTTGTCACAGGTTTACGGTAAAAGATCCGTAGGTCGAGTCCCTTGGGCGTGGAATAACGCGAATATGCATGCATTCATCCCTTCTTACGGCTGCTGGACCGATTTTGATGAAATATGGAATTTATTTGGTAGTTATAAATCGAGATCACACATAGTTCGTGTAAACCGTGTGCTAGCAATTAAATAAAATTAAGATTTTATATGATGTATGTAAATGGTCAGGGTTGTTCAGGGATGGCTACTGACCTACTCAAAGTAACTAATTAATGTAAATGGTAAATAATTAGACATTCAATAAAATTGTTTAACACTACATTATGCTATTTTATTTCTTAGTCGACTACAAAAAACTAAAGGAGGTTGCAAATTACTTTTACATATTATTATGTCGTTTTTGGAACCAATAAAAAAAAACAACTTTCGGTGGGTTTACACAAGATATGCTACCAGAAAGGACTCTTAGGAACTCATAAAAACTTAGTTTGAACTTTGTAGTCGATTTATCGGTTAACATTAGATTTTTCACGTTTTAGATTAATCATCTGTTATCTCAAGGGGCCAATATAATGATTGGAGAGTTCCATGTGAGCCTACAGGCTAAATTATATTAGTATTGCTTGTAATAAGCACGGGAGCCAATAGCGAAGAAAGAAGGGTTTTATATAACCACTAAGTATCAACTCTATAACATATTATATTTAGGGATACACCAGTAGGAACTTTTTCTCTTTTATAACATCTAAAGTTACGTGAAGAAGCAACCAAAGATATAACTAGAAAATCATGTTTTATGAATTGGGGAGACCTATTCCCAGCTGTGGGACACACCAGGTGAAATAAAAAAGTTTTATGTGCGTATTTGAGCTTCCGCGGCGCTTAAGTCCCACATCACTCATCTGCTGAAATGAGCGGGAATGCGTTAAAATTTCCCATCTTTATAAAAAAAGTACATTCAAAACTGTTTTATGTATTCTGACATTATCATTATCATTATCACGGAATGGGGGTGGAATTCTTGGCTTGTTTGATGTAATCGCAACTTTAACTTCAGGCGGTGTTAGTTTTAACTTTAGTCGGTTTTGCTTTTAACTTAAGGCGGGCTAAGAACTCCGACACCAGGGATAGCCACTTACCCACTCCAACTTTAAATATAAATATAAATATACCCGGACAAATTCACACACGGTTAATTAGACCCAAAGTAAGCTCTAAGCTTGTGTTATGGAATCTAATTAACTGATACTACTACATATACATACACAAATACTTTATAATCTATATATATAAAAATGAAACCCGTTTTCCTTGGTCGCGGCATCACGCGTGAATGGCTGGACCGATTTCCACGGTTTTGCATTCGTTGGAAAGGTCTCGGGCTCCGTGAGGTTTATAGGGAATAAAAATCAAAATTCCCACGGGAACGGGGGCGCTGCGGGTGAAACCGCGGGGCACAGCTAGTAATATATAATTGACATCCAGACGTCGTCGCCAACA
The DNA here is from genome assembly GCA_963082685.1 of Cyclophora albipunctata. Taxonomy (NCBI): domain Eukaryota; kingdom Metazoa; phylum Arthropoda; class Insecta; order Lepidoptera; family Geometridae; genus Cyclophora; species Cyclophora albipunctata. The sequence continues at coordinate 6,010,891 of OY720113.1, read as the reverse complement.
ACTATGTCTGCACATATTGTTGACTCCGGGCGGGAATCGAACCCGCAACCCCCGACACAGTAAGCGCTCTCACTGCCACTGTGCCAACGGGCTTGTCAAAACTTTCTTACTTTACTTATAACTTTATTTACAACAAGTCGCGCCGCGCGGTGTTACCCGCGTTGTGCCCTTTCCCGTACGAATTTCAGAATGAAATAAAATTATAGTTTAAAAAAACTAAAAAAACACGCTTTTATTGCAAATTGAACTAAAAACTAGAAAATAATTTTTCTCCTCAAATCAAAATTATAATAAAATTTAAGTTGTAACACAATGATTTAATTCAGAGTAAAAAGCGTGGGGTGCATTTTAATGTAGTTCATAACTATCCTCTCATAGATAGTTACCAATGATGATTGTAATATTTAAAAAATATTAAGCACCCCACGCTTTTTTACTCTGAATTAAATCATTGTGTTACAACTTAAATTTTATTATAATTTTGATTTGAGGAGAAAAATTATTTTCTAGTTTTTAGTTCAATTTGCAATAAAAGCGTGTTTTTTTAGTTTTTTTAAATTATAATTTTATTTTTTATTTTTTAGTAAGCATAACATTATATGCAACTTTTCATCCCGTAATTCCCACGGGAACGGGCCCATCACGGGAAAACCACGGGACGCTGTTAGTGTCTAGTACCATTTAGTAAAATAAAACAGAACTCCCGTTCCGTCCCTCAGCGAGCGCCCGTTGATGTCTTTTATATGAAGTAATATTTTTTTAGTAAATCTGGCAAATCCATTAAAGATAACGGGAAACTGTTATTAAATTATTGCATTGTCATCGGTCCTTGATACATATGCAAAGTTTCAAATTAATCAGACTTCTGGAAGTTGGTGAAAATGATGTTCAAAGATTTCATTACATACGTACATACATACATACATACATACAGGCCAAGCTAATAAAAGCGTGTTAAAAAAGCCTATAACCTTCCCGTTGAATGTGGCTATCTAATTACAAAAATAATTATCCAAATCGGAATAGTAGTTCACGAGATTAGCTCAAACATACACACAAACTTACAAATACCTCTTTATAAATTAGTATAGATTGGGCGTGTAGATTCATAGGTATATTTACACCAAATTTTTTTCGTATCAGAGTTAAATTCGAACCATAATGACTGATTTTTCCATCATAGACAACTTCTTCCATTATGGAAAAGATTCAGTGGTAGGTTAACTATGGAATGAAATAACTAAAACTTTTTCCTCTTCAGAAGGAATCTTCTTCTTCGTCTTCGGCTGACCACATCAGTCCAGATTTTAACTTTCACAAGAAAAAATAGAGTGTAAATATGAGAGATCAATCATAATCAGCATCCATGGTCATCATGTTAGGCCGTGACTTATGTTTGTGGCCTCTGAAGTCGGAGTTTAAGACAGCCTTTATGGCTCGGACTAAGAGATACGCGAAGATACCATCAGTAGTAACATTAGTTAATCTTACTAAGATACGTGAAGATACCATCAGTAGTAACATTAGTTAATCTTACTAAGATACGTGAAGATACCATCAGTAGTAACATTAGTTAATCTTACTAAGATACGTGAAGATACCATCAGTAGTAACATTAGTTAATCTTACTAAGATACGTGAAGATACCATCAGTAGTAACATTAGTTAATCTTACTAAGATACGTGAAGATACCATCAGTAGTAACATTAGTTAATCTTACTTTTATTTTTTTCAACCACATTATTGATATCGTTTAATAAAAACCTAGACACAGTAAAATAAAATGTGTTTATCAAATAGCATCCTGACTAAACCTTATTTATACAACTTTTTGCAGATTTTACAGTATTTCTAACGAAATCTAAGCCAATGTACTTTTACTTTGAGTCGAGAATAATGTAAACCATATACCTACTCGTATATAATAATAACGATATTGTAAATTTAATAAAACTTTTAAACGATACTACTCGTATAAGAAAAACATATGTGCTTAGTTAAATACATGTGCAATTACATTATTTTCTTAAGCTCATTATTTCATTAATATTGACCGATAGGTATAAAGTTTAAGAGCTAGTGTTACATGTTGTGGTATTGGTAAGTACCTACGAGTTTGTGAGAAGCTCGCTAGAAGTTGTCGCGGCGCGACGCCGGTCTCTGTCGGCAGTCACCACACACCCACGGAGCACAGAACTAAACACTACATTTTACGATCACTGCCACCACCTGCAACCGGCCACTATTACATAAATTACTGCACATTGCCACTTTAATCACTTGAACACAATCCCAACGGTCTCTCCAAGCGCAACGCTCCCACCTTGACCCACTAGCGTAAACATAAACTGCAAATGCGACTAAAAGTGCATCAACGAGTGCAATTCGTGCTGTCTGAAAGTCACCAATAAGCCCAATGAAGTAGAGATCCCACTGGCGACCGCCAGCACCAACCTAAATAGACTCTGATCATCTAAATTGACTTCAATTAAATAACAACCGAAATTGTTGAAATGCGCCATTACTCCCTCGACGCTAATCTAAGTGCCAATAGTCAGGGCGAATGTTTTATTAATAATCCCCAGCAATAACAGTTAATTAATAATTAAGCGATCGCGGCGGTGATCGACAGCATCCAGTACGCGAGCGCGCGGCGGAGCACGAGCTGCCCGGAGCGGCGCCCGGGGGCGCAGAGTGCGGCGTCTTACTACTAGTGCAAGGTGCACCATTACAAGATATTTCAGGATTTTTTTTGGCTGTGGGCCAGTTGCTTAGCGTTCTGGATACGGTTAATATCTAAAATCATAAAAGATAATATTGTGCATCCTTCCAATAAATGTGTTTAGCTCTTGCGAGGGCATGCAAGGTGAGCCTTTGAAGTATTTGAGGTGCTTTAAATGATGATGGTCTATAAATCTTTCCAAGAGTGCAAAATCAATTCCCACGACTATAAATCATGAACGAGACATATGAGTGGTGTTGATACGGATTTACAATAACGCGTTATGGACTTTCACAATAATGATGTGGGCGTTCGGGGACTACAATACCATCGAAACAAACAAATATCGGGAGAGTCTGTGGGAATCCCGCATGGTGGTGCTCGCGCGCGGAGCGGCGGCGCCCTAGCGAGCGCGCGGGTGCCGGGCGGAGCCGCGCCGCGCTCGCCATTGGCTGCGCCACTCGCGGACGGAAACGTCACAACCGACACGCCGCACACCTCGGATACCTCCCCTCCGCTCTGCCACTAGAGACCAAAGTACCACGCGCTAGCGCGACGCCAGCACTCCACTGCGCCTCATTCATTGGTCCAAAGTATCAGTCGACAGTCGTATTATGGTAATATAAATTGACCAACCGTAGCGCAAATACTGTTAGTTCGTTAAAGTTGATTAAAGCCATTTAACCGGGACGGACACGAGGATACAAACGGGCGCGAACGTTCGTCGATCCCGGGCTCGGTTAAATGAAGTTAAATCGTCGTTATAAGTGGTTAAATCGGTGGTGAGCCGAGTTGTCGGAGGTGGTGGTCGGAGTGGCCAGCGTCGCGACGGAGCCGAGCGAGACGGGCGCGGAGGTAGCGGGCTCGCACCCGCCGCCCGGCGACTACATGTACGTGTGCGGCGAGCCCGCGGCGCCCGGCGCCGGCGCGCGCTACGACTGCGCCTTCGAGCCGCCGCCGCCGCCCATGGAGCACCCACCTTTCGAGGACCATATGTTCGGGGAGTTCGCCAAGGAGCGGCACGTGCAGGTGGTGGTCGGCGAGCTGCCGTACCGCGACGAGCTGTTCGACAAGCGCAAGGACGAACCGCTGCTACTGCAGCCGGTGGATACGCCGCAGCACGCGCCCGCTCCGCCGCCCGCGCCCACCACCACCAAGAAGAGCGACAAGAAAAAGAGCGACAACAACGGCATCAAGAAGAAAAAGACCAGGTCAGTCCAAATCATTATTTAACTATATAGAAGCATGGCTAAAACTTAAAGAAACTCTCAAATTGTTGCACCACTGAAATGAGAATTACGCTACGAAATGTCTTAAAACTACACAAAGTGCTACGAGTAGCTACGAAGACATATGTACGTAGCTAGTATCGTCTTGTCTGCGTAGCACTTTTTTCGTAGCGTTCCGTAGCGAGTGTAGAAAGTCGTAGCTTCAGCTTTTGTGTGATTTAGTTGTCTAAAAACCTTTAAGTAACGCAATGTTACGCAATAATAATTGCTTATTAAGTTTAAAAAAGTACTCATTATGGTAGGTGTGTAAAATATTTGGAATTCTCTATAAGGACGAGGGGAAATTCCTGTTCTAAATTTATAAAATCTTACCAATTTAATAATAGTGTTAAACGAATACAAGTATACAATTACTTTTATTGGCACGTGTCAGCACTAGAGCTATGTCGACTGCACAGGTGTTAATAAAATAGGGGCGCGCACCCCTGTGATCATCTATCGGCATTCGTAGCACTCAATGCACCCCTCATTCATATTTTGCATAACTAATACGATGATATTTTATAACAACATATGCATTCAAATGTTTTGTTTGTATGATGACGGGTTTATTTTTTAACTTAATAGAGTAGAAGTTAACGCATATTGTTTTTTAGTAATTAATGACACCGCAGAACTTGTAGTTCTTTTAATTACTGGGACTTTGTCAAAAATACTGAAAGTAAAACGATTTGAAAGCAAGGGGTAAAAATCGAGACGGTTATAATAACAGATACAACTGACTGTACCAAGTTAAGGAGCCAATCTGTTTCCTTAATCTAAAGTTTGAAACTAACCGTTACTGATATCAATCTTACAATCCAACAAAACCCGTCAGGAAGTCTTTGCTAATTTACAAAGGGTACTTGATGCAGGCTCTTTGTAACTATACACATTATACACGGCGTTACGAAGAAGGATTCAGGATTAATTACCCGTATGACTGTGGGGAGTCAATTGGTTATCGTCGCATCTTTGCGTGAGTCGACCAGTGACCGGGAGCCAGGCGCCGTCGGGCCAAGGGTCAATTGTTCAAGTTCTGTTGCTGGTGCATTATTAATTGTTATTATATTGAACATGTTGGTAGTTTTTTAAGATGATTTATAAGGATTTTTATGAGCAGTTTTTATGTAACAGTAGTAGTCCACTGTACTGATATCTTCAGTGAGATGAGAGGCCTTTGCCTGGCCGTGGAACACTATTGAACAATTCTTTACTTTACTAGTAATACCCTAGCTGTGAGGATGAGTTCTTAAGACTATGACAGAACAAAAAAATATCCCTACTACACCGGATAGTACAAATAACGTTCTAATTTTTACACGACAAAATATAAAACACCTAATAAATGATCGCGGTGAAACAATTAAACGAAATGCCGGCACTCGACTTGATTGGCAGGCAATTAGAGGTGGCTCTCTCCGGGGGTGAATTTAGTTTCACGCTCAATCAATTTCTGCGCGTGCGCCCGCAGCCATATTGCACGCGTCAGATGGCGCTGCGTGTGCGCATCTGATAACAATGTGTTTTATTTTATTGCTATGTTTGTTTAACTTTGCATGCGAAATGAATACAATAATCGTATCACTAAGTTCAATGAGGTTAGTGGCCAACCCTAGTGTAAAGATTCTTAATTTCATTGTATATCAAAGTTACACTGAACTTCTTTACTTGATTTTTTTTTCAATTTATGTTATATAGTATCTTAATTTGAATTTATTTTTAAAGTGAATTGTTCTTTGTTACAGGACTACGTTCACAGCTTATCAGCTGGAGGAGTTGGAACGAGCGTTCGAACGAGCGCCGTATCCAGATGTATTCGCGAGGGAGGAACTAGCTCTGAAGCTTAATTTATCAGAATCACGAGTTCAAGTGAGTTGTATTACTGTCAATAAGAAGTATAACTTTGGTCTATGATTCTTCTTACAGTTAATAATAATGTTTTTTTTTACCATAGGTGTGGTTTCAAAACAGAAGAGCGAAATGGCGGAAGCGCGAACCACCGCGAAAGACTGGATACATAGGATCTAGCTCTCCCAGCTCAACCACTTTAGGCGGCGGGTTCTCTGGCATCGGCGGGAATCTCCCAGCGTTCCCGCAGAATGGGCTGCCCGCCCCCGCCGACTCCTGGTCATACCAACACTCTTACGAACTGTCCTCGCACCATCTGCTGTCATCCAGCAGTGCTGGCGGCTACCCGACCTTCAACACGCAGCCCGCCTACTCGTACACCACAGTACTCAACGGGCACGACGGCCAGATGTTCGCTCCGAGACATTCATACGAATACGGCGAGAACAGTCCGCCGCCGCTAGGAGTGCGCGACTACCCGATGATGGCGGCACATTCCCCGCAGATGGAAGCTCACTCGCACGAAGAGAAGATCGAGTATAGATCTCATGACCACGAGGATAAGTATTCGGCGTGTGCGCTGCAGGAGGAGCCGCCGCGGTACTCCGCCCCGGCCGAGGAGTACGACAAGTGCGGCATGGTGCCCCACGAGAAGCACTACGAGCTGGAGCGCCACGACGTTGCGCAGCCCGTCGTCGTCAAGATGGAGCCCTCCGCCGGACAAGCGTACACCACTTTGCCTCCTTTTTTGAATTGAAATACTCCTTTTCGAAATTACCATAGCTAGCACCCTTAATGGGTAATTTCGAAAAGGAGTATTAAGTGTTAGAGAATGAACATTCTTTATCGAACTACGCTGGGCATTCTCATGAGTTTTGTATGATCTCGTGAACGTATTTAGTGGACACGATTTTGTACAAGATTAATGAGAATAGGCGCGGGTTTAAAATATTTTATTTTATAGAAAATGTTTGCAATAATGTGTAAATAATGATAAAGTTTACTTATATTTTAGATACTTACAATAAAGTTTGATAATTTTGCATTTTTATAATAAAATAATATTAAGATTCATAGATATTTAAAATGTATGTTGTATTAAAATATTAGATATATGATACCGTATGTTTAGATTTTAAATTATTATGAATCATCTAGCTTCTCGTGCATTCCTTGTGCCTTATTCACTCGTAGTGTAAATTAGTGGTATGTACTAAGTAGTTGGTATTGATTTAGCACCATACCAGAATGAAACAGCTAACAACCAAAGACTAGGTTTTAAGAATAAGTTTAGCCTTTTGAGATGCAGCTATTAGCCTTAAATTGCTTATTAGAATTAAATTATTTATTAAGTGTACGCGTGCCCTTACTGTAGGCCAAAAGGCGAAGTTATTTAAGTTGTATTTTGTAGCAAGCGCAATTTTTCTTGCTGAGGAAAATGCTATTTGAGAAACGTATCAATTTGACAACAAGTAATTCCATAGATTTTACTTATTGGAATTTGGAAACACGAGTATAACCATTAGTTAGTGAAGTTCAAAAGAACAATAGTTTTGAAACTCTCTCTCTCTAAAGAATTTAGATATCAAAAAACCAATTCATTATGAATGAAGCCAAATAACTAGTGCCTACATAACTAAATTACTGAAAATTTATATTTTTGTCTAATTTATAAGTGTGTAATATTTTGAGTACGTGAATACTTTGTGCCAAAATTATTTTGATACATTATTATATCGGCCAATCACAAGGCAATAAATTGTAGGTTAAAATATTTTTAATTTACATGTTTGATATGCATTGTGTGTGCGTAATAAGAATAACATATAAAGCCTAAAAATCTTCTATTGTTGACGCTCGGTCGCGTGCGTCGGTTGCGTAGCCCTAACGTAGCGTAGCGTAGAATAAAAACATTCGTAGCAAGATACTACGCGCTGCCAATATCAAACGTCACAGTGTGCTGTCATATAGAACGCAGCGTATTTGTACGCGCGCCCGACGTGCGCGAGCGATGTCAACAAAGAATTCGGCATTTAGTTTTAATAATTATGTGGCAAATTTAGTTAGGATATTAGTAGAAATAATATGTAATATTTAATTATTTACTTAATATTAAGATGTTTGCTTGCATTTCAAATCGATTTGAATTTAAAAAGTCTGTAAGTTACAAACGATTTCCAAGACCAGTATTTAACAAGATTAACTTTTCGGGATCGACAACGAATTTAGTTATAACTTTTCGTGTGATAAGTAAACAACAACACTACGTCTTCTATATTTTATAATAAATTAATTTTATTCAGAAAAGGGGCATTTGCCAGTGAAACTAACACTGTGGTAAAGTTACCTTCTATAAATAACATCGAATTTTTTTTCGTCGAATTGGATTCATCGTGTCTTTCTGTCAGGACTATACTATGCTGTGCACATGTGACATGATTGGTTGATGCCAAAAGGGTAGTTAATATCTAAGGCACCCTAACTTTTAATGAATCCTCCAATTATCTATAAGCTTTTGTAACGAACCGGTATCGTTATTAATATTTCCTTCGAAAACAATACTTTCGTGATCACGTCTGCTTGACCAATGTTTGTATAATTTCGTTTTTTTACAATTTTTATTGCACTTTTATGTTTAGTGTTTAGTTACCTATGTTAAGTTTTGAAGCAATAATCAGGTGTCAAAGTATGAAAAATTAAATAGAATGTGCTTAAATATACATTGTTTATTTGTTTACATTTTTCCTTACAAAACATGTCGAATTTTTTGTTATATCTTAGCGGTTTACATTTGTTCGAGGGACTTGTATCTTCCATGAATATTCCTACAACTAAGTCGTTCTCTATCTACGTTTCCGGAGAAGAAATGATGGTCCCTTGTTAGCATTTTGTTCTAACCGTAGGTACAACAAGTAATATTACAATATTGTATCAAATACCTTCATCTGAACCCGTAATAAATGTTAATAGCTTGTGTTCATGTTCTTAACTTACAAAATACTAAATAACCTTCATCTAGCTAGACAGTGCATCAGTGTTATTAGTTTCCTGCCTCGCCCATATCCCATCACCCGTGAAATGGTATTTCTTCTCTATTTCGTAGAGCGTAAGGCTTAATATCTGATCGTCGGTAAATTGGTCGTTTCTGACGTTGTTGTATGTGATGTCTAGATGACTGTCTGATTGGTTCTGAGCTCTGGACTCGAGCAGTATGTCCAAATAATGTTTGATTTCGAATCTGTAAAAAACATCTCGTGAGACAACTTAAGTTAATTTCTTTACATCTTTTCTATTTTATAATTACTACCTCCTCCTACTCCTACTCATTTTTTGTAAGTGCATTAATTTATGGGTTTACAATAACGGCGTGATAGTATTTTTATAGATATGTATTTATTTGTTTAACCCTTTTTTAGTATCGGTAAAACTTAGATACTTACAATGGATATAGCAGTATATGACAATTGTTGAATATGACATCATCATCGAAATGTTCCTTCAAGTACCGAATATTATCATCAATACAGTTTATTGAGGCATGGAGCCAATACTTGTGTTTCTTCAATTCCTTCAGTAACTTTTGTTTGACATTTTGTCCATTTCTTGGGGTTATATTTAGTGAAGATAATATTAAGATGGTGATGTCGCGACCGCAGGTTTTGCTGCCGAAGCTGCTGATGTAACTGAAATAATACAAAATAAAGGGTTTATTTAAAATTTAGTGATGTTTGTAACTCATTTGGCGTGAAAAGGATTACTTTACTGCAACATGTATAAAGTAGTGATTATATACTTTGCACAAATGTTCGGGCAGCACAGTCGGTTCGGATGAATGATTAAGCCGAACCCTCAGATTTATATTGTGTAATCTGAGGTTGTTTTAATGTCAGACCATGTCGGAGGCCCTTAGGCGGTCATAAGACCACTAATCTACTCGAAATGGATTGATGGATCTGAGACTGAACCGAAGCATTGAGTTCAGTTGCACCAAACTGAACACTCACTCAGCTCAGTCGGGTGACTCGCTGCCCGGCTAGGCCGTTTAATGTCGGCCCGAATATGTGTGTAGCAAGCCTAATCGTGATTTGTGTAATGTTCAGCTTGGACATTACAAATCACTATAGGAATCGATAGCTGATGGTAGTATTTCTATTCATAGAGCTGTTCATCATATCATATATCGATGGAGTTACGTTATTTTATAACTTGAAGTTATTTATTATAAGTCTCGTACTTACTTATTAAAAACCTTCCTAGCTGAAACCAGGTGATTGAAACTGTAGCTCTGTTTCTTAGCTGCTTGGATTTTCTCGAGACGATTCTCGAATTTATTTTTATGTATCACTAATGCTAACATCTGAAACAACGAGACCATGTAAAAAACTTATTACTTCCAGAAGTAAAAGATCTTATATGATAAAATAGAAAGTCCCCAAGAGCTGTCTGTAATTGATTTTTTCAAAGACTAGGTGAACGGATTTTCATGCCATTTTCACCAACATACAACATAACATATTACTGTTACTGGTAACTCGTATCATCACATCGCAAAGTATCCTGATTCTCATCTCTCTTCTCAATTTGACGGCTCCAATAGTCAGTCCCTTAAACAGGCGTCAAGTATGTAGCATCACCGCGGTTGACCGCGAAACTGTCATGAAATAAGGCGATGACTAGTTAATCAAATAATTTTTATACTTACTCTAGGATTGCTAGAGAGTATCGAATACTCCTTGAACCCCCGGAGCTCTTCAAGACGACTTCTCACCGTCTCTGACTTCATACAATAGACCTTCAGGCATTTTCTTTGAAATTCATTAGGTATTCTGTATTCCTGTAATGAGATTTAATAAAAAATAAAAGTAAACACGCGATCTGAAGAAAAAATATCGTATTATCACCATCCAATATCTTTAAAAATAATTACATTTATAATATTATAATTAAAGAAACAATCTTTTACATAGTAATTAATATTTTTAGTATTTCTCACCTCCATTATATCTCTAATTTTCAACAAAGCTACATAATTATTCTTTAAAATAGCTGGCTCTACTTTTATCACATCTCTTATGTCTAAACCGGCAATATTATTTACATTATCAATGATTAGTTTAGTGTTCAACGGGTCTTGTGATATCAAGAAGCCGTTCCTTCTAATTGTGACATCGTTGAACTTTATTTCGTTCTGGGCTAGGTCTAATGATTCCTGTATATCTGACATTGGTTTGTGACGTAGTGGTAAATAGTTCCTGCAGTATTTTACAAAATCTTCACTAGATATTGGCAGCCGCCATTTTAGATATCTTTCTAGTACACTGGTTCTGATTGTAACTGGAAATAAAAGTTGTGTTAGTTACAATTTATAGCATATTATGTAGATATAATATTGAAGATATGATATTGACTATGATATATTGACACTTTATATTATTATATAGTGGTGGTATTGGTAGTTTATTAACTATCAATGTTATAAGAGTTTGTGACAAATCAAAATGCCATTGTGTAGAAAGAAACTTCAACAATTTTATTAAGTACTTTTGTTTTTATTTGTGAAATCACGAACAACGCATTTTATGGTTACAATAAAACAATTAAATAAGTACTCAAAGATTTCGTGAAACTTACTCAACGGTGTACTGGACTCAGGAAAGCCAATTGTAACTTTACTCTTGGCTGGCCATTCTTTAAACTTATCTAACAATGATTGTTCTACTTCAAATTCCTCAGGTATAAGACCTTCATTCTTGAGACTACTCACTGATTTTCTTTTCACTGTAGTATGATATCTGTAAGGGAGATTTCAATTTACTTGTTCTATTTCCGAAGTTTAAAGACAATTTACACTTTCTTTTAGCAATACTTACTTAATTATATGGCTTGCGGTTATAGCAATAAACCCACATTCTCTAAATATTTCTCCGTAATTATCTAGTGTTATTGGGTTCATACTAAACACATGCATATTCTTACATGCTTCAATTGGTGTGATCCCGAACTTGTTCAAAATCTGAACAATACATTGTATATCGTCGTTTGATAGTTTCGCTATGTTAGGATGCTTCTTTTTTAGCGTTGGAACTGTACTTTCAGGAATTTCTTCCCCTACAAATCGAATAAGACATAGGTTTTGGTTATGATTTAATTTGACCATATCAATATGATGCTTTAAGTTCGCATTATTGCAAGTGTTTTAATAATTTATTTAAGTAGTAGCACATTTAAACAAATGTATGAGATCATTATTAAATATTCCCGAATTAGTTAATTTGGATACTTACCCGTTATTGTCTGATAAAATTCAAATATTGGAGCGCGAAGACTATAGTATGCCTTGCAAGTGACCCAAAATGGAACCTTAGTACCATTAAGAGTATTAAATCGTGTGAGGGTTTTTATTAATGTACTCATTTTAATAAATTATTATTTCATTTTTATTTGGATTAGAATATTTGTAAACAAACAAATAAATCTTTGGTTAGTTTCATTTCAACAGCTGTATATTATGACATTGACAGTTACTTCTTATTGACATTTACAGTTACTTGCAATTGACATTGACATTCACAATTCCAAAATACATTTGACAAATGACAGATAATATACTGACATTGACGTATATTTGCACTTTTGTGACACCGTCAGCTATCCGTCAGTGTCACACTCATAATTTGACAGAAAACAAATTACAAAACTAAATGTCAATGTCATTTCGTAGATTTTTTGAAATTTTGGATTGATTGAAGAATAACACGGTACGGCTTTTTATGAAATGATTTTAATCAACAAAAAACAATAATTCATCGCAATTACATGTCTGAGTTCTTCAAGAGGACGTAAGAGATACATTCTAGTACTTAAATTAATCCCTAGTTACTGTAGTTTCACATACAAATGCCATAAAACAAATATTTTAGTAATTCACTGTAAGTACCTTTTCTATAACGAAAATTTGTTTTAGCACCCTTTACAGTTTTATGGCATATTAACTTCCTACTGCTATTTATTTATTACTTACAGATGGATTGGCTTTCAGTGAAGAATCAGTTCAAACAAACATGGCTAACTACTGTTATGAGCATGATTCTGTTTTCTGGAGTTACTTATTTTCTTGTTTGGGCTGAGGTAAGAAATATAAGATACATGCTGTCGAAATGGTATTGAAAACATTCATATTATAATAACTAAGCTTTGACTTGTATCTGCCTGATGCAATTAATTTAAATGTTGTGTAAAACAGCATTCTGAGAGAAGAGTTCTCAAAGGTCTTTAACATTTAACTTACAGGGTAAAACAATTCAAAGTAATCTTATGCTTGAAGAACTGGTATCAGCTGCAGAGAGTATTGATGTCCACATAGGAGACGAGGCAGCGAGGTATGAAGGCAGGATAGTGCATATTGTTGGACCTCTGAGGATCCTGGAACCGATATCAGAGCCTGACTACAACATACATGTGCAAGCAGTCAAGTTGAGGAAGAGAGTGCAAATGTACCAGTGGATTGAGGAGACTACGTAAGAATTATTGAACTTTGGGCTTTGTTTTTAGATAAGTAGTTTAGCATTTTGGAACATATTAATTTTTTTAGATTGCTGTGCTTTAATAGTTAATTTAGGGTTTGCTTGATTTTAGCAGAACACATATTTTGAATAATAAATTGAGTAGCCAAATATGATTGAAAACCTAACCAGGTTTACTTAATAAATTTTTCATTTTTTGAGATGTGAATTGAACAGATTTATATACTAAAGTTCTTAATGCAATGCGGTCATTTTGCATAGACTTTGTATGAAACAGAATACCTGCTTAAATTCTGTGACTCAACTCAAATAATTGCTCTTTAATATCACTATTATTCTATAAAAATAACACTAATCTTTTCTATGTTGTGTCAAAAAATCTTCAACAACAGGGAACAGGACAATTTCCTGAGTGAGCCGGCGGAAGAATCACAGAAGACGTATTGGTACCACAAAGACTGGAGAGACTACATTGTAGATTCGGGTCACTTCTATGTGAGACCAGGACACCACAACCCAACGTCAATGCCGATGTTCAGTGAGACGCATATAGCTGACAATGTCAAGATTGGATGGCTTTATTTAGGTAAAAATTAATAAAGCACATTCTGCATGTACATAAAAACAATTATAGTATAAAAGTAATAAACATATAAAATGCTTTATTTTGCATAGCAATCTTAGAACTACTCTCAAAAATCCTTGATATAGTCAAACAAACAAATATATTCAAAACAAATTTCTTATATTCCTTTCAGGTCTAGATGTTAAGCGTAAAGTGAACGACTACTATGAGATATGGTCGGACTCGAGGCCCGAGCGAGGCGACATCAAGCTGCACTCCGGCTTCTACTTCCACGGCGACAGCGCGCTGCAGCACGAGATCGGAGACCTGAGGATACACTTCTCGTATGCTGGGAGGGAAGATGATATTGTAAGTTTGAAAAAGTAATACCTAAATAAATGTTCCATGGCTTGGCAAAACCTTTTTACACTCTGATTAAAGTAGCACTTAAGTTACTGTGCTGGATATCATAGCATTATATAACTGCTATGTAATATTTATATTCGTGGCTTTTATAAAATTGTGATGCCATCATCAATGTAAGATTTAAATTTTAAAGTGAGTATTCTATAAATAACATTTGGTTTTGTGGACTGCCGTAGAACCATTCGCAAACTCTTTCGCATTTATTTTTTAAGGTAAACACTTTAATTAGTAACCATATTCAGTCCAGCCATATCTAAACGTAATTATGTAGTCTACGTAATTGATTTTCTAAAAAACTCCTGAAAAAACTACTGAATGGTTTTTCATGCGGATTTTACCAACATACAGAGTGATTAAAGAGGAAGGTGTGAGACTTTTCATGTCAAAGCTCCCAAAGGGACGGGTACAAAGCAGGTAAACCCGCGGAGCACTGCTAGTCTTAACTAAAACATTTGTTTCAGTACACAGCGGTAGGTATAGTTGAGAGTGGAACTCTCCAACCGTACAGCCCTGAAAAGTTTCCTACAGCAGACCCTTTGTCATTGTTCCGGAAAGGGTCCTACAGTTTGAAGCAACTATATGACTTGGAGAAGAGAGACGCAAACGTCCACACTTGGAAATACAGGCTGCTTGGGTTCGTACAAGTGTTCGCATCGGCCATGACTCTGCATCCTGATTGGGTGACCATCTGTAAGTTATCTTACTGAAATATTAGAGAAACCATAAATATTCTGAACTAATTCGTATTATTGTGACCTAATGGTAATTCTGATTTTTAGATAAGTTTTTGTTACAATCCCTAAAATCTTGTTTTAATTATTCCCTTACAATAATATTTAACAACCAGGTACTCCCCAAAGCCCGGTTAAAGTTTAGATAGATATACCCCATTTTAATGAGCCAAGCATGAATATCAGTTGTAAGATTCTAAAGTTGATTGCTTTTGTTTCAGTCTTAACAAGCTCATGGTTGTCTCACAGTTTCCGGAGATGCACAAGATTTTGGGTGATCTCAGTGCTCGCATTTTCATACACAGTTTTCGTTGTATCTCTACCGTGGTAAGTTTTCTTTTATAATTTGTATTAAGAATAAAATGTTTATTATGCAGTTCAAATATGTATAATTACAAAAATAATGCTAATACTGGGAGACGTTCAATGCTTCCTAAGTAGATTTTAATAAGCGATTTTGACATATAATGTATGAAAAATTGTGTCAAGTTAAGTGACGAGTTAATGGACGACTAGTAAAAGTATGAGCTCATAATGGCCCAATGGTGGGCATAGCCCTTTATAATTAACAAGTAGTTAGTAATATTAATAATTGCTGTCTCCGTTTTGTCCTAGGTTACTCTACAAGCCATCATACGGTGCTCTAGTCGCAGGTATTGCCATTCTCCCGCTTCTACATTATTCTACACTTTTGACTCGACGGGAAATCGCACCGGAAGCGCCGCCATACCCGCGATGGAACGATAGAGGGCGCTGAGAGAAGGCTCCGACCATGGAGGTTACTTTATCCCTTGAAAGGTCATGAAACTTCTTGGTTAGAAATCAGCTGATAGCTAGCTACCTCGGCGGTATATAAAAACTTTTTTGTTTGTGTGAATGTACTGTGTATTTGTGTGTTTACTAGTCTTCCGGCATGTCATGATATTCATGATATCCTGTTGAAAAATCAGAATATAACTAAGCCCACTGACCTCTAGTAAAGGTCAGTGACTAAGCCTGATGTTTTAAATGATGTTTGATAGAACTACATATTTTAAAATTGGAAGGGAACTTAGAATATTCTTTCCCACACGGCAGTAAAAAGTGAAAACATTGTTACGTATATTAATGGATAGATTACCTTGTATTTTGAGAAATACGTCTGCAAGAGGCATTCCGAAATCTTCTATATAATATTCTATGTATTGTAATTTATTAATCCAATAGGCTCTATAATATAATATTGTAATTTATTAATGTATTTCTATAAAAATATGTATCGAATATCCTTCATACAGCCCTTACAGGTTTATAAAATGGGTATTTACGTGACAAATTCAAGTGTACACGATTGACGCACTTGGAATGACAAGACAAAAGATAATTTATGGAAAACCCACGCCTAGATTTTAAATCTGATATACGTTTAATATTGTAGAGTAATTAAAGTGATTTATAATCTTACGATACTTCGGTAAGTTTGCGGTTAATCATATTGCAGTTGATATCATGTAAGAGTGCATCTATCTAGTATTTTGTCGCACAATTTCATTTAAGGTTTCGTTCAGACAGTCCGGCTCGGAACACAAAGCTCTAATTTATATAATACTAGCGGCCCGCCCTCGCTTCGCTTCGGGTAATCAAGATTTCATGTAGGAAAATCGGGATAAAACATTGCGTGTCTCCCGCAGGAATATACACAATCAAAATTTCAAGTGGGAAATTGGGGATAAAATATTACATGTCTCGCGCGAGTATATATGTATACACAATCAAGATTTCATGTGAGGAAGAATTCGGGATAATACCTACATAGCACGTCTTCGTCGTTCGTAGTTCGTAGGTAGGTACCTATATCCCCGCGCGCTTTGACCGCACGAAACAGTAAGTAGCCATAAGAGACCCGCCATCGAGCATTACTATTTTGTAAGCAGCGCCCCGCGGTTTTACCCGCGATGTGGCCGCTCCCGTGGGAATTTCGGGAATTTTTTTACACAAAAACCTTCCTCTTGAATCACTCTACCTTTATTATTATATATTACAAATTATATATTACAAAAAAACCGCATCAAAATCCGTTGCGTAATTTTAAAGATTTAAGCATACAGACAAACAGACACGAAACAGAGACGACTTTATTTTATACTATGTAGTGATATTTCTCATCATAACTCTGAAACTAACTGTCCGATTTTAATAATTTAAAGAGGTACACAAAGAAACATAATTAACCTTGATTGTAGAGCCATTTATTTTGATGTAGATTCATATCATCATATGAATATCATCAACTTAAAATTACACTCCTTTTTTAACTAATTAATTTTAACTTAAAACGGTTATTGTGTCTTAACTATAATAGTTAGACATATGCCCTCGCGAACTTATTTGTTTGCAATGATATGTACTTTGATTGTGTAGAACATTGTTTTTGTGTATCATCAATAGATTTAGTAGCGCACGCCAAAAACCAATTTTTTTAGGCATGTTTTTCATACCTTGGGTTACATATACCCGCGTTGTGCCCGTTCCCGTGGGAATTTCGGGAATAAATATAGCCTATGGCACTCAGGGATAGTGTAGCTTTCGAATGGTGAAAGAATTTTTTAATTCGGTGCAGTAGTTTCAGAGCCTATTCGAAACAAACAAACAAAAAATCAAACCTTTCCTCTTTATAATATTATATTATTATTATATTATTATATATTATATATTATATATTATATAGTATAGACTAGTTGCGCCCCGCGGTTTTACCCGCGCTGTGCCCGTTCCCGTGGGAATTTAAGAACCGCTCGACCGATTTAGTGCAAAGTTCACATAAACCATCTACCTACTTAATAGTCCGAACAAAGCCTAATCATTTTGGTTTGGATAGGTGAGCCCGTGTGTGAGTTATAAAATTACAACGGAAAGTGGCATTGATTTTTATATATAGAGATAAAAATATCTTCAATGAAATACAGATGATTTTGTACAAACGTTCTCATTTTAAAATAATAAGAATCAAAAAACCTTTATTCGATGAACCAAGACTGTTTTAAAAGTTATGAAATATTTCTTCAGAGATCTTACGATCCGAGATGATCTGTCTGAAAGGAGTCTAAATATCATCAATCCTCCTCAGACAGAATATGAACTAACGAAAAAATATGCGTTATTGTAAATGGTTTGTACAGCTCACAATCTGTCTACAGGCCAAAAGATGTTTATAATATTACGGTCACATAATGTACTAGCCGCGCCCCGCGGTTTCACCCGTGTTGTACCCGTTCCCGTGGGAAGGTCGTGATACAAAGTAAGCCCTTTCTCAGGCTCTGATCTAACTGTGTACCAGATTTCATTCAAATCGGTTCAGTAGTCTTGGCTTGAAAGCGTAACAGACAGACAGACAGAGTTACTTTCGCATTTATAATATTAGTTAGGATTTAAATGTCGTTATTGTAGACAAGTTTGACCAAATAGTTTGTTAGCTGTAGTAAGTTATTTAAAGAACAAAACATTTATAAAAATACTAGCAGCGGCCCTTAGTTTCACCTGCATTTGTTCTGTTCCCGTGGGAATTACGGGATACAGATAAAAAAATCATGAAGATAAAACACCTATCTTTATTCAAATCTGTAAAGTCGTTTGGCGAAGAAAAGTACAAAATCAACATCCATCCTATAACCATCGTGACAAACTTTCGCATTTACAATATTAAGAATAGGGTAAGGTGAAGTAACTAGTCATGCATGTTATAATATAATAATGGATTATACGTACAAGTATTTTAAATGATTAAACTACGAATTAATATAATAATTTAACCATAAACTTACTACTGTTACTGTTAGCCCGTAATGTCCCACTGCTGGGCAAAGGCCTCCCCCCATTCCCGCCACTCTTCTCGATTTAAACGAATTAATATAATAATTTAACCACAAACTTATTGGACTTTATTCATAAACGCTTAAAACAGAACTATAGCTATTAAATGGTTTGTCCCTTTCCCACATACGCTATTTGCCAAAGAGTAAAAGAGACAAAACACTTTAAAGCAGTGTTTTAGTAGTGTTTTTTATGAATAAGGCGGATTATCTTTAAACTATAAACGAGTAAAAGTTAAAACGTAATTTAAAGTATGAAGTGTTATTTAAATTGGAAATATGATATAATAAAATTAACTATATAATAATATTATATGCAACTCTCATATCTAATTAATCCTATAACCATTTTTAGTATATAAGTATAATTTGATACTTTTAGTACCCCTGGTTGTGAACTTCCTCAATTTAGAACATCTGTTCTAAAAGATTTTGAAATAAACTTTATTATATTCGAATACTTTCGTTGTTGTTATTGTTTTCCTTTTTGCGTTCCAAATGAAATACAAGAAGGCTGGGACACGTTCCTCTTACTAATAATAAAAGTATGTAAAGTATCTTTTTCGGTTTTTAAGGAGTACCAACATATTGGTCCATGGTAGAACTAAAATAAGCTTTGGTAAGCAGTAGTCGTGGTCACGATCAGTAGCGTTTGATACGACCTAAATTAAAATATAATATTCCAAGGCTTCGTCGCAGTCCGGTAAAAATCAAATTACTCTAAAGATTATATAATAAGTATACCTAAATTACTCTAAAGATTCGTGATCATTGTGTATCGAATAATTCGAGACGAATATTTTCCTCAATTGTACTGAGGGAGGGAATCGTTGCAGTGCAGCATCCTCGCGCATGCGCAACGCGATGTTGTTTCAGCTGATCTCATAACGCCCTACATAGTCGCCTTCGTGTTTTCATAGCGGTTGTGATTATTACAAGTGATAAACCAGCGTTGACCTAAACGCTGAATAGTTTTCTAATAAGAGTGGTTCAAGTGACGCGTTAGATATGAAAGCCGCCGCAATGTCCGTGTGGGTTTTCATTAACCTCTTGTGTTTCGGCATGTGCGGCTACTTGTACTTGATATGGTCGCAGTACTGGATGTACATTGAGAAACAGAGGCTGTTCAACAAACCGACTGAAGCGCCGCACAAATCAGCTTTAACTATCTACGATAAGTATTCGAGGCATCCGCTCAATAGTTCAATTTATGTACAAAAGAATCGGAGGTCGGCCGTAGGAGCTATTTGGAGTGGAAGCCTTTTAAGCCACGATAGCAAGAACTTTGGGTCCCATGAAGTTCCGTCCACTAACATTATATCGAGGAAGAGTCAGGGCAGGCCGCGTTTCCCCAACATCCATAAACCTCTCCTCGAATTTGACAGCGAAAAATATGTTTGCTACGATCCTATGCCATCAGATGTTTGCCAAGCTAAGACGAAAGAGTTCAAGGAATTGTTACTGAAAGAGTTCCACAGGGTTTTGATGGGCGACAGCAAGGTGTTCCGATCAGGGTTGGATTCTCATAACATTTACAATGTCAAGTACGACGGGAGTAGTTCAAAGGAGAGATCTCGGCATGAAATAATGTGTGCATTGAAAAATGTTGCTTTCAAGACGGTGACGTCTAAAGATGAGCCTTTTGGAAGGATGGGGTTTAGAATACCTGAAGAACCACTTCAGGAATCACGCAAGTTCAATACCTGTGCAGTGGTCACTAGTGCAGGCGCCTTGCTGGGATCACGGTTGGGACTTTTTATAGGTGAGTAGGTTTTATTGGGACTCATTTTTCGATGTCTCATACTAACGTAGGTAGTACCTATTTACCTGTACCGGATATCTGCATATAGGTAAGCCAAATACCTCACCACAGTTACGGTCATATGATGATGTTGAAGTGGGCGAAAACAAACCCAAATCCACGATAGTGATTCCATTGATGAGTCACTAAAGGTGAGTACAAGAGCGCGAACAAGAAATTATTAAATGTTTTTTTCAATCGTGTAACATCAACCTACATCGTTCACTTGTCAATTTACAGTTATCGTCCTAAATGTGCATTTGGTTACTAAGCTTTACTTTTAAACGTATAGTTTTGTGGCATAGTCACCGGCCAACAACCCGCATTGAGTGCGATAGCGACACACTTCTGAAACCCAGTCAGAGGACGTGGGCGAAAGTAGTCTTTAGTCTTAACTTTACAATTAGTGTTGAGCGACCTCGACCGCATCTAATTTGTTTATGAGTAAAAAACTGTCGATACCTGTCGTCACTTTGAACTGAGCAAATTGAACTGTGACTTAGACAAATATAAGTCGGTCGACACTCAGTATCGATAAAGATCCAATCGATGAAGTAACGAGAGAAGTCATTGGCCAGTAGTCGCGGCGTGGCCAGTGGTCAGTGGATGTCGGGTGATCGACCGAGTATTGTGCAACTTATCGCATCGGATCTCTGCTTTGTGGGCCGCATTGACATGCAGGAGCAGCCCTCTTCGGCGAACGACCCAAATAGTATGCGAATTAAACGATTTGTTGTGGCATTGCAAGGATTTAACTGGTCTGACTTCTAGTTTACTGCGTGATAACAAGCTATACCTAACAGCGGACTATTCTTGGTTATCAAGCAGAGTTTATATACTAATTTAATGTTCATTCTGAGCATGTCGGTTTGATTTATTCATGTGCGAGCGAATAAAACTCAATTTACACAGAAATGTCTTGATATGGAGATATGGGCGGTGGCTACAAGTCCGATGGCGCCGCGCCGAGCCCCGGCCGCGGCGCCTCGGGCTGCGCGCTGTGCTCGTCTGTAAACGATGCGCGTGCGCTCTGCTCAATTGTACATTACTCCATTTATTTATGATTACAGTCCTAACATCTTAAGTCTTATTTTTCCCACACTTAGTTTAGTTGCAAAATAAGTATTTCATTTCTGCTTAAATGTGCAGTGTACGGGTTAGGTTAGTACGGGTTAGCGCCTAACTCTCAGATATGTCTAGTTTCCTTTCAATAAATAGCATTTGGGGTATTTTTTGTTCTGTATTCCGTCCGTACACCGTGTACATCATATTTTCGGAAATGTATAATTGATTGATTATGAATAACAACGGCCAAATTATAGTCTATAAGACGTGTGCCTATAATTTGGCCAATTTTGACAAAAGGAAATTTTACCCATTCTCGGAATGTTCTCAGCGCGTGTCGCTTCCAGTACAACATACTTATTTTATTATATTTATGTTCTTCCTACTTACCTAACAGTAATCAGGTTATGATTCACAATGGATTTTACACATCGAACTATTTTATTCGTATTAGGAATTAAAATATTATTCGGTTCTATATGAAGTAAACCTATATATGCCATGTGTTTATTAGTCATTTTACCGCAGGACATGCCTTTGTCCTTTCTCGAAAGTTGTTATGTTTTTATAGTCCCGACGTGAAACACAATGACACATGCTTCCGACTGTTAGTACATGCAATTTTAAATTTTCTTTTGTTTACAGTTAGTAATTAACTATTAACTTGGTTAGTGTTAACCTTGTTTTTATCAGTTTAGGTTCCATAGAATCAGAATGCCATTGTATATCTATTTAATAGTATAATAACTTAACGTATAATAACTTTGAAGCTTTACTATTTTGAATTGTAGCATGTTTCTACTGATGAGTCATGTTTTAACATACCTACCTTAATATCTAGGGGACAGCTAAGTATTTACTTAGAAGCTTCAACTTAGAAGTTAGATAAACAACAGCGTTTGAAGAAATATACGCATCATTTATAACGCCATTTTTATATAAAGTTGCATTTTGTTGCGTAACTTTGTAAACAAAGTACCATAAGTTATCTAAGAAATGTTAATCTTAAAACAAGTTTTTGTGATCTCTTAATCAAAAAGCGGCAAATCCTTTATATAATTCGCACTAATCGTCAGTCTTTCTGATATATCATTTAGTTGTAGGAATAGTGTTCGTAATTTTGAACCTAACAATTTCTAGCAATAGATACCTAGGCTTATTGTTTCATATTATCAGTAAACTGGGACAGAATAACTTATAGAGTAGTTTCCTACCTTACCTTACTAATTTAGATTCAAATAAGTTAGTACGTATTCGTTTTGTATCTAAACTATATTCTAAGGATCAAAGTAATATGTGGAAACCAAAGTATTTTGTAGAGACAAAGTAGGTACTTTCTTCTGCCATCCTCTTTAGCTGTTCGGACAAAGTACTAATATGAATATATTTAAACAGATGCTATTTGAAGTAAGGCAGGGAGCGTATTGTTCGTCGCACAGGCTGCGAACTGCCAGTGTCAACAACCGGCATCTAAGGGCCCGTGCATAATTCATGCGCCATTGTGCGTATTCGGACGATCGCTACAATGCACGCTCCACCTGAACGTGCCGACCAAATATTTGTATGGCTACTCACACCACGAGTACAATCCACAAATTGTAAATAAGTTTTGTCGCGCATTTTTTTGTAAACACCTCATAAACAAACGAATTTGAACCTTTGGCCTTTTTGCTGTAGTAAGTAAATTTTAGTAGGTTAGTGACAATCCCTGGCGAAACTAAAGATTGAAATTTTAAAGATTGAAACAACCGGGACCGACAATTTAGCGTGCCCTCTGAAGCACGCTTATCTATACTAATATTATAAAGCTGAAGAGTTTGTTTTGTTTGTTTGTTTAAACGCGCTAATCTCAGAAACTACTGAACCGATTTGAATAATTCTTTCACTGTTAGATAGTCTATTTATCGATGAAGGCTATAGGCTACATTTTATCCCGGATTTCCTACGGGAACGGGCACAACGCGGGTAAAACCGCGGGGCGCTGCTAGTCCAATATATTTATTCGATATCGGTTAATTATGATTATGTATTTGATTTAGGAAGCTTCATTGGACTGCAGTATATCTTACTACCTACCTTGTAGCTAGTGCCTACCTTCCCTTAACTTATTAAGTATTTCTTCATTAAATTAATGTTTCACGAAGGGACTTGCATGCTAAGTAGCACCTCTTTCTACTTTATATATATTGTAGTTTGTTGGTTAATATTCTATATTATATCTCCAGTACCTAAGCTGTAACTCAAGTCAAGACATCTCGGGCATTTACATACATTATTGAACAGTTTTGCTTAGCATTATAAAATGCTTCTGTATTTTCTTATAAGCTAATATCTGCAGCCGTGAGATGCATTTTCTTATAAGTGTCCATTGTTGAAGAGTGTCCTTTGTAGGTAGTTTAAGTAGAAAACTTATTAAAACGAAAAAAGGCTATAAAAATACATGTCACAATCGTAAGGTAAATTGCGAACTGTCATAAATCGGAAAATGTAAAAAGTGAACATTTTACTTCATAAATAACTAGCATAGATAAGAATACATCAGGCAATAAGAATGATCGTAATTAGCAAGCCTTTTATCTGTAATCAAGTTGTTTACTTCCATTGTTCCGCGGCTTTCTTAGTTAGTTGGCAGTCGTGCGGAAGATTACTCGAGCCCTTTTCTTTATGTCTTAATTATACGAACGGCGGCATGTGATTAATTTCCGTTATTAGATTAACACCTGATTAGTATCCTCTGTAGAGATCACGTTTATTTGTTTTATGTCCGATGACAACCTGCATATTGAGTGAAGCTAAATAATTTACTTTTCATAAAACACTTCCTTCCTGAAGTGTCTATATCGTTCTGTTTTTAAACGTATGATTGTGTATCCATTTTGAAGATTGTTGATTCAACAAAAATACAATGAGAAAATAATGGTTTATTTTCCTTTCGTAAACTGTTAAAAACTTACCATGGAATCTAAACTTTTGAAATTAAATTGTTATGTAACTAATGTTACACAATGGTCAAATACTCCACACTCACGTATTATTTGCAAGCAAAGCAGTTAAACCTACAAACAAGATAGAGTAACGGCGTGAACTTCTACTATTTTCTTTCTAAATTAATGAAATGGAGCGGAAACAAAGTATTGAAGGCCAAATCAGTTTATTGAATTACAAAACTTTGTAGCGGCTCATTGTCCGCTCTGGACTCAAGGGCTTTGTG
This sequence comes from Cyclophora albipunctata, assembly GCA_963082685.1. Classification (NCBI taxonomy): domain Eukaryota; kingdom Metazoa; phylum Arthropoda; class Insecta; order Lepidoptera; family Geometridae; genus Cyclophora; species Cyclophora albipunctata. The sequence continues at coordinate 5,985,879 of OY720113.1, read as the reverse complement.
TACGAATTATGATAAATGTTATAACAATTACGATTTATTTGGAGTTTTTTAACAAATAATTTATTGATCTTAAATACACTATAAGTAGTCAAAGTTTCAGGGAGAGCCAAGTCCGAGTCTGCCTGAATAACAAGCACAGTACCCATGATCGTACTTAGATACATTTATAGACAGATAGACGTTTTAAGTCAATTAGATTGGAATCATTGTTCTGATGAATGAATGAAGGATGAACCAAAACTGAATGTAAAATAAGTCTCACTTTGAATGTTAATTTAATTAATCGTAACGGCAATCAAAGAATAAGACAGCATATGTACATTTGCTCGGTCCAATCTGATATAGACGACGACATCCTCAAAACGTGGCTTCTATAAAAAGAAATAATGTCTACTATTGTTTGTAGTTACTCTGAGTACCCTAATTCCAAAACCAAGAATAACGTTTCTTATTCTTGGTTATCTATTAGTCACACTGAAAAAAATTACAATAGATAACCTCGTTTTTTGGAGTAGGTAAAGTGGATAGTAGGATTATTAATAATCTTTTTATTTCGTCAACACTGAACCAAACTAAACTCAATTGTTTTTCCTACAGATTCTCACGACATGGTGCTAAGATTCAATAACGCGCCAACTGAAAACTTTACCGAAGATGTCGGCTCGAAAACAAGTTTTAGAATTCTTAATTCACAGGTAACAAACATCTTACGAGTAACCTATGACCTCCATTTGACACACGAGACAAAAAATAAATCGTTTTCCACCAGAAATAGATATAATAGTACCTACATGAGATTCATCGTCGAGATGTGTTTGGTTTCGCATGTTTTTGTCTTAGATTCCTATTGTATTTGACAATATGAGGCCTTGATTAATTGTTGTTACACTGAAAGTCGAAAGCTAGAACTGTAAAAGGTTAAAGAAGTTATTTAACTTTATAAATCAATGTTTATGTTTTTCAGGTTGTGACGAAACCCGAATATAAGTTTCTAGACGATCCTCTTTACAAAGGCGTCTCCGTATTAATATGGGATCCAGCGAACTATTCATCGACCTTAGAAAGTTGGTACCATCATCCAGATTACCCTTTATTCCCTGTTTATAAAAGGTTTGTACAACTAAGTGCCTATATCAAAAATGTTGATACATAATTATACACTTTCAGGCCAATCCAGAGCTGAATAGCTTTTGACCTCCTCTCCCCAAATCATGTGATAAAAACATATTTTCCTTGATACCAGCCAGGGTTCAAATTTCCTAAACTAAAATTCGTCTTTGCAAACTTGCATACATATTTGTCAATGCGCACATTTTGATACTTAATCTAAATGTAGCTTCCTCAATCATAATCATATTTCCATCTTATTTGACCAGGTTATTGGACCAACATCCCACAACAGACACGCATCTCCTCAACCCTCAAGTGCTGTGGGAACTGTGGTCGGTACTTCAGGACACGTCACCGTATCGACTGCGGAAGAATCCACCGTCTTCTGGTTTCATTGGTAAGGCTTTTTACCTAATTTGATTGGTAAGAGACTGAATAGTTTCGAACACCGGCACTTGTAAACCATAATCATTCAAACATACTTACACCTTCTTGGTATGTATACCTTATCCCTTTAATTTCATGTCACTCGACATTTCCACAGGGCTGTGGTTCGCATTACACCGCTGTCAACGGGTCAACGTGATAGAGTACGTGCCGTCGACACGGGCCAGTCGCCGCTGTCACTACTACGTGCCGCGGAACGACACGGCGTGCACGTTCGGGGCGTGGCACCCCCTAGCTCAGGAGAAGGCTTTAGCAGAAAGACTTCGTGACAACCCTGACGTCGACGTCTTCCAAAGAGGATTCATTCAAATACCAGGATTTGATAACGTTCGTTGTTGAAATTTGAAAAGAGAACTGGGCAGTAAAATCATTGTATGTTTGTTCACAAATGATAAAAACAAAAGACATTCAATAAGTTATCATGACTGTGTTTGTCGGAAACAAAATTTAAGAATGAAAGAATATTTGTTTTTCGAACAAAATAAAGTTGGTACCACCTGAATTGAAATTAACTTGGTAGCTACGTTACGCAAGTGGGTCTTTTAAAGAATGAAGCAACCATAAATAATGGTTGGCTTCCATTTCTCTATGGTTCTTACAATCGCTTATTAAGACCAATATCTTCTATTGATTAATTTTTTTCATACTGATCTATTGATTGTAACGCGATTATTGTTAACTATTGCATTTTAAAAGGCTGTTAATTATCCAACGCTTGTTAAGTTTAATATTTTTAAATTAAGTTTATTACTAATTTTATAAATATTGGTAAAGAGATGACGGGGTTAAGTCAATAAGTATTTAAATGAACTAAATTTAATTTTATTTTTATGTATGAATAAGAGTGGAAATTTATTCGCATTACCTACCATCTTTGTATGCATTGGTTGAATGTCTTCCATATAGTTATGATAAGAAGGTAAGAATGGTATTTCAATAAATCATTAAAGTAGGTACTTAGTTTTACTCAACATATTTTCAGACATTAAAATATTTGCATAAAATAGATATTCAAAGTAATTATGTACTTAAACTTTTAGAACTATAACAAATAGTTCTATTTTTACTATTAAATAATAGTTTATTATATATAATTAATTATGGATGAACCATATTAGTGTGATTTTCCTTGAAAGTAAAAAAAACTTGTTTATGCCGTGGTGGTAGGGGATGAATGTTGGGAACACCCAATGTTATAACATAAATGATATGTGACATAATATATAAATAAAACTCTATGGTCAAATAGGTTCAATCGAATAAATTATACTTATAACGTTTTTTACGACAATTAGAGATTTAATGAAACAAATACAATTTTTCAGGAAGTAACATATTATATTATAGGTAATAATTTGAAGTGTCCAGGTAAGGTCATGTTGGCCATAAAGTGCCCCTGTGTTCTGTATTTTTAGCTTTTTGCTTGTTTATAGAGGCGAGTGTCATCGGAATACTGATGGTAAACGAGTCGCTTTACCGATTAACTATTCAGCGCGAGTGCGCGGAATTAGCGCGCCGAGATGCTGCGTAGAGTCTACTGTAGAGACATACCTGCAACATATGTACTGCAATGTACCGAAAATGTGAACAACAAGTACCGTTACTGCATTATGAGTGAAACTGTGAAACGCTCACTCCTGAACACGCGGCTGCAAGTGCATTGACTCACTATACCGCTCTCACCACACTGGCCATCTCAACTTTTTATATGCCACACGTGTCCACAATCAATCGCTTCCTGCTTCTTTGTACATCTCAGTCTCAGGTATTCGTGAATTCAAAGGTTACCAGTAGGTATTTACATCACGTTTTCTTGCAAATCGCCGCTGAATTTGACTATTCGTTACACCCGGTATTTAGGCGGCTAATTAAAATTATGTTGACGCGAGCGGAACTGGTTTCCTCGTGGACTTTGTTGTTTTAGCAATCTGAGCCATCGAGTTCAATGGCTTGGGAGATTCGCGGAATAGTGCGATGCGCGTGCACTTTGAGGTTGATAGTAACTGTACCGAGCTTGTACCGAGTACCAAGTCGCCGGTATTCTGTAGACACGTGAAGGTTGACTAGAATACAGCGAGTGTACTAGGAAACGCTGGATTGATGCCTAGTCCATCCCTGGCGCGGTTCCAGCGATGGTAATCAGATACACTGACAACATCTCCATATAACTCTTGCGTTGATTTCTGTAACATCCTTTTATTAAGTTTTCTTCCTCTGTAAGATTAAACAATGATAACTTATAGTTTTATCATGTTGGGTAAAAGGAATACCTCACTTGAGCGGTCTTTTGAAAGTAGTTGAACTAAAACAAGAATGCCTATTACCTACAGACATCTACGTAACAGATCCTTACAAAAATTTGGGAGTATGTGAAAAAAGAACCTTGTCATTAAGGTACCTAATTTACATACAAAACGTACTAACCAAGATGTTTACTTATAGTAGATGGTTTTGTTTGATCAAACAAGTAAAAAAACAAGGCACTTAAGAACAAATAACAAACAATCCAAATAACGTTTATTACAACTCGATCTACATTTTAAATTTAAAACTTACATCAAAGTGTCTTTGAATGAGCACATTAAAGTTTTTATCTGATGTTCGTGGAAACTTGTGTATATGATTTTATGGTCACTTATTAGTAATCGGTTGCAACTGTTGATGCATCGAGTGAGTACGGAAATTACATTAATTATAATAAGGTAAGTATGAGGTTGAGCCTCATCCAACACTGTGCCCTTGGCAGGCGGCGAAGGTCCCAGCTTTGTTTCAAAGCATCGCATTATAATCAAACAATCAACTTATGTGTGATTTAATAATGTGTCATACACATTAAAATCTCTTAAAATGGAAATCAGTGATTTGATGAGAAGGTATGTATGGCTGAACAAAGATAATATCGTAATGTACCTGTCTTTTCGATGGAAACATTAAATCCAACAGGTGTATTAATTAATGATATGTAGCTATTATGTTCCAATACAACAGCATTATCACACAGTTCTACTCAAATCGATTAGGTACACTAGTTGTGCAAACATGAAACGCTCATAGCATGGTTTGACGGAGCGATATTCGTTAATTGCGATTGTAAAGCAACATGCAAGTCTGCACCAACTGGGATTGATGACCCATAGTGGCGTTCCTTTCTGATCACTACTGGCGTTCGGAGGGGCACGTTAAACAGTCGGTCCTGATTGTTTCAATCGTTAGATTATGTCGGCTGTACTAAACTCCGACACCAGGTTTAGCCACTGACCTATTAGAAAATGAATGATGATACAATCAGCTTATAGATCTTTTTCGATACTGTTTATGTCTTCGAAATAAGCTATACAGGGTGATTTCGGGGTTGTGATCCCAACCATTTTTTTCTGACTCAGTAAATAAATGATTGCGATGCTACCTGTATTTATTTTAATTTAAACAAAGATGATTCGTTATTTACGTATTTTTATTTAAAAATTATTATTGACTCAAAATGCGTGGTCACCCTACTTTTAATATTACATACTTGACATAAGTTTTCTTGGGAAATAGTAGGGTGACCATGATCTCGAATTATCGCAGTTTTTTTTGCTGACTAAAATAAGTCGCTGGTGTACTGTTAGTCCTAACCTATCGTGATGCTTAGAAGAAAGTAAGTTAAATGCTTCTTTCTTGCTCCACGACCCCGTAATCACCCTGTATAAATCGATTAAGAATAAAAGTATAGATGAATAAAATGACTTTCACATTTAACCAAGTAGGTATGAGGAATTAATTATTAAAATAAACATAATGTCAATATCATTATTCCAGAACTAATGACTAGCATTTAGGTTAGCAATATGATTCACAAGTACAAAAAATATGTATGAATCATTCAATAAAAGCTCTTTTTAATTATGTGATTGACGCAAATACTCTACTACCTACTCATTTAATATTTATTTACAACCATGTGGATATATCTGACCTAGTGATCGGACGTACTCACTATTCATGTGAACAGAAAACCACAAGTAAACCAATTAATTTTGTGACTGCAACATTATTTAGGAACCTTCCTTATACATGGGTATATTTCCATAGTTATTATGAATGATTTTAATAAATATACTTAATTTTAATACATTTTGTTTAAAATTTTGTGGGAATATTTTATTAGCGATAAGCCGTCTAGATTAGTGTTTACAAAATGAGAAGGTACTCTTATAAAAATGTTTTATTTTACTGAACATCATTTTTGAGGTTAATTAAAAATTGTGTTAGCGAACAAAACCAACATAATTAGATAAAGGCAGGTACATACATTGTATTTTCAAAAGCTACACGTTATGTTAATTCTGGTTTACAATCTATCTATCTAGCCCGTAATACGCGTACGTACTTTTCTTTGCATTTTATTGATTAGTTTTCTACTGACCATTGCCGATCGTTATCACTTCGTATTCCCAAACAACATATATTTATATATTTTTTCATGCAGATTTTTCCCCCATTCCCCCAAATAGAAGTCATCGGTGGCGGGTAATACCCACTAAAACCGTCACTGTGTTCCTGCGTCAGCGGTAAAGCAGGTGATGCCGTGGGTCCGGCTTTCGCACTCACGCACTTCTTTCGGCTTTCGGCGGCTCAGAAGCTTCTGAGCCGCCCTGTCTTAACCGCAGGACCTCGTAGATCGGAACACTAAACCTGGGAAAATAACGTAAGCGCGATCCACAAAACAAACAGCTAATTTGGTGACTATAACGAATAGTAGAAGTATGGATAGATGAAACTACGTGTGAAATATTCCCCAAAACACAAGCACTTATTCTTATCAAGTGTAGTAGGATCATCTAAATTGGAGCTCCAGGAACGGCAGTTAGATGAATCTTACTTCCCCAGATACGGAGTGAGTCATCGCAGTTACGAATGACTGTACACCACACGAGTGCAAGAAAGTAAAGCAATTGGAATGAATTACAATTATCTTACAGCCGTTATGGTTGATGATAATATTTTCGGTAATTAGCTAATTAAATACATTAAACAAATGTAAATGAATTATAATTAGTATATAGGTATTTAATATAACATTCATTTTTCATTCATGATTTTAATATCTTCATTAAATTTAATTAAAGCGAGGGGAATTATTTCGATGGGTTCTCGTTAAGATTGACCGAGTTTACAAGTTGTGTGAGACATTTTAAAACATTTTGAAGAAAATAATCCGAATCATATGACACCAGAAGCATTAAAAGAGATATATATTTATGTACTGCATATATCTTATCTACATAAAGGAATAGGATGCCAATTGTCAGACGCTTTTTACGACATGCATATTTTTGCACACATTATACTCGTATTAAACAAAAATTTTCCTTAACTTTTTCTTCGAAAAATCACTTTTAAGGAAAAATAAAAAGCTGGGTTTTAGGCAAAACTTATGGTAAAAATATTGTGACGTACAATCCACAATGAAATTACGTCCTACCACCGATGTAGTTTTCTTATTTCCTAGAAAACTACGAATTAGAGTCATAGTACTTATACATAGGTGTTAATAGTTCATAGTCCATAGACTTAAGGCAAAGGGTAAAGGTAGGTACGGCGCAAAGGAAAACCCTATTCTTTGGAATATCCTCTTTCAATATTTTACTTCCCTCCCACGTCATTGAAATTTGCAGACACAGCGATGTCTTGGAAGATCCATTAAACGAAGTTCCTGTTTACATACGGTGCAGGTTCATCAAACGTAGTAGCCAAAACAAGGTAAAGTAATGTAGTTGCTTGATGTCAACGAATATGCTTACGTCTCCTATTATTTGTTTGAAATCTAGCAAAAAATATTCCTAATAATTTGAATATGCTTACGCGTTTATGTTTGGTCTTACTTTTGCAAAATAACGTTTTTAATCTTAATAAGTGAATAAGCTTCATTTAATAACATGCTTATCAACTTTAGTATTTGTCTCCTCATAATTTTACAATACTCGGTGGTCTAGTGGTATGTGCATTCGCCTGCTAAGACTGGGGTCCCGGGTTAAATTTCCAGATTGAGCAAAAACATGTTTCTTACTTTTCAAACATGGTTCGGGTTTGAGATCACCAACTCAAAGTAGGCAAATGTAGTGATATCTTCAATAAGATGAGAGTCCTTTGCCCAGCATTGGGATATAATAGAGGCTATTTTTCCCTTTTTCCGTAATTGGCTATTAATAAATGAATAGAAGTGGTCGGCCCCGGTTGTTTCAATCCATAGACCAAATTCCGACACGGTTGGCCACTAATCTAAGTACACGAACTTATTAGGCGTTGTCCTAATAGAACGCGAATGCGCGATGCGAGCGATGCGACCATCGCGTGTTTCATACATTTGAGACCGCGTCGTGCGATTGTCAGTTAGGACACCTATTAGAGTTCATTATGTTTGATCGCGCGTTCGTACGAGTAAAATTCGCGCGATTCGCGCGATTCGCGTTCTATTAGGACAACGCCTTACAGTGTAGGATCCTTTAACCAAGACATATTCTATTTGTGAGAACTTCAAATCTACGACCCAATTAAATACGTTAATACTCGTAGTAGTAACTACCAGTAGTAGATAATCCTTCTCTTCCTCATAAATCGAATTAGAACAATGATTTTCCTGCACAGAACTCTTAAGACGACGTGAGTTCAGCGCTTAGCTACTACGGAGGGGGTGGGTGCGGGGCCTGCGGTCCGACCGCGGGCGATCTCCCGCTCGCGCGTAGTTTGCGCGCTAAGTTTGAATATTTCACTCATTGAGATGCCACAGTGTACTCGTAGTGACTACAGTAAAAAAAGCCTATCAAGCAAAACTAATCGTAGATATTACGAAGGTTAGTATTATATTGTAGGTAGCCTTGGGAAAAATAACTAAAAAGAGATAAAAGGTTTAAAAAAAATATCGGTCTTATCACTGGGTGAAATCATTTTTATTGTCTAATATTACGAGCAGAAATATTTTTAAGTGTTTGAATTTCCAGGTTGGTTCGACCTAAAAATATATTTCAATAAGTTAGTATAAAATAATCGTAAAAATACCAAAATAAAATGTGCATGCCACCGAGTTCATAAGCCACGTCTTAGGAGACAAGTCTTGTCCTATACTCGGAATTTTAATTCGATTCCAGATTTGACATTAGCTACTGTCATTTTGTGAAATAATGATACCACATATAATAGTGTAGTGATGTGATGAAGAGGAAAAAATGAGTAGGCAAGATATGTTAATTGACAATATCACAGACACATTTATAATAAATGTTACAGAAAGTGACAGCGATAGCGATGACGGCGACAATTTATAAAATAAATTATTACCATTATACATCTATCTGTTTTATTTGTCATGTTCCTTCATGATCACATTTTTTTATTTATTTCACACACAATTATAAAAGAAAAGTCTAAGATCGTTAATTAATCGTCAAATCTAAATTATCGGTTCAGAAATATTTAATTTCCTGATATACTTAGTTTACGAGAGTAAAATTATAAGCGAGAAGAATCGATCCAGAAATATTCCATTTCCATATCGAATAATTTCGCAACGTCACTATTTAGTACTTGTCATAATGTTGCAACACTGAAATTGTCAAATCTGGAATCGAATTAAAATTCCGAGTACTTATAGGTATCCCCACTACCAACATTGCAGCTGTATAGTTGTTCTGCTGATATTCTTATACTGTGACACAACATATTTTTTTGTTTTTTTTTCAAAGCAATAATCTACTAAATCTATAATAGTCCGGTCAATTTATACATTCGATGTTACATAAAGTTCCAACAAGCTGTAAATCAGGAAAATTGTTCAAAACATAATTATAAACAATGTCTAAAAGCTCCCTATCATTCCCGTGTATGGATTTTATTTTATTCAAGGTCAAGGGTAAAAAAAGAGTTTATCGCGATTTTCAGCAAAACGGTAAGTTTTATCATAAAAGTACCTGAATAAATAAAAAAGCTTATAAAATTCTCTATAACTTTAATTCTATCCACTTATTACATATTCCCAACCGTTATTGAACTACACGCTCTAGAAATGTAAAATTAAGGACCTCGGGCTGGTAACTATGGAGCCTTTTTTTTTTTTTTTTTGGTAACTATGGAGCCTGCCCCAATGCTCAACAGTGACATGACCTACCTAGGTCCTTAATTTTTACATTTCTGGAGCTTGTAGTTCAATAACGGTTGGGAATATGGAAAAAGTGGATAGAATTAAAGTTATAGAGAATTTTATAAGCTTTTTTATTTTCTCAGGTACTTTAAGAGAAAACTTACCGTTTTGCTGAAAATCGCGAAAAACTATTTTTTTTACCTTTGGACCTTGAATAAAAAAAATTCCATACACGGAAATGATGGGGAACTTTTAGACATTGTTTATAATTATGTTTTGAACCTGATTTTCAGCTTGTTGGGACTTTATGTAACATCACTCTAAATTTTTGGTTTAAATTGACCGGATTATAATTCAGACAGTTCTTATTTATATTAAAACCTCATTTTCACGCAACCGTCATAGTTCAAATTTATTACTGCGAAAAAAGTTTTAAATTTTGCATCTCCGCGCTCCAGCAAATATTTGGCATAGGTCCGTCCTCCACAAGCGCTTGAGCGCGACTGATCACGCCCCGCGTCACCCGCAACACGGCAAATTCTCTATTTTTTTAGGTATTTTGAAATTGTGTTTAAGAATGAAATGAAAGGTTACAAAAAAATACCTAATGCCCTAGCTCATGCTACGACCTATATTATAGTGGTTTTTCTTTGGGAAAAATCTGTTTATTTTAGCCATAAAATTATTTTTAAATTTATAAAAGAGGCAACTTTGTGATTTTTTTCTATCGAGGGAAATTAATCTAATCGTGTACTGAAATACCTTTGCCACTAGAATATATCCTCAACTTTAATATAATAGTTTTTTAGAATCAAAATTGTGACAATTTATATGAAAATAGTTGGATGGAAAAACCGCGTTTTGCGAGTTGCTGAACTCACGTCACCTTAAGTACATTACTCTGACGTCTTGTATAGTGGTTATTTATCAAAATTACTGCTAAATAGATGAACATATGGCAAAAAGTTCAAACTACATACCTAAGTACCTTTGAGTTAAAGTTCTTTTGTAAAGGTCAAGTAACGACAACTCTACCTAGCTCGATTATACCTACTTATACCTACCTACTAGCCAGAGCAATAATTTCAATCTGTTTTTCTTGCTTCTAAACAAACCGGGACCTGTTTACGCATACTAAGAACCTTGTTATACTCAAAATGCTATAAAAACTACTTACATTTAAATGGACCGCTTCGAATTTATAATTTGGCAAGTACTTAGTGCATAAATTTGGATTTGTCGATTGACTGTTACCTAAGATACAAATCATTAAAGTTAATGTCACCTATAGGTGAACTGTTCAGGAGAAATAAAACTTTTGGTAAACTCACTTTGTGTTCAGTAGTAACAGTGGCTATTGATTGAATGCTTAATCTTACTAATCGGAAGGTCAGGCTTGGGCTATAAACTTTACTATTAAGAGTAGGTATAACATTTAATTGCTTTCCGTTTGTATAGGAAATAAGTAAAATGTTAATTGGTACACTTACGTTAATAGATATATCTATACATTTTATTGTAATAAGGTTCCTAACTTTATTAACAATTACCTCATAGTTTTTTTTTCAGATGCTACCGTCTATAAGCTTATAGAACCGTTCAAGAATCTTTGCAATTTACAAAACCATTAACAGACAGCAAATCCATTCATTAGCTCTTTCAAAATATACCTACGCGAAACCCAGTCATTCTTTATTATATATCATAATAACATACTTAGGTATAATAAAGTAGAACTGAACATGTTATCTATGAAATAATTGCGCAACAGTCGCTCGCTAAACGGACGATAAATGGAAAAGTTTACATCATTTTTCACCCATTACAGGTGACAATCGTGTTGTTATTGTATTTCAGTTAATTATTAACACAATTAAGATAATAAACTGCGAAGGAGTTAGAAGAAGTTTATAATTAATGACCGAAGGATATGTTGGATTCTTCACATTTGACACGCCATTTCTCGCTGCGTTTTTTTATTAATAATTTATAGATACATTACGTCATTAAAAACATTTTTTAGTTCCCATTATGTAATGGTATCTACGGTTATAAAATCATTTTTTACTCAAAAATACTTGAAATACTAAGTCGTAGTAACAAACATAAAATGAGCTCTAGTAACACCTGATAGGAACCTCAGGCACGTGTCAAACAAAAAAAATTTATATTGGAATCAGACACAGAGTATCTTTTTTGTCGGGGGTCAAAAAGTTTCCAATGTCACTTAATTGCTAGTCACCTGTTAATCTTTCATTCACAAACCGGAGGACGATAAGGGGTATTTAATAAATGCGCGTATCTAATGTTTTTCTCTAAACATACCTATGTTCTTAGGAGAGTGTGTGAGTTATTAGGAGGCCGATTGAGAGCCTCCTTTGAAAATAAAACACGTTTAAAACTATTAAGACAGTTCAAGAAACAATCATACATTCCATTATCTTGATTCCACTATGGATTAAACATCAACGCGCGCCTAACCACGGGTTACGTGCACTACTTAAATGCTGTAGTATGATTCAATGGGTATAATGTTCAGTGGAATGAGGGCGGTTAGTAAGCGAGGGTGAATCTGAATCACCGTCCTTCACCCACAGAGGGCGGGTCGATTCCTTCCCCGAACCTCGATGGAAAATCAGAAAAACGTCTCATTTCACCTGTTTAATGTATTATGATTATTACTCACGGTATTTGAATGCTCAGTTCCTCTGAAACTGATAACCATCGATCATATTGGTTACTGGAATTTCAGTCGTATGCGTGAGTTAAACAATTATTGGGCGCTAAGGAAGAAATTTTGGAGCCTGAACCATAATTTATTCATTAGTGACTACCCTGTTACGATACACAGATGACTATATTTTTTAAAAGTATCACTAACAGAGCTTTCTAGTTTTACCCACTAAATAGAGAAATTTCATCGTTTTTCCTTGGTTTCACCTGACTGGACTGAAGTCCTAGTCTTAATTCAGGATGTGTTCCAAATATCAACCGACTACCAATTCAGTCCAGTATCAACAACATACATCCAGCCATTGTTACAAACTTTTATATGATATGTATTTAGAAATATATAAACCTAATTCATATAAGTACTCTTTAGTATTAAGTTCCTATCTATCTACGTAGGTATTTAGTACATTCTTTACTATCTCCACGTCTTTTTCGAAGCAATAAACTCAATAATCTTATAACGTCACTATGCTACGTATATTTATCGTATATGCATCGTTCAATGCATATCGTACCCACGTGTTTTGTTGATTTATTACCAATGGAGTATTTAACACGTGAAAAAAGAGGGAAAAAATGAAGCGGCTACAGCAAGTTGGCATGCCTTCAAGTAGGTGTAATGTTTGCCGAAGGGCAGACGACTCATCGGCATAATACAAACTTGACCTCGACCTGCGGTGACCTCACTGCGGACCCACCACCACCCTGGCGTTGCTTTACTCACACACAATGGCTTTGTCACCCATGCTTCTACGAACATTGTCGCATTGTCAAACGCAGACCACACTGTAAAAAGTACCTACTCAAATTACTTGTTAACTTATGTGATTGGCGCCCGATTACAAGGAAACAATAATTTTGGAAAAAACAATTGACTAAACTTTTACTGGAATGCTTCCCGCTTGAGTAATGCAATGTATAGGCACTAATAGAAGTTCGTATGTACTAACAAAAGTTCCTATGTTTGGTTGAACGCGCTAATATTTGAAACTACCAGTCGGTTTTGAAAAATATGAATTTTGTATATCATATCCAAATTCAAGGGGAAAGTTAAAAGATTCTTCACTAAAGCCCAACGGAAACAAGAATAACGCGATGCGCTGCTAGTTTAGAGAAATACTAATTCATAAATATATGTAATAAAGTCATAAGTGTGTTGATTTATAATCATTAAATTTACATAAAATGGAAAAATATATTGTATGCATATTTGACGCAATTAAATGATTAATATAATCAAAGCAGTCATTATATATTTTTATTTATTATTGAAATTGAAACAGGAAACAATATTACCTACAGTAAATACCTCTATAATTGTATGTACCACGAAGAAGCAATTGCTTTGGATTTCCACGTGGTTCACATACATACATAAATACTACGCACGATACGATATGTTGCATGTGGTAGGTAGATAAACAATGCGTCGGCTGAGATCTTATTAAATAATTCTATCATAATAACCAATTTTAAGAAACATATTACGATGATTTATGTACCAATTAAGCCTTTAAGTTTTCCATACTGCAAAGTTCTATGAATTTCAAATTATCAAGATTTTCCGCAACGACACAAATAATGATTTAATATTAAACAATTGTTTTGTTCCATTATAAAAGTCCTTTACAAAAATCAAATTGTAAAGATTGATTTTGTCTCTAACATTTATTGCTCTAATAAAAAGGCTATTAAAGTGATATGTAAAATCAGTTACCGATAACATCAGCGTACAAACAAATGAGTGATGTGGTAATATTTCGTAGTGATGTAGTGTAGTAGGGCGGGCGGCTGTGGTCGGCGGGCGGCGCGGCGCGCGGGCGGGCGCCCGTGTGGGGGGGCGCGTGTTTAAAGCGCGGCTCGGCGGCGCGCTGCACACTCGATCAAACCCGCGAAGTGCGATAGGTCGCGCCACCCGGGGGCGCCACGATCGCAGCACGTCCCGACCCGAAACAAACACATTTTCTTTGAAATTTCGTGCAATTGCAAAGAATAGTGATCGCGGGAAAAACGGTGACTTAAATGTGACTCTGTGATTATTTCTATACACATTGCACTCTATTTTTTATCGTTTCCTAAACATATTCGATAGTAATAGAGCATCGCCGTGTTCGCACTAGTGAGACGAAAACTTCAGCGTTTCAAGTAGTGAGGATTGCGTCAACTGCCTGTTGGAACAAACAAACGGTAAGTTCGTCCTGAAATCATTAAAGTCTAATAAAAAGTTCTAACAAGCATAATAGTCCTAAAACCCTTTATGCAAATGTCACGTCACGTTTGGTTTGATACTTATTATAAAAACTACTGAAGTACTTCCACAAGGTTATACCTAATTATAAAGTAGTCATATATGTATCTAGCTACAACTAATAATTCCTTTTATGCGTAACTACACCAACCTTTATATTCTATAATTACTAATTCTAAATTAAGAGCACACTGTTAGTAGTAACTGATATCTAATTAAACATTTACTATAATATAATTCCATGCCTGAGTTAAGTCTAGACTAGTTAAAAAAAATTAAAAAGAAAAAGTTACATTGTTAATGTAAACAATTTACTAATTCCAATCTGTCCACAGTGAGTACTATTGCAAAAAAATATCAGAGAAAATTAGCCAAAATAAAGTTGAAATCTGTGCAATAAATCGAAATCTGTGAGGTTCAATTATTGCCAGTCCGTGTCACGGTCATAACTATTCTGACATTGTCGTAACTCGATACGGTACACTAATTCTACTATTCAAATACAATTTGCTGCATTATTAAGTATTCAGTATTATAAAAGAAAGAATTTCAACGGCAAGTACCAACAGTTATCACTATCAGATAAAGACGTAGGATACCGCGACAAACATTATCATGCTGATAACGACGATCTAAATGAACTCATTCTTTGTAGTTTTTCGTATCAACACCCGTTGTTCTTATATTTAAAACAATTCAAAATGTAGAAAAAACCTCTTTAGTGATAATAATTAAACAAAAAACTAGTCACACAGATTTTTTAAATTCACTATCCTCTAACAAGTAAAAGTCTTAGAAAAGTGCGTATATTTAATTCAATTTGTCCATAGAATTTCCAAATTACATCCGTATAAATCCTTTAAGTAAATAAACAATCGGTCGAAGTGTAAACAAAGTGATTTGACCACAAGTATGAATCACGCAAGTGGACTCCACTAGGTAAGTAGTTATATCAATAAAACATTTTATGGTGACAAACTGAGTTGAGGACGACATTGGAACATTGTATTTGAATACCGTAATGATAAAACTTCGTGCCTCGATATTTTGTATCGATAGGCAATTCGTTCGAAAGGTTTTAGTTGTTGTACTCGTATATGCGGAGTCGCTTTGATTGAGCTGTGGGTTCACCAGAACACGAGCTTTCACGTGTTAAATTACTCGCTCACTCTCTTGCCTTCTATTGAACTCGCTGACTAGCCATAAGCTAACTCGCTAAAACTAAACTAGGTTTCGTATCAACTTTTTCCAATCTCCCATTTCAGGCAGATCCATCCTAACAGTAGAATTAAAAGCGTCATCAATCTCATTAACATAAGAAATAACTTCTAAGTTAATTAAAGATAGTTGACGACCCTAAGGAAAACAAACGTCACGGCAGCCCTGCAATTAAAACATCATCATCGATATATTTGTGCAGAACGCAGATAGCGTACGGAATTAATAGATGTCAGGATAAAGTAGTGGACGTCGCGACGATGGTGATGATAAGTTGATAATTCTCAGTTATTAGTATTGCTCGCGGAGATCCGGAAGCAGGAAGGTTTCCCAGGGTCGCGCGGTACACTGCGAAACAGTCGGCACACGTAACTCTCGCGAGAGCAGACGCTCATTGAGATGCAGGCTGGGCCCTCTGCTCTCATGCTGAGAACACTACCATACTCTACAATAGGCATATGATGTCAGACAAGTTTAAGGGCACTCTTGTACACTCAGCCTTATTTGCGGTTGACCACTTTTAACTAGCTTTACAACGCTGAACTATTAAATATATACTTGCATACTTATTGTCATGAGAAAATTTTATACATACTATTCGTTTTCACTTAATTGTAGTCAACTGCCAGCGTTGCGATCTGTACCTCATAAAACAAACACAGCCTTTTTATTTTCTTTGTTAAAAAAACCTGTTGCTTTACTTTTAAGTCACATAACTCACGTAGTTTAAAAGTAACGCAGCTTCTGGTGCCAACTGAGTATATTAAGAATACAAATTTGTATTAATAGCTATTGTTTGATTTTGTTTCCATAGTATCCAGTGAAACCATCCGTAACTTTAATCAAATTATCTTAATATAATTCATTATGTTTTGCAAAAGCTGGTTAATTATTTGATTTCATTGAATTTAACGCATGTCAAGGTCGATTAAGGAAATTATTGATAGTAATTGATTTTATAAACGACATTACGAGACACCGCTCCGCCCTGCGGTTTGCCCATCGCGCTTCCAATTAATTGCCGACCTTTGACTTTAGAAAGTTGTGTATGAGTAATCTATTTACTATTTACCTACTTAGTGCATAAAGGCAATAGATCAAGAACTTAAGTCTACTAAACATCGTCAGAGGCTTTTGTTTTTGATAATCTTCGGTAGACTGCGTATGGTGTATTAATATTAAACAGTTTTTTATCAAATCGGAGCGTTTAGAACATACTATTTTAAATTAAATTTTCAATAGAAATCCTGAAAAAGTCTTATCCTGCGTATTCATTCAGATTTCAAAACAGAGTACGTGCAATATTTAACAGCAACAACTTAACTCGCTTCTTTTTATTCCGATAAATCTTTCATTTGTTCAAGTTAAATTCCTGCCTACATATATATAAATTCCTTATATTTAAAGGTTTTGTTTACGTTGTATGTTTGTGGAACTGCGGGGTTAACAAAGCGGCACAATCCAAACAAGCGAAGAGCAACGTTACGCTCGTCGATGCGTGTCATCGCTCGGCGTAGCATTCTGGTCCATGTAAATATGCAAGTGAATTGAGTAAAGTTACCTGTCAGCTGTTTTTAGGTAAAGTGAATAATGATCGCGGTTAACCACTTGAAACTTTGGCTACCTAAAATATTTATGGTCAACCGCCGTTTAAACACCGAAGGAGGAGGTCTCATTTATTTTAATAACAGGAGTAGCTTATTAGGTCCTATAGTTACCTAATTTCTTTAAATTCCAGATTATGCTGTTATTTTTAAATAGAAGCAATCATAACTCTTGTATGTTGTTATGATATATGTAACCCAAATATGTTCCAATTCAAATGATTGTGTCGACGGGTTAATATGGTGAAATCTCCATACAAGTGTTGATAATTTAAGTAAGATAATAAATAAATGGCTAGTGGCCCCGTAATTAAAAATCACATTTCATGGATTCAAATTTAATATTTTTTGTTAAATACAAAAATACTTGTAATTTTGATTAAAAAGTTAATATTAATATTATTTTTAAACACAATAAAACGTGAATAAAATCGAATGCGACAGTGCATGTGGACGTTAATAGGCACGTGCTTTATCAGCCAGCACCTACATTTGTTTAGTGTTTGAAACAATTTATCACTTGAAATGATAATATCGTAGAGTCGCCGGTCACTTAATACGTACACTATTTAGGTCAGCAGTCGCTTACTGAATAGATAGCTGTAGAATACAGGCATTTTTACGTGCATTGTATTATAACTTTTTTTCCCGAAAGATTTAACAAGAAAAATCCTATTAAGTTACTTTGCTATTCTTACAAACCACAAGCATACTTTATAGATAACTTAAATAAACAATCTTATTGAATATACAACGTTCTTTATACACACACCTATATATGCTACAGAGGTGTGTTTGTAATTAGCATACGAATATATCTCCTGAGCTATCTACCAAAGCTTAATGATTCTAACAGACGATAACCGAATGAATCATCAAAACAAATGATATCGCGGATATACTGACTCGTAATCACCTTTGACATTTATAAAAATAATTATCTTTATTACCTACTTACAATAATAAACTAACGTTGATTTCACTGTGTATGACTGTCATATGAGAAGTATCAATGTGGTATCAACTATGTTCGTTATATATGTTATGTTATGTACTGAAATTTTAATTACAAATATTTAATTAATATATCAAATCTTGACAACCTTTTTACATCGTTGACGTCATGTGCACATAGTTTTTATTTGAATTAATTATGTAATAGGTACATATCCTAATCTTAGTTTCTTTTTGATTATTATTGTTGTATATATGTCGTTTCCACTGCACTTGATGAAAAATAGTAGTTTATCACCAAAGCTTGTGACGGTTAAAACCGTAATAACACAAACAGTAGCTTAGTAGTATAATTAAGTAATTAACTACGCACTCAGAGACGTTGAATTAATCGAAGTAATTTTTCATACATTTCAAGTCAAAATCGGTCATTAAATATCTACTAAGGAAGCTTTTCATGTCTCTGAGTACGGGCGTAAGTAAAAGTGTATAATAGTTTAAAAAAATGTTTTTGTTTCAGATATCATCGCGGGTCGTACTCGAACATATCAACGAAATCAATGAGCATATCAATGCATAGAATATCATTATAACATTGCATTTTATACTTACATTAGTAATAATTAATTAGTACAATAATAGTGTAAATGTAACGCGTGCCTTGAGATATTTTTGATATAAATATTTAGGGACGAGTCGATTCAATATGTCAGTAGTCAATAGGAGTATGTTGAGGGTGCTGTGGACGGCGTGTGCGGCCCTGGTGGTCCTCAGCCGGAGCAGCGCCGCGCCGGCCTTCGGGGAAACTGATAAAGCCATGGTGAGTCCCTTGTCCTTTGTTTTATCAACAACTTACATTTACACGAGAATTCTGCACGATATTAGAAGGGTTTGCCCGTTATCATGAAAGTAGGTGTTGGTCACACAGTACGGAAATGATGCATATTCATAAGTACACAGAAGGTTTGCTCAGTTCGAGTCACCCTTCGTCCTTCTAAAGTTAAACAAAAAGAACGAAAGAACCTGTTTCATACACGATAGAAGGCATTTAGTGTAAATCGGTATCAGATGACTAGATGTGTGTCCACATGACTCAGTATTACATGGAATCGTTGGATCATGTAACACAAATTGATTTGTCCAATTGGTGCGCATCCGTAGTAAGATAGTAAAGGTGGTCGCACCCGTATTCATTCATGAACACACTTTTATCCAACCGAGATAAGTGGCAATGTTTTCGCAACACCACTAGAACATTTTGTTTGCCATCACACATTGTTTGCTTAACACATGACTCACTTTAATGAACATACGTGTTAAGTAAAGTAGCTATTGGTCATTAATATCTCTCAATGGGAATTACGTCAGTTTTGTAGTATTTGTAAAAATTACGAGCGGAACTATTCATTCATGAATCAGAGTTAGTTTGAAAATACAATGTAGGTGGAGGTAGATTGTTGATAAATAATTGATTGTACATACTTTGGGGGTAAACATTTTAAAGATTAATGGAAAACTAGTTATGAATAATCAATAAATTCAGGTACTCTATCTACATATATTTGTTCAAAATAGCCATTAAGAATCACAGGTAGATATCATACTCGTATCTGAACGTTTTTACTATTTACGTGAGAAAATCGCGATGAGTCACGGTTGATATTTCGCGCTCATATGAATTGTCTCCGAGGGGTTTCGAGAGGAAGCGAAGGCAATAAATGAGCAAGTTTCTCAGAATCCGTCGGTGATTCATAAAACCAGTTGTTTAGGTCGCCCGCCGCCTCACCAAGTTCTAGGTCATAGAGCACTGAGCCGCCGCAACTTGTGTAGTTACAATACACACTCTAATTGAATGTAAATGGTTTTAATTGATCCGTGACTGATGGATAGTAATTAATAGGATATCTAGAACCATCTGCAAATAGCCTACGATGACATAATACATAAAAAGTTTAAAGTAATAAAAATAAGATTGTAAGTGGAATATAGTTATGACAAAGCAGCGCCCCGCGGTTTTACTCGCGTTGTGCCCGTCCCCGTGGGAATTTCGGGATGAAAATTGCCTATAACTTCCCTATTGAATGTGGCTATCGATTACATTAGCAGTTTCTGAGATTAGCCCTGACAAACAAAGTTAGAAACTTTTCCACTTTATAATCTATACTAATATTATAAAGAGGTAAAATTTGTAAAAAAATAAATTTAATTTTTTTTTTTTTTATTCTTAAAAAGTATACTATGATATCTTAAATCTAGTTGCTGGGGTCCCCCTTTTAGGCGTTAGCCTGTGCCAGAAAAACCCCGCTCCATACAAGTAAGTTGTAAGTTTGTTTGTTTGTTTGTTTGTTTGTTTGTTTGTTTGTATGTTCGAGGTAATCTCAGGAATTATCAGTCCGATTATAATAATTAATTTTTGTAATAGATAGTCATATTCAACGGGAAAGTTATAGGCTATTTTTCATCCCGAAATTCCCACGGGAACGGGTATAACGCGGGTAAAACCGCGAGGCGGTGCTAGTATTAGTATAGATAGGTAATTTATGTGTAAATTAAAATAGTCAACTTGTATTTTGATAAATTGCTATCATTCAAAGCATAAGTTGGAGTACAAATAAACGGGCAGGATTTTTTCTTTTGGTGTAACACTGTGATACTTTTACTGGCACGTCATACGCGCACATAACTTGATTTAAACGAACCGTTATAACTGGATCTGGTATGATGAATAAGTGTTATTGGGCGAAACATTGTTCATCGATCGAGCGCCGTTATTGATTTTATTTTTTTTATTTTGAAGAGCCCCAAAAATACTGAGAACAGAATTGATTTTAAATATAAGTATTTTATTAATCTATGGTTTTTATTTAGTATTTTATTCATTAAACCGTCGATTCTACAAGAAAACGTTATTTTTGTAATAATTCGTGTATTTTCAACTACCATTTTGTAGGTAATTTACTAGATCCTAACATGTGCTGTTATGGTTTAACGAATTGGGACCAAAACAAGCAAGGTAGCGTTGAAATTAAAAATAAAATATTCTTGTTAGAAATAGTAGAAACATCGTTCAGTCAAAACAAAACACTAACGCCACAATAACTTAGACAGGATTATAGCTTGAATTCCCCATTTGCGTTTTCATAAAGGTACGTCTGTAATATTTATTTTTAATTAAAGGTCCAATAAAAACGGGGAATACCGAAGAGCAGACCGGTCGGCAAACGTGTGATGAGGAAATAACAATCTCGTTTGAAATAATAACATGTAATCTGTTTGACACACATTTATATAAACCGGTAGATAGACCATCACGCGCAATCATTGATAAGATAGACACAATAATTAAAACAATTGAAGATCGTTTTAATGATAAACACAAATATTTATCACAACGTAAAAGAAGCGACGAAATACATTTTTATGCGAGTTAAATTACCCAACCCACCAATTTATTATTAAATATCTAAACCAGTTTTCATACATTTATTATTTAACCGGTTTAAATGAATATATTAAAAATGATTTCATCACGTGAATACCCGTAGAGAATCTATAACGAAAAAAAAGACAGGATAAGTTAAATACATATCGACAAATTATATTACAAGATACAATTTAATTTAAATCTAAAAATCCCGACGCAAAAACTATTGGACCGATTTTTACAAAACATAGCTACTAAGAAAAATCGCAGAGAAATTGGTTTTCAAATGAGAAAAACCGCATCGATATCGGTGCATCCGTTTGAGAGCTACTATGCAGATGCCGATGAGAACACAGACAGACAGACACACACAGACATCGACATCAATCTTAAAACACCCCTCTTTCGCGTCGGGGGTTAAAAATGCAAATTACACGAGTTATTGGGTGCTTCAAATACGTTCACGACTGAGTATTGAAATGCTGAAACGGTTGCTAGGTTACGGTTGGGTTCAGACGAATGTCGTGCGTGACGCGGCGGCTGCGGTCACGATATCAAACATTTAGGTACCAGCAAACATTACAGCGGATATGCACCCCGGTGAATAACTTAATAAACACTGCGCTGAAACGTTTAATTATTAATTAAATAAGGACATGATAAAGTGCTTAATTTACTATCAAGTAAAATGACTGTTCAGTATAGTGTGACCAAGCTACATGTAACCATAATAATATCAGCTTGATTTTTATAAGATAATCAAAGTTTCAGTTGTGTTTCGATGAATGATGAATCGATGATTCTAAAAGGTCGGTGTCAAACTTTCCATCTTTATTTTAAAACAAAAAACAAAAGAGTACCGAAATGTTTATTGAATTGATTCGATCAATTTGAAACGTTTGTTCGATTTATTTGCAATAAATATTTGCAGTGGGTCGTTGGACTTTTAAATCACGTGCCGCTTGTCATGGGGCAAGCATTTCCTGCATTTTAAACACTCACTACTATTTACGATGTAATGTGCCCTTATTTGGGGGGTCATTCTCCTCGCAAATATTCGTTTGAAACAATAGCCATGCATCGTGGTTCGTAGGCTTTGTTTCCATCAATCTCGCTGGCTCGATAATACGATATAAACATTCCGGTCATGTCCCATGCCTCGTGTGGACATCTCTCGTAAAATTTCCTCCGTCTGTTTGGGAAACAATGAACTCGGTGTTCCTGAGGGTATTCAACTTTTATTAAAATCGTAAAAAAGCCTATGTCAATGTTTATAAACACTTCTTGGAATTTTCTTATTTTATAAAGTATGAAAACATTCCGTTTGCCTGTTCGTTCCATTTTTTGTACATCTTTCCGAAAAGTAAGCTGGTGAAAAATGTTGTGTGATAAATAGGTATGATATCTGATGAATCATACTGTCATCTGAGGTCGGGGCGATGTACGTGATGAAAAACAAAATACTCTGAAGCACAATGCCACCGCCCATGTCTTCAACCCAGTCACGATAAAATCCCGCTAAAAGCTCTTCCTTTAGTGGTTGCGTTCCCAGAAACTTAGCGGAGTTTTATCGTCGGATGTATGGTACTCATTGGAATGTGCGCAGATTTTATGTTTACGGATTTAAGGTTAATTTATAGTTTACGATTTGTAATTTTCATATGGTATTGTGATAGGTATAGTAGGTATATTTAGGTATTTTGTTGTTGTATACTATAAGAACACATACGTATAGTACACTTATACAGTAGTGGGGTGAATCACGGTAACCCGAAGAACTATCACCCTTATTGTGACTTCTTGCTTGACACAGTTACTACTGTACACTTGATGTGTCAAAACAAACCAATCTATGATTGATTGGTTGTCACACTAACACAGTAATGTCCATATGAGCGATTTAGGCACTGGCATTCACAGAAACCCGTCACTAATACCATAATTTACTTCCCATGGTGTGGATGTGGTATGGTGGCGCGAGTGGTCGAGTGGTCAGTTGTGCGCATGCGCGTCACGCACGCAGGAAGCGCGCGGCGACCTTCACCAAGCGCGCCACGGCCAACCGGCGATGATCGCCTCTGGTCATTGTTCACCGTCATCACATCTCGTTGGTTTAGTACTATTGATAATATTACCCATTAGATGTACACGCAAATGTAGGCATAATGAATGAGTTAAAATGCTAACCATTTGAGAATAAATATTCAAGTACTTTTTTTTACTTTAAAATGATACTATAACAACTAGTTAATGCACAATCAACACCGTTTTATCTCATAAATTGATCGAGTAAACAAAATGATCGATGACTATTTAGTTTTATTACGATCTAGATAAATAGCAATAATGGAGAGTGATTAAGCTCCACTGGCGAGTCCACGTGTTAGATCCATAGATGATTGGCAGTAATCAGTCGGGCGAGTCGATTGTACCTGAAAGGTGAAACAATGTGTCCGGAGACACGTGACAAACGTGAGGACGCGGACAAAGAACGACCGCAGACGCTGCAAAAAACCATTTTCTACATTCTACCTGCGGAAAAGTGGGGTTTCACACGCGATTATTCTATTTTAATCTTTTGACAATCACAACGCCATTCAAACTAATTAGAGACAATTATCCCCGACGGATTGATGAGTAATGGATAATTTATGATTGTGGTTGGCGGCTTTACTCTACCTACTGACCTTTTTGTGTATGCACCTAACTGTCATTCAGGGGCAAATTCTTTCACACCAGAAAAAAAATAATGTGATGTGTCTAACGCCCCAACAACGCTCTGGGCGGATTGCACAAGTATGCTTTATTATATGCTATAGGTACGAATAGCTTCACCGACAGTGATTTACTTTAATTCACACGATAAAGATTTAATGTTAAAATTAACATAAAAAGATGGCATAGTTCATAGACAAACATGTTGTTATCATATAATACAGACGCCAGAACCGATTAGCGATTCATATAGAGTCCAAGTTTATTGTGGCATCTGTAATTTATTTTTATAACGAAATTGCATAAATGATTGTTTACGTTGTAACATCGCATTCCTGAAACGGCTCACGTTCTGAGTAATTAATTGGAGTTATTAGCATGGCGACGTCTTGCTGAGCTTTGCCTATTACCGCTCATACATAACGCAAGGATCCTTTACACGTGTGATACATTACGAAAAAACATAGTTAATCCATACTTTAAACGCCGATTGTAGTGTAAAGCTATTATAAATAATTACTGTAAAAACAAGAGATTATTCATCAATATTATGTTATGTAATTTAGCAACAGATACATCGTAATAGATTAATTATAAAACGTACAAGTGTCAACGAAAAAACTGATCTCTACCTAGAAAACCTCCACGTTCCATGAATATTGATATTCTAATTAGAGTTTTCATACGCAGTAAAGAGCACGATTTCTTCACAACAAATGATACAAATAGGGTAATAAATAAATCGCTAATGGATACATATGATCTAATTAACAGGTGTAGTGCGCTGGTTAAATTATAATCTAGTCCACGAGTTGTGAGAGCTATGGCGCAGCGGCGAAATGGAACGTAGGAGTCACCCTTTAAAATTATACACCTGCGTATTAATATACTACTAATCTAATCTTACTATTTATTCTATGCAACTGCGTGATAAATAAACTTGAAGGTATTGTTAACTTTCATTGAGTCATGTTTGGACTGGAAGTCATAGGAATGGAAATTGCTCTAATGCTTAGAGCATTACTACGAACGTAACTACGGTAATGATGTTTCATACAAAGTTTGGATAGGAATATGTTTTTTAATTGTTATTGATATGTAAGTTTCTAAAAGTCAAGATAGTTAAAGTTAAATACTAGGAAACAAGGTACTCCTATTTTCAATACATATTGGTTAAGTACTTACAACCTATAGTATAGGTTAACGAAAATCATTATCGTAATACATCCTATTATTTAGTGTAACTTTATCATAACTTCAATAAAGACATTCCACACAATTAGGCAGTCCTATAATTAGACGATGATTCTTATGGTTATTCTAATCAAGCCTGCCTCCTAATCGGAACTGGCCCAATGTTTGGCATATTTGCACGTGATCCCACGTTCCGAGTACCTTATATCTGATCGAGACGAACAGATGCACTTCCTAGAAGGCCCTTGCGTGACTCCAAACTAATCATATTTACTACAACTCCTATTATGTGTGCAGATGCCCGATAGCTACTCGTACAACCTTCAATGTTAATCTTTGACGTGCATAATGAGACTAAAAAGTAGGTGTCCGCGTCATACGTGCGTTTTTTAGTTCGATTTGGTTTTTTAATTTTGGCAGTATCTTATTTTATTTGAGAGATTGGTTCCTAAGATATATCAATATCCAGTTTTATTATAGTTGTACATTTTATAGGTTGTAAAATACCACCTTCATATTCGATTAAAATACTCAATCGATTTAGTTTTTATACTCTTTGACCCATTAGTATCAAATAAAAAACCCGATCAAATATATATATTATTTCTGTTTAATGTAAAGAAAACAAACTAAAGTATAAGCCTGTAATGGCCCACAGCTGGGCAAATGAAGTCTCACTGAAGATATCAGTACAGTGAGAATAATTAAACAAAATCACCACACTTGCTTAATGCAGATTGGTGATCACAAATAATTCTGTTTACGTTGCGCGCGTTGTAAAATACAAAGTAGAACCCGCTGATGCAACTTATATTATACTGTAGTGTACTGTATAATAGCCCACATGGCATGCATTACATATAATGCCATAAGCACAGATTACTAAATAGTCCATAAGTATTGATAATAGTCCCATCAGGCCATCGCACACATGTGAACTTATTGCGTATTTTTTGTTACGCGTGGATAAACACAAATAGCGAACATTATAAGATGAAGGTTACATGGTCGTTACGTAACTCAATTATTGTGCTATGCAAATTGTATATCATGATACGTCATTGCTTTAAGAATTATGCTTTATTGTTGTCCATTTAAAATATGATCAACCTTTTGACATTGTTACTGAGGAGGCTTCCTTTTTCAGGCCGGACACTCGGCACTCATTGTATTTTTGATTTTGGAATATGTATGACTGTGTGTATTCCTTTCGACAATTCTCACATAAACAACGAGCTTTATTTGTTTGTGTCTGGAATATTCAATACATTTTAATTCCAAGAAATATGGTTCTAGTAAATTAAGTACTAAATGGATGATTCAAGTTATTTGGCCCTGAAAAAACAATGGATAAGTCATTGACATGAGCCCTAAGGCCCATCGCAGACGACAGACTTTTTGTGCGATCGAGTCTGCGGCGCACAAAAATTCGGTCGCGGATTGTCGCGGATTTTTGCGCGTCGTGTGCGTTACTGCATATAATTACATAGGTTCTATTTTCACAGACTAAAAAGTGCGTCACGGATAGTCTGTCGTCTGCGATGGGCCTAACGGTTACTACGACGTGATAAGTGCAGACAGAAATTGATTCAGCGCTTACGCACTTTACAAACAAAGAGGCTTTGCGGCAATAACACCTCGTTTTATTAGAAAAAAGTATGACTTAGGTACAACCTTCTTGTAGTGTATTTGATTAACCTAATTCGGAGATTATTAATCACTGCGAGATCATGGCCATTTTTGAATGATGAGCATTTTTGAATACCGATATTTTTTTTCATTTAGAAAAACGATTCGTATTCAAAGTAAGCTTGGAAAGTGAGTCAGTTACCTTGACAATACCTTCGTTTTATTTTAATCTATTTTGAATATTTCGAAACAAAATATATATTATATTTATTTAAATAATTTTCGAAATGATTACGTAAAAAGTAAGGTCGTTCACACCCATCGATACCTTCGCGAGGTTGCGTCCAGTCCCAGCTATCGTGTGTAAACACGTACCTCGCTGTACCGAGCCGTGACTCATTGATGAGTGACACCACGTGTGTTTTGACCATAAATAATTACCTATTTATCTTTACTATCCAATCCTTTGTTTACCAGTTTTACGCTACAAAAATGATTGTTTTATATAAATAATTGGCCGGTACGCTTTTCAACGTAAGCTTCATTTGCATACGGAGGAACTCTCTAAAACACTTTCGATTTTGTTTGTCAAGGATTGTCGGAGTTATAAATTGTTGCAAGGAAAGTGTAGAGCAATTACCTTTGTTAGTTAGCAATGGGCCGTGATGGAGCCGTTGTCCCCCGCGGCGCTGTGATTTGCATGAGACAAGTGGGTCTGTGGAGCGTCATCCGTCGCTCCGACAGCCGCCCGTTACTCACCAACACACTGACCCCGATACGCTCATTCAAAATTATCACTTATCGCCCACTATAGTTTAACAATTCACTTTCTTTCGCCTCGCAAATCTGTTGAACATCTCAAATAACATACTTGACAAACAACTAGCCTATTAGTGATTGTCAGTTTGCCTTTACATTTCGCGAGTACCCAGTGACATGTGTATTCGGAGAAGCGAGTACCGGCTGCTAACGAGGTTCTTGTTGCCGCCAAAAGGAAATAGATATACAACAATATGATGATATTTGTTTAAAAAGTTTACACCTTTCAAACCAGCTTCAACTGTGGTTCCTCCTAATCAAAGTAGTGACATCAAAGACCATAATTGAATATTATTTTTAAAGCTGTAGTGTGTGTGACACTTGCACATTGGTCATTATAGGTTCCTTTTTACTAGTGCTACAAAAGAACAATGGTTTCCTAGAGTCATTCATCGCCCAAACAGAACTAATCTTCGTTTATTTTAGACAAACTTTTTTCAACTCCCTTGTGATTAGTCACTGAGGTTGTTTATTTAAATTGTCTTTTTTCCGCGTTTTAATGATAAATGATGTAACGGAAACTGCTACAACTAGATACACATAGGTAGGTAGTTACGAGTCGAGTTTACAGAGGCCTCAAGTAATAAATGATAAAATCGTAGAGTTTACTACAAACGGCGACAGGTAATAGACAACTAGTACGAGTATATACGTTTGCAATAAAACGTTTGCAGTAAGAAATATAAATGATAAATATTATGTTTTAGTATTCACTTTGCATTGAGACAATAGCGAACGAAGAGTCTATGCTTTTGGGGATATAGTGTGGGACAATGGTCGGTGTAAAATGATTCCCTGAGCGGGTGTCGGGACAAAGGCGATGGTGTCGTTTCGGTGCCAGCCGGAGATCTGCGCCTGCGCATAGTTAATGCCGAGCACGCAAGCCGACTGCCACCGCCCAAGGCCGCTTATGTCTTGTCGGCTACAATGAACTTCCACACTTATTTAACGGTAGCACCACATGACGTGAACTGATTTATAAAACATTTTTTGCCAAAAGATTACTATCAAATCACATTTTTGAGTTTCGTATGCCTTTGTCATTTTAGATCTATTCGTCCCTGGCAATAGCAGGTGCTAATGTATCATGCATGAGTTAGTATGATGGTATTACCAAATAACCACACCCCAGTTTAATTACGATAAGAATTTGTGTCCGATGATACTGTCTTAGTTATCCTTATCATGGTTTGACAATAAACAATGGACGGGCAACCTTGTGTGAGGCGAGATAATGTGTAACCACCGTCTTAGATGAGATAAACTGAAGGCACACACGCACGCTAATCCAATGGTACGTAATGAAGGGTCTACTAGTACTACTCCTAATATAAGTGATACTAATAATATGGTAGGTTCTAATACTAATATAGCAGGTTACATCATAATAAACTAATATAGTAGGCCCTACTACTAATACAGTACGTACGAACTGGGAAGGTGAACCAATTAACCCATTTGAAGCGAATATGACAAAGCATGTTAGCGTTCTTATGACCATTGACACGATAAGAATAAGTAGAACTTCATTAAAAATACACGTCGACCTGTTTTTCGTATACTTTTTGCTTTGTCTTATTACTAATGTCATTTGTATATCGTGCAGAATATCTCAATATACCTACTTGGAAGTATAAAACATAATTAACTAACCACAAAAATATGTTGAAAGTATTTGCACAGAGACTATCAATAATTATTTTAATTAGTTCTTTAATGACGAGATGACTTAACAGTTGCGGGAAGATAATTGATTACTAGTAGAGGAAAACACTATTACTTAAGTAGTTGCAATTCTTTGGTTTTGGTCACATAGTTACTATTAAGTAAACTGTGGTTTTGGAGATATGGTAACTACTAAGTAAACTATGGTTTTGGATGTCTAGTTACTATGAAGTAATCTCTGGTTTCGGTAAAAGTAACTATATTGTAATCTGTGGTTTGTTGCTATACTTTCACCATATGACAAGAGCCCAATCCTATTGGATACGGCAGGCTGATAACATCGATCACTTCCAGGTGTACTTAGCGCAGTACGGCTACATCAGCCCGTCTGTACGGAACCCCTCCAGTGGCCATATCATAGACGAGGGGTCGTGGAAACGTGCCATCGCTGACTTCCAGAACTTTGCCGGACTTAATGCTACCGGTAAGATACAATCTTCATATAAATTACTTACCTAATAAAAAAAAAGTATAAACCTGTAATGTCCTGTTGGGCAATGGCCCCTCATCACACTGAAAATATCAGTACGTGAGGAGGTTTAGACATAATCACGACGCTTGTTGGGGTCCCAAACTTAATAAAAATACTTAAATCACTGAATTAAATAATAATAATAATTTCTTTATTTTCGTTCACAAAAATAGCTTAATACTTAATGATGTTCTAATTTCAAACAATGTTTGCGATCAACTAATAAGGTTTTGTTTTTTTTATTCTCAAACAGGACCCTAAAAAAATTTAATGTATTTTCTTGTGGTCCAATAGAAAGAAGTAAGGGCGGTCCATCGTTCAAGTTGTTACTATAATATTCCTTTGATAAAATCTGGTAACAATATTAAGGCTTTAACAAGGCAAAGCAATTGTATCTACGTGCTTATTTTCCACCAGCTCTTACTTCCAGCTCACAACTAATTTAATAATAAAACCATAGATATTCATTATTTGTGGTCACTGAAACTTATATAACTTATTTCTTAACCAATACCGGTTTCGTAAAACGCAATCCCGATTTCATAAACAATAATTAAATTTTATGGATTAAATGTTTTATAAGGTAAATGATTTACTATTGTATGTTAATCGTTTATCAATTGGCTTCTTATATGGATAATATAATTATTATGTGTTTATTTACTACTAGCCGCGCCCCGCGGTTTTACCCGCGTTGTGCCCGTTCCCATGGGAATTTCGGGAATTTTTATGCATATAAACCTTCCTCTTGAATCACTCTATCTATCTATTTTTTAAAAAACACGTCAAAATCCGTTGTGAATTTTAAAGATCTAAGCGTACATAGGGACAGA
The DNA here is from genome assembly GCA_963082685.1 of Cyclophora albipunctata. Classification (NCBI taxonomy): domain Eukaryota; kingdom Metazoa; phylum Arthropoda; class Insecta; order Lepidoptera; family Geometridae; genus Cyclophora; species Cyclophora albipunctata. The sequence goes on along the minus strand of OY720113.1, from coordinate 5,954,635 downwards.
CAGACAGACAGCGGAAAGCGACTTTGTTTTATTCTATGTAGTGATGTAAGTGTAGGTGGTACTTTTGATACGTGTCAACTATAAAATTACCTTTACATGTGTTTAGAAAATGATGGTGCATTTCTAGGAGTACAAGGGCTGACGTAATTAATATTACGTTTGATACATCCGGTCATATGCTTATTTACCTAACCTTGTTCTATATTGTAGATTACCTGATACTAAGTACTGTATGACTAACAGAATTTTATTACTATAGTGTTAAGGTAAATTTTTAATTGTTATTGGTTTTTGAATGGCATAGCATATGACAGCAATAGGCTGCGGAAGGAATAAGTTTGTGAATTCCTGAAAATTGTAATATTGCCAGCCTCTTGAGAAAGAATATGTAGTTAATACTTTCAGCGTAATGCTATTATTGTGTAGAAAACGGAAATAAGAAAGAATTTATATTACGATAAGATAGTGAAATGATTTATCGATTTTATTTATCTTTGTATCCGGTTTTTGTGCTGACAATATCTATGAGCTAATAGCACTGGCTATAGATTATGAGTCAGTATTTTCCTCCAGCTTCCAACGAGTAGTAAGCACAAGAGCTGCAATTCAATAACCTTGAATAGTTCTTATGACGGCTATAATGAATACCACATCAGACAATTTGTATGAAGGTATAATCTGCGGTTACTAGCGATTCAAACTCCGTAAGATTAGTGGGTTGGTTCTTTGTACTCGAGTCAGTACGTGTTCAGACGCAAGAAGTAGTTTATTGGACTCTGGTATGATTGAAGCTTGGTTGTTATGTAAGCAAATAACGCAGCGGTGATCCATTATTCATTGGCGGTCGCTGCCCGAGCTGGAGTCCTCAGCCATCATCTTACGGTTCGATCGAGACATTAATGATGACATTAACAATACTTACATTTTTCTCACGTATTTCGCAGTCTGCACTTTAGCTACAGATAAAATGGAAAAGTTTATCGCAACGTTTGTGTTTCAGAAACAATACTTCCCATTTTCCTCTTTGTTATTTATTTGTAACGTGTTTTTATGTTTGTTTCTCTGAATATAAATGTGATTTTAATCTATGATGGCTGAATTTAAAACGGCAGAAGATCAGTCAAAATATCAATGATTTAAAATAGCCGTTGTTCCTGCTTATTCAATGTTTTCCGTGTGCGGTTTTGGTCGATGGGACTGAGTAATTACTTCCTCGTCATCAATTGACGAATACAAAAAAATAATCGTGTCCCTTGAATCTCAATTGTTTCTATAGAATCACTTAAGTGATTTGTTACTGAAACGACGAACGAGGCATTATAAACATGAATCTATTTATATTTCAGGTGAATTAGACGATGAGACGACGAAAGTAATGTCACTGCCAAGATGTGGTGTTCGGGATAAAGTAGGATTTGGAGAAAGCCGTGCCAAAAGATACGCTTTACAGGGTAAGTTTTATATATATATTTAACTTTGCTATTACTTACACTAACAGCTTCACTTAGAGACGTACATTAAATCCACAATTTACTGTTAATGTCAAAATCACTGATAAGGAAGCATTCGATGTCTCAGTACGGCAGTTTTAGAACTATGAACTTATTAGTGCAATGTCACCATCCAAACATACTATTTCATTTATTTAAGGTTACACTTAGAGTAACCATTTCTTCGAGTGACATGCTCGTATGAGCTAAAGATTCCGTGCTGGACTTGGCGCGGTACTTATAAATAAAGGTTTATTAAATACTTCTTCACACGCTAACCATTTTGCACCAATTTATTACTGTCTGCATTATAAACTACAGTGGTTAATAACGCATTATATGAGAGAGAGACTAAACAATTGACCACTTTATAACCAACGTAGTAGAGACTCAGGCCTGCAGTGCTTAAAGTGTATCTATTATACTTATGTTTTCGTTGTTCAGGATCTAGATGGCGTGTCAAGAACCTTACGTACAAGATTTCAAAGTACCCTTCCAAGTTGAACCGCGCTGAAGTCGACGCTGAACTAGCCAAAGCCTTCTCCGTGTGGTCTGACTACACCGACCTCACCTTCACTCAGAAGAGAACTGGACAAGTTCACATTGAGATCAGGTAAAGACTGAATTACGTAATATAGCTAAGAGAATGCATTGGACGATAAGGAGTAAATGCGATCCCAAGTGCCTGATAGATAGTAATAGATAGTTGTTCCCGTTTAAAATACGAATTCAATAGGTTGTCAGTTACCCTTTGTGTTTGGCCTAAAATATATATTTCATGTGCATAAATACAACTGCAATTCCAGTTAGGTAGTGGGTACATACTTCGTGAGAACATAACGACAAAATATGTTAACTGATAAAGGAGCATATTTGGCATGTAATTTAACAAAAGATTAACGATAACATTTGTATATAATGTTGAACATTTTGTATGGAGATAGCAACAATAGAGTCGAATCACAAAACGTGGGTAATCTGCGTTGCGCAACTAAACACTGTCATTGAATACATATTGCTACTGCTACATGCATTGGGATCAATGATTATGAACTTATCTCTTTGATTAGAGTAATATAGAGCTATTTTCTGAATAACAATACTGAAAAACCTACTTGTAATCGGAATCTCTACGTCACTATCAACAATTGTCAGCAATCATAAAATAATGCGCTGTGATGGACACGAGACTAATGAAACTGACTATACATACATATCTTATCTAGGCAATGTTAAATACTAAAATATTTCGCTAGTATTTTGGCTTCACTACATAGTATAAAATAAAGTCGTCTCTGTTTCGTGTCTGTTTGTCTGTTTGTCTGTATGCTTAAATCTTTAAAATTACGCAACGGATTTTGATGCGGTTTTTTGTAATAGGTGATTCAAGAGGAAGGTTTTTATGTAAAAAAATTCCCGAAATTCCCAAGGGAACGGGCACAGCGCGGGTAAAACCGCGGGGCGCTGCTAGTGTTCTTATAAGTGATGTTCTCATTTATTGATCGAATTCTTAGTTCGATATGAAGGTAATAAATTTGTGAGTGAAAATAAACGAATTTATTATTATTATAGTGTTTCTCCTCGGAGTCACGGGACAAGCCCGGTCTTCATTCTATCTTTTGATTTGTGGAGGCAGTTTGTAAACGAATTATTTTTTCTAGGTTTGAAAAAGGAGAACATGGTGACGGTGATCCTTTTGACGGCCCTGGAGGCACTCTGGCTCACGCTTATTTCCCTGTAAGTATTCTTTAAATTTTTGTAGTCAAGTTTACAGAAAACAATATGCGTGAAATTAAGTGTATCTTAAATTTTATAGATAACTCAATTTATCAATTAGGTCACCAATATTTCGTTACGTCAATCCATATTAAAATAACGTAACATAATCAATATTTCAAAATATTATTCAAATAACAATTGTGACGGAAGTAAACAATTGTCAAGTAAAATAGTGAAAGTGTCACAAATGGAAGGTAATACGATAATCGGACAGTTCATTGTGGGTCGAATTATTATGATTTAGTTCCGCGAGTTAGATGCGCTCGCGGACTTTGTTTAGACAAGTTTTGCAATATATTAAACTGAACAAAAGATTCGTTGGACTGTAATTCTCAAACACCATGAAATCTCCACATAATAACAAGTTAATATACAACTTCTTAACATGTTACGTAGCTTAGGCGAGCCATTATACTCCGATTTTCCCACACATTATTAGCGTAGGTGAAACCAAATTTCACGGATAGAATTTCAGACTTATTTCGGTTGAAAGTAATACCTATGTGGAAATAATCGTTGGTATTTGAGAGGAAATCGCAAAATTAACATTTAGATAATAGGTGGAAGAAAGTGTTTCTAAATGCAGGATGTATTTGTTGCTTGAAATAAAGTAAAAATTTTTTTGAAACGTGTTTTTGTTGTCGAAATAGTCTGTTTTTGACGTTTCAAAGTCTTTAGACTTCGCAAAGAAATATTCTCAGATTGATAAAGACATTTCAACGATCTAGGAAACGAATGTCGACATCGGGAAATGGTACCTTAGTGATTAGTTTAGGACTACTTTTTTAATCATCAGATAAAGTCTAACTATTCTGAAAGTTGATAGACGAAGAGATCGACCTATCAGCCCTTAGTGATATACAATTCTATGTTTGCAGGTATACGGCGGCGATGCTCACTTTGACGATGCGGAAATGTGGTCGATCAACTCCCGGCGGGGAACCAACCTCTTCCAGGTAAATAAACACCAGATTAAACACATTCAACAGTATTTTATAACCCACTTCTCATAAATATGTTCAACAATGTGTTCTATTTATGATTAACAAATATTTACATTTATCTTGTGCAAATGCAATTAGTTGGTTAAAGTTTATTACTCTTTATGGATCACTGAGTAATTAATGCGGTTGTTGACGACAATTTGTTCTTTTTATAAGTTTTTATTACGACACAAAGTTCGACGTCACATGTTTGGGTTTGTTTTGGTCATGTTCCTTTTATTATCAAGAGATATGTTTTGCCAAAGGAAGCTTGATGAAAGTTAGCTTAAAGCTCACTTTGCAAGTTATTGTGAAGCAATCTTAATAAACCATCGTATTATTTCAGGTGGCTGCGCACGAGTTCGGTCACTCATTAGGTCTCTCTCACAGTGACGTGCGATCAGCTCTCATGGCGCCCTTCTACAGAGGATTCGAACCCGCTTTCCAACTTGACCAGGATGATGTACAAGGAATTCAGGTATTAACAATCTCCATGGCTACTCTCGTGATCTATTTATGTTATTAGAACGCAAGTTGAAAATTATATTGTTATTTTCTTAGGTTTGATAGGGTAGTGGCTATAAATCTTGATGATACTGATCATTTATCTTCTTATACTTAACTACCCTGTAATGATATCATCACTCTCAAAAAACGAGTAGTCAAATAATTATATTTTTATTTAGTTTTGTCGCCTAATCCTCCTTACTGTACTGATCAGTGAGATGAGAGGTCTTTGCCCAGCAGTGGGACATTACAGGCTAATACTACTACTTTGTCCCCAAAGAGGCTCTTTTGAACATACAAAAAAACCAAACTATTATAATACTGGATGGTACCTTGCAGGCTCTCTACGGCCACAAGACGCAGACAGACATCGGCGGCGGCGCTCCGGCGGTGCCGTCCGTGCCGCGCGCCACCACCGCGCCGCCCTCCGCCGAGGACCCAGCGCTCTGCGCAGACTCCAGGATCGACACCATCTTCAACTCTGCTGATGGAGGAACATTCATATTCAAAGGTACTGCTCGAGTTATGTAGCTTAGAGGAATTTTATGGCAGCTTAGTGTTGATTAAATAATAATAACAAAGTAAAACCTGTTATCTTTGGTACAAAAAAAAATAATTTAATTTATAGGTTAAGTATTATTTTTTTACGATCTATGTACGTTTTACTAGTAGAGTTAGTTAAAAAAGGAAACGATTCAATTGTTTTTATTTTCAATTTTGAAATATACCAAGTATTTTTTTGTTTGTTGGTCAATCAATCAATCATACCCAAATCCTTATAGGTAACTTCTCAACCTTTACTACCAAAACACCTTTTCCAAACGTCTTCAATTTTCCTTTCCAGGCGAGAACTACTGGCGTCTGACTGAAGACGGAGTAGCGTCCGGGTACCCGCGGCTGATCTCCCGCGCCTGGCCCGGCCTGCCCGGCAACATCGACGCTGCCTTCACCTACAAGAACGGCAAGACTTACTTCTTCAAGGGCTCCAAGTACTGGAGGTACAACGGACAGAAGATGGACGGAGATTACCCTAAAGAGATTAGCGAAGGTACATTTAGTTCAATTTACTAAGCATAGGTGGTAATATGTAGGTACTCTGTATAGATACAATACACATAGCGTTGTAATTTGAAATAAGCTACAAATTTTTACACGATACATTGTCAAAAGTAATGGAAAATGCAATCTAACTTGCCATTTTTCTAGCTAGACGAATATAGTTGTCTTCTTGAAGTCTTCCTAAATATCAATTTATTGCCGCTAACTTATCTTTTGTTTGCTTTTAGGTTTCACTGGAATCCCCGACAACATAGACGCAGCCTTAGTCTGGTCAGGCAACGGCAAAATCTACTTCTACAAAGGTTCAAAGTTCTGGCGGTTCGACCCGGCGCAAAGGCCTCCCGTCAAGTCCACTTATCCCAAACCGTTGTCCAACTGGGAAGGTATCCCGGATTCAATAGACGCGGCCTTACAATATACGAATGGATACACCTATTTCTTCAAAGGTGGTTCTTACTGGAGGTTTAATGATAGAACATTCAGTGTGAGTATATCTTTGTATCACGCACATATTGATCTAATGAGAGGTCGTTTCTACCCGAGACATTATTTTAAGTAGCTCTATTGTACAAATTCTAACTGTGTTTAGGCTTAAAGCGTAGGAGTAGAGTTAATGTTCTATTGCTCTACCAGTTTAAAATATAAAAAGTAACCAAATAGGCCCATAATTTAATACATTAGTATAAATAGTTAGTTTTAATACACTGGCCATCAAAAGAAACATACTAAAACAGTATGGTTATTATAACTAAATATGACCGACATTTTATTCTATGCATATGACGCAGGTCGATGCCGACAACCCCGCCTTCCCTCGCTCACTAGCGTACTGGTGGTTGGGCTGCAGCAGCGCGCCCAAGGGCACCATCGGAGGTAACGAACGAATCACCGCCATCTCCGCTGATGATGACGTCGGAGATATAATCTTCGATGCAGGTACGTCCGTCCCTTAATGCCGCATTCAGGAGACAAAATGTTCAAACATGGAAAACATGTTTATTGAAAACAAAAGACGATCGAAATTCAAACTCTGACTCTTAACTCGACTCGACTCGAGACTTGTACTAAAGCGTAGTTCGCACTACGCTAGTATTTTAGTTTAGTAGCGAGTAATATTAGTAGCTAAACTTGTCTGAACGCCAAACATTTGGTACAATAAGTTAATGTGGTAGTACTATGTGGTAGTAGGTAAGTATACTCGTATACCTACTCAAAATACTCGCTACTCGACTAAAATACTAGCGTAGTACGAACTAGGATTTATAAAGAGATTTGTATGACGTTCTCAACTCGTAACTTTCAATCTATTTAGTAATGAATTTTAAACTATTATTTTAAGACATACAGTTACAGTCATCCATTTCTCTATATTCTCCGCACTATACCTCAATGCTAAAGAGCGTTTTAAAATTGACTAGACAATACTGAAACTATACTTTGACACGATGAGATGAATAAACATTTTGTCACCTGAAACCTAAGGGTAGCTCTCTGTATATGTCTATTGAAATTTAATAGTAAATTATTATAAATCAAGAGAGCTCACCCCCCCAGTTGATCGCAAGGGATTCAAGCCATCTGTCGTCGGCTCTGTGGTCAATGTCGCTCTTGTCTTGTTTGTCAACTATTAGATTGTGTTATGTTTCCTTATATGTACCTCTTCTGTGAAATCTATTAGATTAGAACCTATTTTCGAATCTTTATATGTGCCTTCATACATGTTTGCGATTGATAATAACAAACATTCCAAATTTAAAACTATTTGACATTAAAATCTAACCAACGATGTACTAATAACATCATATCTATCTACTTTACTAACCAAATTAGACATTACTAAAATACTAATCATATTCATGCTAAAAAGCTACGCTATTACTAAGCTATGTTTCTAGCGTTAACAACTTAATACATAACTAATATTTTAACATTGTGTTATGGTGAAGAGCTTTTCAAAGGCTTATTTAAAAATCCAGAGGCATTTGGTGGAAGGTCCCTAAAGAGATCGCGGCTTTTGGGCACACGGACATACGTGTTGAGAACAAGTGACTATTCTAATTATAAGTAATACATACTTTATTTACAAGTCACATTTGTTGAAATTAGAGATTTTAAAGCACTTTATTATCAACTTTTTATGTTGTTTTTTTGACGTTAAAGCACAAGCACCAACACGTTAAAATTGTTAATTAACAATAATTTTGGTTTGATATTTTCAAAATTCCAAATTACTATCAATAATTGGCTTAACATTATTAATTTGAGAAAAGGTGGTGTCGGTGATAACTTGGTTAACCAAAATTGTTGTCTTCGTAACTGTTACAGTACTTACAAGGGTGTGTACCACTCACTTGTTTTTTATAAAGTACCTACTGAGTTGTTATTAGCATAAGCAAACATCGCTAAGGCGTGTTCACGCTGTGTGTGGTGCTGGGTTGATCACCTCTCGATGTGTTGTGTGTGTTTTGTTTCTAGGTGTAAAATCAACCGCACCCAGATCATTCTTCTGGTTCAGGAAATAGTCCCGGTGGAGTTCCTGAGCTGATTGTAAATAGACATATTAAGAACAAAGACTCAATTAGTAAAATAATTCAATTTATGAGAATACCAGTGAGATTATAAATCATTGCGGTGATTTTAGTGCCGGCGAGCTTGTCACGCGCTGCCTGTATGTTGATCTTCATTTCACTTTAGCATGCTAATGTTAATGTAGCTAGCTCCTATCGCTGTACTCGGATACGTCAAAGATTCCTAAGGGAAAGTTAATCAGTGATTTTGAACATTGTACTGTTTGAAAAATTACGCCAATTAGTTAATTTTGCAATAATGTTGATTGAATTGACGTGTCTGAGTACGGCAGTTATATGATTCTGGCTGCTGTGTGTGATTCTGATTACCACACGGTCGTTTGGCTTCATTACGCGCATGCTTTCCTTTTGTTAAGGGTAATTTATGTTTGCTTCTCTAGATAATAATTAACAATACAAACCAATCAAATACTATCTCTGATATCAAGAACATTTCATCATTTTCATTCACAATACACATATTTTATCAACTCTTTGAAACTTAACTAATTATATGAAAATGTGGTGATCCGGTGTACATATTATTACAATGTAGGTGTTCTGGAAACTGCGGTAGACTCACTCAAGCACAGAATAAGGGCAATTCTGATGAATATTTAAAATGTCTCCATTTTAAAATATTCAAGCTGAGATGTCCCTCAACGTAAGCGTAAAATGCAAATGCCATGTTTGCCTAAAGTGCACGTTTTTCTGAATTTCAGTACCAGAAACACGGTTTGAATTAAAAATTTAAATTGGCTGGCGGTTCTGACTTAAATATTTGAACGGGAGTTGAATTACATTTAACATTTTACATATTACAATAACGGACGTAGTTTGAAGTGGCAGGTTATAATAATAATTTAAATGTATTAGATTTGTTACTAACATTAATTTATTTTGCATGATTTTTACTTACAATATACTATAAAACAAGTATATAAAGGTACATACGGAATTGTTGGGATGATATCCTGGTTTGAAGTAATATAAGTAGTTAGCGAACACTTTTAATAGCTTGTACCAACTCGAGTTTAATGTGAATATCGTGTAGTTTGGCGAGCACGTTGGTCCCGGTTGCGGTGTTAGATGAGTTTAAGCTAAACGATGATTAATATTTCAGTGGTCAGCGTTCAGTCAGGCGGAGCCCGACTATAAACGAGTTTGTGATAGTCCCGTGGCTCCGAGCCGCTTCGTACAATAGGAGGCCCGTCCTCCGCCGCGACACCTCTCACCCGCATCTGTAGGTTCTATTTTACATTATTATTTGCTAACGTTTATTTCATCAAGTTATACATATCATACAGTCATCTGAAGATGAAATTTGCGTCCTTGTCGCTATGTTTTCATGATCATTTCATTTAAATGTTGTATATGTTGGCACATAGCTGTTTGTATGTAATCACTAGAGTCACCTTGCACGGTGTGTATGTCGTGAGAGTCGAATAAGCACGAGTGGTGTGTGTGTGTCCGCAGACGGTCCGGACTCGGAGAGCGGCGCGCGCGGCGCGGGCGCGCGGCCGGCGGCAGGCGCGGCGCTGCTCGCTACGGCGCTGGCGCTCCTGTGGACACGACCTTAGCGGCGCATCGACCGCGCCCCTCACCAAACATTGTGATCATGTGTTGAAGTGCCTGAACGCGATTACACTGTGTAAGCGCCCAACTGTGATGACGAGTTTTTTATACTGTTGCAAGAACGATTATTTAAATCGAAGTCATAGTTTTTATACCTAATATAAATAGATGATGTAAGTTTGAGTGTGATATTGATGTAAGTGAAGAATTTTTGTATTAAATACCTATTTAAAGTAAACGGAGTAACTTTAATTGGAACCCGATGTGTAACTTAAGTAAGGCAAGAGGTAAAATGATACTCACATTATATTTTTTATCGGTTTATTTAACGTCTTTTTTGTTCTCCAATAATTCTTCTTAAGTTAATTACATGTTTATAAGACAATATTTTTCGTTTTTATTTCATTTTAATAAACGTATTTTTAATAAACATCTCCACAATTCATCATAACACGGTCTCGTGACCTACTTACTGTCTCAATCGTTCTAACTCTTAGGAAAATGCAAATAATATTAAACTTCAAAATCTGTCTACGAATATTCGAACGTGATTATCTTACTCGGAGTGTAGACGAGGCCTACACGTGCGTCGCCGGCGAGCGGCGAGCGGCGCGCCCGCGTAGCGGCGGTTCGCTACGGCACGGCTCGTAGCGGCGCGGCGCGGCGCGGCGTAGCGGCGCACCGGCACCGCACACTAACAGTTTTATCATTTAGAAGGCGTAACATAAGACTTATTACACGATCACTACTCGAGAACACCTACGACACATCCTAGATCATATCAATATAATTATAAAGCCTGCGGTGTGGCAGTGTTCGCCGGCGCGCTCGCACTCTCGCTGAGTCTGCTTACGGTCGTACCTCATAATTATCAGATAACATTTTACACTACACTACCTCTCTCACTATGAATTAGGCGTTTAATGATATTTTAAATATATTAAAATTTATATCAAGCGAACCTGTACACAGGCTGAGATTTATTTAATGTATCATAATATTTCCGACAGTGCCATAACTATATTAAGTCGCAACGATATTTAAAATATAAAATATGTTAACTTCAGATAGTGCTCTCATAAATATTCGTAATCATAAATATATTTATATGATCTAGAACTTATTAGGAATAATGAAATCGACGCGACATTAGATACGAGAGAAATACTGTTTGAATGAAACCTCCGATGAGACGTGATCCGTTAAACAGTACAAAATGTACAAACTAATCATTGTAAACAAATCATTTTATTACAAACGTGATCTACAAATCCTCATCTAGACCAACATAACGCTATCAAAACACAAACATTTATATATTAATCGAAATAACACTAATTACATACATTATATTAATGCTAATTATGATCAAACATTTAAACGAAAAAATAATTTAACTACTCGTACATCAACGGGGCGGATATTTAAAGCAAATCAAAGGACAACATTTTGATCATTACATTAACTAATATTGTGCGACGACTCTACGCTTAGTCGATCTCATTAATTCATACCATATACAATACCATTCTGACGTTAGTTGAGCTAACTACGAGTAGTACATAAAGGTACCGTACAGTATCATATACTTCCAAACTTGGCTTGTAATTATAATTGAATCGTGTCACCTAAGTACATTATTAATAAAATCGACTACTGTTCAGCGTTCAATAACTTGCGGCTTTCCAAAATGAGTACAGAAATGACAATTAATCCAATTCTTCGAGGCGCCCTATGGAATAGCGCCTTTGTATTAAAAAAATATGTTATTTAAATTCTCATGTAGATATCTGAGACTATAACGAGCACGGCTCTCGGCGCGCGAGTGTAATGAGACATCATCACAATGAGAAACTTTCGGGGTTGCAAATCAATGTGGACCGCATGACTTGGCGTGTCAAATGACGTACAAATTAGTACAAATCTAATAATTATATTTTAATTTTTCATAAGATTTTTTATTTACCATCAATTGTATTCTTAAAGTTACTAGTAATCTCCGTTTTATAAAATTGAAGGCCATGACGCACTTTTAACGTACGTAACTAACATCTCATACAAACCACATGAATTGAACGAGTTGCAACGAAGAAGGTCGGAACTGAATCTCTGGCCGATATCCAGTTGCCTACTATTTATTAACATCTAAAAGATACTTTATAAGCTTCGTTGGAAGTATGGTTAAACTATAAACATTAAAATGAATCCCTACTTAGTAAATATCCGATAATGAAAATGTTTGTGGATGTTGCATTCGTTGTAATATTTTATTAATGGTGTTTTGTTTATTTTTGTTCGGATGTGTTTCATTACATTTAACGTTATTTGCGAATAAATCTTAGCATAACATCCTGTCCTGTGTGATAACAAACTTATCTGTAAAATGATTTCTTTACAAGACAAGAACAAAGTGTTACGCCGCGACCGACCGGGTCGGCCTCTAATGGCAAACGATTTTAACTGAAACGAGAGAGAGAACAAAGGAAGGATAACTTGTGTCATTACTACTCTCTCATTCGTTTCACAATCAAAACTTATTTCTTATGATTGCCGCCGATAATTAATAACATATTAATCATATAAAACTGTTTATATAAATAATTGCATTTATATATTTCTATAATTACTTGTATTATTATTTAAATGAGTGAAAATATACCAAGTCTATTCGTATTGATAAAATTGAATACCACTTTATCTGGGGCATTCATTTCTTAATAAGTAGTTAACGATAAAAACCGGGCATGTGACGTTATAAATAACAAATCTTGCTGTTTCAACCACACGTAACATTATTAATTATAAGTACCTAATTATTAAACGATATTGGTATTTTTTCATTCATCTGTAAGTACGTATTGTAAAGGCTACTAATTGGTGTTCTGCTTACTCTATTCTATATTCTGAAGTTACAATGACAAGATCAATAGATACCTTTCGAATATTGCACGTTGTGTGAATGACCCCGAAAGCAACTTCTATATTACTTTGTGCGTGTGTGACGGTCAACGAAACAGTGACAAAATAAACTAATCTCGGGAAACATTATACCAAAACACATCGGACACACCTAAATGTATAACTAGTGACCTGGAAACAAACCTATCTTCAAAACAATCGTCAACTTAACATTAACATCAAGTGAGTTACAGAAACGTTTGACAACTATAGTAATTAAATCGATTTGTCACAGCAGACGGAGCACAAAAATACCTACGATCATAATCCTAATCAATTACTTTTCAGTTTACAGCTAAATACATAATTTTTCGTACACTGCTTTACATAACCAGCAATTTTGTTTTTCATAATAAGGTATTTGTGCGTTAAACATTTATAGTTTATTTATGTACATCAAAACATACGTATATTATAAAATAAAAATGTAATATACATATAGAAGGATTAAAAAATGAAAATTTAATATTGTTTTTTATGTTACACTAAGTAAAGTATCGAGAGCGCAAGACGCGGCGCGTGCGCGCGCTGGGCGGGCGTCGTGTTCCGATCACTCATGGATAATCTTCAGATCTACTTTATTATACTCATATCTACTCATTATTGCTAATATTTGCGATGTGATTTGATTCAATAACCGACGCACTAATGACATGACTTTAACATGGTAACACTACTGTCTGTATCTGGTGAACTGTCCGGAACACACGTGCTCCTTATCGTTCACTCCTGGCTATGAATTTACAGAACGGAACCTAAACAATGACATCTGTATTTATCAATAAGTGTTCGAAGTGAATTCGTCACGTTTTGGTCTTTATCTATCTACTCTAGTTAGAAAAGCGAACAAGATTTAGTAGAGTAGCGACTTTCAAGAAGAAATGCACGGTTAATGTGTAAGTTTTAACGAGTGCTCAAAATTGTTTATTAATTAGGTTCTAGTAATTCAATCACTATACCTAAGTTACCTCGATAGAATAGTTTTTACATAAGTACATTCATAAATCGTGTAAGAGCTCCCTGACGGCACTGGCAGCGAAGGAGAAACAAACGTCAGCGGGTCAGCGCGTCAGCGCTCGCATTCAATACAACTTAACGTGCAAACACTCAATTATTTATTAGTTTTACTTCCCAAAAATTTATGATAGTTACTAGTGCTATTAGTTTTACATTAATAATTTTGAATTAACAATAAGTTTATCCATGAGTTTTATATATTATGCAGTGTATTAGACGATAAATCTCCAATTGGTTGAACGAAACTTTAACTCGAAACAAATAGGTTCAACAATCGAGGTCTTTTTCAATTGTGGTCTCTAAACAGATGCACATTAGTGATGTTACATAAAAATGACCATGTAAACAAAAACAACGAATTAATAACCGAGTTATATCGATAATTACGTGACACAATCACTTCAGAGTAAAGTGAAGGCACTAGGGATCACAATCGAATTGAGACTCGATTGACATCTCAATCAGCCGGAGTGGCGGTTAGAGTTACTTGTTGAGATCGTATTATCAATTCATTAGAGTGAACATTTACCACGAGGTGTACTGACCGGTTCGGCAGAAGGTATTGAAGGTTTTGTTTATCTATCTACTCATACAGGCCGCAGACATGCAAGGTAAGGAAACAGTTGAAACGAAGGCAATAAGAAGCAACAATAGATCGTTAGCACCTTCAGTGGCTTGAAGTAAACATGGAAGGGAAATGATACAAACTGTTTGACTTCATTATATACACATTAAAAACGTAAAAAATAACTTACTTAATATTATTATCATTCGAATACAACAACTACATCCCCGATGGAGGACAATATTCAACAAATGTCCAATAAAGTCTTAATAACCATTAATATTGGAATCTTCAATCACAAAATGTTAACAACACTCTATAGTGTAATATTCTTCAAAAATAAAATGAACTAACAAATGGTAATGTTAACTATATTAATGGAAACGACATTACCCTCGACGGTGGCTGTAATCAATCAAAAGGTATCAATATCAATACAACATCACATACAATAAATATTAAAAAAACAATCTATGTATATAAAAACCATTTTCAACCGTGTCACCACTGCCATAATAAAATACGTTCATAAGACGGATATACTACATATAACTCTCATTATATGCATTATTCATACATTATTTCTTATAAAACAACAACTACCTTTTAGCTCTCTATCTGTATCAATTTATACATAGTAGTAGACCATCTATTAGGCTTAGCTTCCACGGACGCGCCGCGGCCGACGGCGACGGGTCCTCGTCGCGGTTCATGTCGAACGTATCTGGGCTCCATCGCAACCTGTCTATCAATATTTACTGTGTCTTATGTTTATCTACAGAACCTGGCTCATCGCCTCGATGATTTCCCGTCCGTACCAAAATGTAACTACGTATACAAAAATAAGTAATCTAAGAAATAATTCCGTAGCCATTCCATAAGCTATTGTCATCATGTTCAAAAGAATAAAGACTTCAGACCAAATGTAGCACAAAACACATTTACAGGGCGAGCTGACGTTAGCCTAGCTAGTCTATCGATATGAAGTCTTCTCTTTATCACATACCTTAGTATCATATCTGTTTAGGTACATATATACGTACAATTTCTTATATTCTTGCTGGCGTCTATGTAAATGTTTATGTATAATAATATCTTTGTGACACCGTTCAAATAAATTGTACATTCAATTGTTTTATCTAATACTAGATGCCTTCGAGGTGAGAGTAAAGAAGTTCAGCTTGTATCTATCTGTCATTTGCTTTTTCCACAAATATGAAGTAAAATCATAAAATGATTGAGAGTAGTTATAGGATTGTGCAAAGTGTTTTATCGGACGCCCTACTAAGTAGTTGGATTATAAAATGTTGTATTGGATTCCGTACGCTTTAACATGCTTTTAGCTGTAAGGAATTCAACATAACACGCGTTTTAATTTCCAGCTTATAAAATGTATACATTTTTGTTATTTCTTTAACATGCAACGTCTATTCTGATTACCTGATTACCGATAACCCTTTCTCTGACAGATACAAGAAATAAAGAACTAAGAAGGAAGAGAACATCTATCCACGATATCAATGAGAATCACCCCAACCTCGGCTACCTCGAAGGCGTCTAGTCTTTGACTCGATTAAATAAGTGGTTCCTTATATTTCAGCGGTTGCTTCCTTTGGTCTATATATTGCTTCTATGTATTCTATATTACTTAGCAAAATATAAATCAAAATCAGATGTGTGTGCCTTATCAATAAAACTTGTAAACTCTATTTAAAATATAGATGCACTTCTCATCTCCACTT
The DNA here is from genome assembly GCA_963082685.1 of Cyclophora albipunctata. NCBI lineage: Eukaryota > Metazoa > Arthropoda > Insecta > Lepidoptera > Geometridae > Cyclophora > Cyclophora albipunctata. The sequence goes on along the minus strand of OY720113.1, from coordinate 5,938,393 downwards.
ATGTGTACAAAGTAACAATTATGACGTGATTTCGTTACGACTCGTACTATTAACATACTGGACAGAACGTCGGCTAACAGCGCTTACGATATATATAAATATATATACGTTAAAAGTATTGTATTCCGGAACATCTTGGTGTTTTTATTTTGTAGCTGCATCGAACAATCAGACACAAATATCAACTTACAGTCTATATCGCCTCGGCTCACGGCGCCGGCGACGGCCACGGCGGCGGCGGCGCCGCGAGCGACGGTGATCATCCAACTTGCAAACTCGCGTAATTTATTATCATAAGTATAGTACTAATAGAAGTTCCGATCGCGGGTCGGCGATCGCGGGTCGTGGGAGTGCGTCACCCGTTAACGTAAAACTATAACCGTGAGTCGCGCACTTTCACTAGAGGGATGGAGGCGGTCCAATGGGTCCGTGTTAGTGCGGCGAGCGCGAGCAGCAGGGCGGCGGACAGCAGCGGCGCGGGCCGCGAGCCGGGCGCGCGCGCCGCCTGGTACGGCACGGCGCACGAGGCGGCGCGCGCCTCCACGGGCCCGCACGGCTCGGACGCGGGCCGCGCGCCCTCCGCCAGCCGCCGCTCGCACCGGTAGCACAGCCGCCCCTCGCAGTACCAGTAGCAGCACTCGTCCCAACCGTAGTTTGACTTGTTCGCCTGCCCACCGGTCTCCGGTATACGAGAATCTGAAAATCAATACCAAATTATCTATCACTACCGATCGACTAACATTTCAGTTATAAGTATGTGTCATATCGTCAAATCTCACCACAATTATTTCCCGCTGTTTTGCTAAGATTAACTGACCATAAATGCTAGTGTCCTCAGAGCGAAATGCTGGCAATAGTATTCATGAATATAAATAAGTATGAATAGAAGTAAATTTGACTTTTATTGTAATGAGCTGTAATATATCCTTGAACATGAGCCAGACACCCGGCGAGACAAAAGGCGAGTTAAATCAAAAGGAATGGAGCAACAATTGGTCGCAGCAGCTGCCCGAGAACTAAATGAAATGCCTGCAAGTTTCTGTTTGGTTTTTTTGATCTTGGGCCAAGTGATAACGAAAGCTTATCTTCCCTTTGGTCGCATGTGAGTGTGGCTATGGTTAAATAGTAAATAATTGCCAAATACTCCCAGCTCTTTCTTTATACCATGTATCAAGGCTTCTTTAAAACAATTAGTGAAATGAAGCGCAGACAGTTGATCCAGTAAACCAAGCCAGGACCCATAGGTACAGTTATTGCATCTGTTTCTGAATCTATCAACAAAGCTTATTAATTATGCTTAAGAGACTGACCTAAACAGAGGAATGTTGGCTCTCCAGCGTATTGTGTGGGGTAGGCGGGCGCGCGGTCCGCCGGTAGGAAGTAAGGGCAGTGTTGCTCGACGAGCTGGCAGACGGAGAGGCAGGGCTTGAGGCGGGCCAGCGGCCGGCCGGGGCCGGCGGCGGCGGCGCGCACCCAGCGGCCCACGAGGTGCGCGCGCCGCCGGTCCAGGTGGCCCACGCGCTCCAGGTGCCGCGCGCGCCACCGCGCCGCGTGCTCGCCCGGCGCGCGCCGCCCCCGCCCCGCCTCCTCGCCCTCCTCACCCCCCTCCTCCACCCACAGTGGCACCATCGTGCTGCACGCCCACCGCCTGTATGTCTCCTGCAACAATTACATTCACAACTATTCAAAATACAATATTTTTAAGCACTTCCTATAACCCGACACAATCAAAGAACGCTCGTACTCAGAGAGGTCAAATGCTTACTTAGTAGAGATTTAATAAGCGATTTTGATATGTAACGTATGAAAAATTAGATCAATTAGTTAGTGTGTGGAAGATTCTTTGTGATACAACTTTAGCTTACTTTACTAACTTTATAATCAATTTGAATAGTGTACCATTTCATTTGTGTAAGTATTCTGGTAGTAGTATGGGTATTGCATAAATTATGCTATTATATGATATGGGTACCTACAATAAGTATTCATTGTTATTTCGAGAAACCCACCAGAATATCTTGGAGATGTCCAGTGTCGCGTCTAAAAATAATAAATACCGTGATGGCTCGATTACGCGTCAGCTGGTGGCGTGACCCTTGTCACGTTTATCGTTATTCAGCATTTTTCAGTCCCGCAGGAAATTACGTCGGTAATACTGAGCCGATGATTAATTAGTTGCCGACCGGTTTACACTATGTACTAATAGATGGTACTGTCTTGGCCAACGGAACTTATCGAAAGTAAACCATGTCAAATAGCTAGTCATCAATAATCGACACACAATGAGTGTAATTAAATCAAGAGTAGCACACAGTCGGCTTGTAAACAATATTAATTAGTTCGGACGGAGAGTCCGGTGCAGGCGCTGGGCGGGTACTCGCGTGCGGCGGGCGGCGGCGGGCCCGTACGTCGCCGGTTATAAACCTATAATATCCGCCATGTCTACCACATATTGGATCGTGCACCTAACAATGGGTGTTCCAATTAACACACACACCATCGCTTAATAACTAATAGAATGTCCTTTTACAACCACTTGTCTTATCATTAACAGACGATCGTTCGGTAACTATTGTATTGTTTCCCGACTCATCAACACATCATGCTTTAAAATTAATTAATATATTCCCCGGTTTTATCCCTCATTGGTAGACAATACACGAGTACTTTACGTAATGCCTCCATTATCTTATCGAAGATTATAAAGAGGCTATATCGTGGGGTCCATAAAATTGAAAATATTTAGAATCAGTAATAAAAATGTAAATGTTTGTTTAATAGGACATGTGTAGTAACTTTGTTCATATTCAGGAACATAATTCACGTGCACACGATACGATGCGTAGCCGTAAAGTATACGATCGCATTTATATGAGTCGTAACATTTAGCGCTACCATAACAAGTTCATAGTAACTAATGTTTCGTAATCACGTAATGTTGGCTGCGGGAGGCGCGTGGTGTCAAACAAATCAGAACAAATGAACGGCGTGCGAGTGAGGCGTCTCAGCGGGAGCAGCGCGATACATCCAATCAATCATAGTGGAACCGCCGCCGCCTTTTGATGCCACGTCCACACAACCTTGTCCGCAAACTCTCTGTTTACACTACTTGGGATGATAATTAATACCAGAACGGTAACGCCGTTATTAAAATACGTTTAATATTAATTGTGAGAACATGCGATTATCGTCTCCTTGTATAAACCCACGAATAATTCAAACAAGTCAAATGCCCGTTCATTGTATCATGGCGAATAAAAAAGTAGTTCTGTATATGTTATCTATTCTATGGAGTGAACACAAAACACAGAACAAGAGCTCCACATTCAGCGACGGCTCCGCACGTTACATACTAATTCTTAAGGAGTGCGTGCCCTGAGCATTGCCCCAATTGCTCACTGGGCTAATTAGAGAACGGTGAAACTTCACTCTATAGTCTACTATACTATGTGTTCTTCACGCCTATGTATCACTTTGTCTGCTTGTATAAACTTGTACAAAATAGTGTCTTTGTATCGCTAATTTAAAAGGATACCAAAGTAAATAGAAGTCTATAATTTTACGGAAAGTAAGATAATAAGAGTATAAGTACTTATTATACTCGTAATACAAATATACTTGTATATTAATCAAATAGTCACGTAAGCAACTATTTTACTAATACTTCTCACACTTCATTAATAAGAAGTTGGCATCGACTTTATTACTTCATACAAGTTGTTTAGCATATCGTTCTTCTTATATGTGCAGATTCCTAATGTTAATGAGGTCAGAGACCTTTTATATGTTCTGCCCGCGTTTAAAAAACGGTAATACGACTCATTAAAGAATGACATCATAAGAAAGGTTTGAATAGCTTGAAAAATACAGCAGTAAATCAGTTTTATTTTAGACCGTACTTCGTAGCAGATTCGTAGCATTGTTCTTCCTCGTAGTCATATTATTTAATAAAACTAGGTTGAACACGAGCCGTTTTACGTTTCTCCGTGATCTAACTTGATTGACATGTTATAGGGTGGGCAATTGGGCATAGTAAGGTTATGTAGAATAAACGTAAACTAAGAGATATGAAACAATAAAAAACCTTTATTTATAACTATTTATGAAATCTTGGACTTGAACCTCAATTAATGAAAAACTTTACGGATACATAAGAGCATGATGACCAGGGGGCTTTTCTCTATGTTTTACTATATAAGACTACGAGAAAGTACCCATAGCTCGTAGCAATGGAATTGGAATATCGTAGCCATGAATCGGAAATATAACGTAATTATTCCTATCACTTGTTAAAAATATCCATACAATAACGGTTAGTGTTCATTGTAATATTTTTTATGATGAAAAACTTTAAAGTACGTAAAAGCGGCAAAGCGTTCGTAGCGCGTAGCGACGGAGAGGGCAGTTAAGTAATCGTAGTTATGTATCGCGAGGCTGTGCTGGGGATTCGTCTCAGTAAGACGTTCGTCCGGGAATGACCGACGACGACCGAACCTGACGGCTGATGGATGAAGGTCGAACGTGCAAATGTCGACTCACGCCGATCAAATTATAGGTGAGTATCTCATAACGCCCTCTACACATATTAAATGTACCCATTGTGGCCGCTACCCGCCACTAATACAACGATGGAAGTTGCTAACTATACTGATACTTGTTTGTTTTATCTGATTTGATTTATATAACCAACAGGGATACATCTCTAATTCCAAGTTGGGAATACAAAAGGGCAATTTGTGATGTTCAATTAAAGTTCAATTGGAGTCATTAGGAGCGGATGTGCGTGCGATTCTTGAAATAAAAAGCAAAATTAGCAAAATAAATAAAGAGAAAACAAACAGTAGATGGCTGGGTCGAGTAATCCTCTTATCGCGTCATCCCGCGCGGGCCGCCCGGGCGACACGACACGACACGGCGGCGTGCGACGCGACTTGTGGCCCAACGCGGAGGGTACTCGTTCGATGTATAAGACACGTACTCGTGTACTCAAACAAGATAATTAATGTACTGCGGTTAATTACAAACCATTTTAATATTCACATTTGGCGTGTTTATTTTTTGTCTTTGCTCACATTTTCTCACAAGACACGTACTAAATACCGATTCAATTAAACGAATACACGAGGAAACTTTTACGAGAACAGTTTGAAAATGCAATATTGGATTGTCGAACCCAAATAAATCAAGAAGTCTAGACGATGCTAGCTATAAAATAAGACGTCAGTAAAGTACGCACATAATTTAAAATGTGTAGTGAATAAAATGTGAAATACATTTCGTAGTTACTCGGACAAGGCACTCTTTTAAATTAAGTACTGAACATGCACCGTTTGTTGAGAAGTTTCAAGTGTAGTTCATTAACAAGCTCTACAGTTTGTATGTACATTGAATGCCAATTATCGAGATCCTATTGCCCATAGACATAGATACAGATCCTAAAGTCATAAAAACAAAATAGTGAGTCCTTTGAAAAAAAAATCGCTTTAACGCTCACACAATTTCAGATACTAAAACTGTAATCTAGAACTGTGCATAGAAATTCAATCTCTATTTTATTCTTACACTTTAAAATCATATCACTCGCATTCTGCGATCTCTGTCAAAAAGGAAGTCATTATTTTTTAAATACATATAAAATGGCGCCTGGGGCTTCAAACTGGTGTGAGTGACTGCGGCGGAGGAAATTACTGCCTACCGTTACAAGAATACTATCGTGAAACTGGAACTAAAACTGACATTCTATACGAAAAACGTTATTATATTTTTATATTATAGTTGTAGAGTATTGTTGAGGCAAGATTCGAAACTAATGTTACAATTATAACATGAAACATTTTTTGGGCGGATAACTACAATTGTACTAGTTGTGCATCACTACATATTATAAAACAAAGTCCCCACCGCGTCTGTCTGTCTGTTCGCGATAAACTCGAATACCACTGATTTTGACGCGATTTTTCAAAATAGATGGAGTGATTCAAGAGGAAGGTTATATGTATAAAAAAACCCCAAAATTCTCACGGGAACGGGCACAACGCGGGTAAAACCGCGGGGCGCTGCTAGTCGAATATAATGAAAGATTTATTTCATTGATGGTATATATCTACTATATCGCTAGTATATATCTACTTTATGTAGGTTCTCAAAAAACTACAAATATCTAGATTGTGATCTGGATCAAAGTCTAAAGAAGTGTCAAAAATCAGGTCTCGTCCGTGAATCTACACAAACTCTATTGAAATAACTGAAAAGAAGAAGGATATAGCTCTAAACCTACTTACTGAACAGAGCCAACACAAAAAGGGAAACTGGGCTACATTCCTAGTTCACATTCCACGTTCATTTAATAGTAGGTCGTAGTGTTTGAATGAAGCGGCGAGCGCAGTGAGTGACATCGGGACGGGTCCTCTCGCCCCTATTTGTAACAATTTGTTCGCGGCGCGATCGAACCGCCGACGACTGAGCTTTGACGTTAAGTGCACACGGAAACATGAACGCTCGCAATCCTCTCGTCTTCGTTCGTTACTTACTTTACCGGTGATTAGTTTGTTTGAGGCTGTTCAATAGTAGTTGAACTAGTTAAACCTTCGAGTTTTCGCTTTCGATATACAAGTTTTAATATCTGGTTGATGTTTTGAGTACAAGTTGTTGGAATTACTTTAGTTAGGGGTTATTTAAAAAGTGTTTCGGTGTCTTAAATGTATACATTTACTTCATTGTCATTGAGACTAATGAAGAAGAAAATAAGTAGCAAACAACCATTAAGTTCTAAGTAGTTACAACCTGCTGTACAACTATACAACACAAACACACACTTTTAAACAAAATCGCCACAGCATTGAGAAGTGAAAATGAAATAACGAATAGGTAAGATAAATGTCTGAAAAGGTAGAATAAAACAGAGCGCCATTTCGGTCCAAGAGTCGCAACTTGAAGTTTCCCCAAATTAATTATAAAGAAAACCTGGCAAACGGTGCCCCTAAAGTGCATGTTTAAGAGATTTATATTCCCTCGCCTACCTTCTAGATGATCTCACTTAACTCACGACCGAGATCTTTCTCCTAATAATTAATTTGTCCGTACTATATCTACATAAATACGGCTGTGAGTTTGTTATTTCATATTCCTTGTCTGCCATTGAAGATAGTATAAGCTGTGTATGTGTTGATATGGGCTGTGTATTACCGAACGAAAGAAAAATAGGCAGAATGTATTTGTAAACTCGGGTCGCGCGCCGCGGCAGCCGCCTACTGTGGCATCTCATATTAGCAGACACTTCCTACGGCTCCGCGCCTCCCTCAAACTCGTCTTCGCATCCCTCCGCTGCTGTTTATCTACACAACTCCCTGAAGAGACCGAATTAGCTGATCAAAATTAAACGCAAACTCAACAAGCCTTTCAAATTGCGGATGTGTTCGACAGCGGTATTAATCGCACGCCTTAAATATTGCAGCCGTCCCGCGGAGAGTGATAAAACAATGCGGCGAGCAGTTCGTTCGTCGGCCGAGCTTAATTCTGATTTAAACGGCTACATCGATCGAGAACTTAAACGTATAGTTAAGCGCCGCCTCGGGCTCTGTTAGGTAAGCGTCCGAGTAAATTGTTGATGCGCGCGTCTCGGCGGCTCGCATCAAATATGCAGCGGAGTTCCCACCTCGGGCGCCTCGTCTCGGACACCTCGCCGTGCCTTACACCACACAAATGGAATCTCTCAGATACTTTGACACTCCGACATGTTATTTCCACCAATACGTGACAGTTGTTCCATTTATATAAAGCACTATTTCAGATTGACCCGACTACAACCAGTTTAAGCTTCGTGAATCATAGATAACAATTCAACCTCGAATCGTCTCTTACAGATAAATTCAGACGAAGCTATAACTTAAGAGAATCAATAGAGTTCAAAATAGTATTTTCGGATAAGCGAAAAGTCTGAAGAGAACGATGAGAAGATATTTGATTATACGTTGGTTTTATAGCAACGGCCGAGATGTATGTACAACGTTCCTACATGACAATAAAGTGTGATTACGTCACGTTTATAGAAACCTAGGTCAGCGACAACAAATAGAACATCTTGTTCTTTAAGAGTTAATGGTGGTAAGAAGCCCATGGCGAGTAAATTAATAGTGAAACTGTGATGTCACGTGGGCGGACGCGTCACGTTGCGGGCGGGCGGCGATCTGCAGGCGCGCGGTGCACGTGGCCGACCATCGATCCGCCACTACGTTATACACCGGGTATTGTTTACTATATATATTACTGTACAATTTAATACTCTACCTATATTATTGAACTTATACATCGATGTATTTGAAAATATATATACATATATATTTGCACTCGACATACAAACAGATTTTTAATATAAACTTGAAATATGTACTTAAGGGTTATATTTAGAAACGTACGGCATTCCAATACCTCTACCACAGATACATACGACTATCATAACCCTCCCAACGTGATTCGTGGTTAAATTGTCATTCTAATTCAGCTGGAAAGCCATTAAAATGTTAACATCCGTTATTAAAACAATGTTACAGCGATAATATCGAAATAATTAGAATATCATACGTTCATTACGGTGTTGGACTAGACATGGCACATGCGACGTGACAGGGTGATTGATGCAGATACAATTCGCTCGTATTTTGGAACAAACATCATCAGATTAAATGGCAATGCACATTCAATCATCTAATTGTTACTGTTAAGATTGACGAGCTAAATACGAATCGGTTGATGTTTCAAGCGAATGTAAACTTCATAGGCATCTTTATTAACCTCTTAACAGATCGCAACCTGATACGGAACCAACTGTCTTTTTTATTAATTTATGTGATAATCAAATAATAAATATAATACCTACACCCGGACCAATTCACACCCAAACTAAGCTCTAAGCTTTTAATATGGAATATAGATAACTGATATTAATACATACACAAATACCTTATCTAATATATAAAATTCTCGTGTCACGTTGTGCGTAATTGAACTCGTCTGAAACGGCTCGACCGATTCTCATGAAATTTTGTGTATATATCTGGTAGGCCTGAGAATCGGACAACATTTATTTTTCATCCCAAAATTCCCGCGGGAACGGGTACAAAGCGGGTGAAACCGCGGGGCGCAGCTAGGATGAATATATAATTGACACCCAGACGACGTCGCCAACAACTAGGTATGTCTGCACATATTGTTGACTCCGAGCGAGAATTGAACCCGAAACCCCCGACGCAGTAAGCGCTCTGACATGCCACTGTGCCAACGGGCTTGTCAAAAACCCTATGAAATGCCTTTGTATGTGTTTCATAAAAGATATTACTAGTTTTTACATAGTTCAATTTAATTGTAATGACTTCCAAAGATTCGATAAATCTACTAATTACAGAAATAGCAAAAGATGAATTATTTACGACATTACACAATATTTTGCCGGCGTGGTTTTGTTCAGATAAGCCTGTTATAATTTCCGTATACATTTCAATATAATAACTCGAGTATAAAATGGCACGATGCCAAACTGAGTGCAAGTATATGTTGCACTGCAAATCTCAGCGGACGAGCCGCGCCTATACGGAATAATGATCTATCTCTCTTGGCACATTAGGAAACTCCGAAGCAATTCCATACTATTATTGTTTTCCTTTTAAAGTATCTTTGGATTTCATATTACAAAGTTTCTCTTTGATGGTTCTTTAGGTCCATTTTCTTAAAACAATATAACCGAACTGCAGATCTTTTCACATTATCTTTTAAAAGCACTACTAATAGCAAATTGTAAATACATAACTTTAAATCATTAATTGTTTACACCATTGCCATCCTTAAATGGGCTCACGAAGTAATAAACAGCTGACTTTATCATATCATTCTCTTTCAGATAAACGTTTATTGGTGTAAGGTGGACTTTTATTACTCGGGTAAAAAATAGCTCTGCAGTACATTTTTAAAGCAGCTAGGTATTTTCGAGCCGCCGCGTTTCATACTTTTTAGTCACAATATTCAGTCTGCCTGCAATCTGTTGTAACTTGTAACGTGCGCTTTTCGAACATTAATTAATTAAAAAGACATCGCTGCCTGAGCTCACCGCTCACCTCAACGAACAACAAAAGCCAAACAAAAAGTAATCGTACTTCTGAAACAAAACATCAACAATTTATATTCGTATTCAAATGAATATAATAAACAGTGTCCTGTATTTGAGTCATCGAATAAAGGTAAGAATGCATCTCATAAATAATTGTAATACGTCCTGAAGGCGTGTGTGCTCTTCCAGTTAAATCCAGTCTACTTTCCGGAGGCTACATCTTTAATGATAATGCTTCCAACACTCAGAGAGTGTAATTTTTATCACTTCCTTAATGGAACCCCTTAACACGTATCGTTATTAAACATTCATATTAGAAACAGCGCAATAAAAATAACCATAGTCCGCATTTAATTCGTGGACCTTGAATGAAACAATTTACACCAAATTCACTTGAAATACGATTGCGATTTGCTTGGAACAATCGCTCAGGTTAGGCAGTAAGGGAAATGTTGTCTAACCATTCAAAGTTAAGGTTGATTTTGAGCGGATGTGTATTGTGGATTTTTGCGGGTGTGCGGCAAGGGATGAAGGGCAGGTCAACGGCCGCGGCCCGCGCTCCCCCGCGCCGCCGCGCCGCTCAGCCTCGCGACTCGTGTCGCATCCTCGCGGACGCAGCGCGGCCTCCGCCGCCGAGCCGGCCGCTGCCCACCCGACCACCATACACCATGTGGCAACACATATTCATCGAAAGCTAACAAATACCACTATCCACTAATATAAAATGTACATTCTTGAAACATTTTATCATCACCAAACGAAACTGCCGATACTGCCGAAGGAAAGTAAGGTTTTATTGACAGGGGCATGCGAAAGGGCGCAGAAAATTGAGAATAATATTTTATATGCCGGATTTAGGGTCTTTAAGGAACTGGCCGGATTTACATATTCAATTCAATCGTTATATCGATAGTTCTGCAATAACAACGATTTTATTAATCTCATTTTCAATTCACTTAACAGTGACGAACTCAAATATACATAATAATTATCTACGCTTTAATTTCCGTAGCTCGACGCTTTTAGAATATTAATAAAATGTTTAATTCACTCTTACACAATTAATTGAAAATCAGTGGGCTAATATATAATACAATATCAGGGGGATAGTGATATTTGCAGTGACAAGCCCGTTGGCACCGTGGCATGTGAAAGTGCTTACAGTGTCGGGAGTTGCTGGTTCGATTCCCGCCCGGACTGTGAACAATATGTGAAGACATATTTTGGCGACAATGTCTTCACTTTGCCAATAAATGGAAAAATATGCTTAACTGACAACGAACAGTGCTTATTGCAATAAATGAACTTGGTGATGTCAAAAGCGATGTGAGACGCAGTTAATTAGACGTGGACGAGATCTTGAAAGAAGAAGAGGCATGTGTGAGGTCAGGTCGGGCGAGCCGGCGCGCGCTATCGACTCGATCGTGCCTTCACCACTCCGGTTTCTGGGTCAAGCGGATTGTGACCGGTGTTGCTGCTTTGACAGATACTTCACTTATTACCACTAATTTATTGAACACAACGATACACTCGCGTGAGATAACGTGTCTTGTTTGGGGAGTTATGTAGTTGTGTCGTTTAGATATGTCCGTGGTCCGTAGTCCGAAGCCACCCTTGGCTACGGAATTTCAACTAACCGGTGAGTAATAAGGTTTGAGATCATGACAATTAATTATTGAAGGGTTATCAATGCCACACGGAACGAAACTCCAATTACTAATAGCTATTTGTGCTCAAATATAAACTACTTCTTTAAAAGTTATGGTGAAGGTTTTCTTAAAATAACTCCCAATTTTTTTACATGCATGTACTAATTGGAGCTACTTTTAATTATTACTATCTACTTCAGTTCTGACCCCATAATATGTAATTTGGCAGGCGATAATAGTCTCGAAAAAACAGCTAATTCACTACATTTGTAAACCACATTTACACTAGAAATCCAACATCATCAATCATCAACTATAAGTAATAAAACGAATACAAAAATAATTTGTCCGTAACAGCAATTATAGCTCTCCTGTGTTCAAACACACACACATAATGCAAAAAAAACGTTGTTGCCACACCAAATACTCGTAGAGATAAACTTGAAACACCAAAAGCTGTGAATCAACTCGATGGTCGTTGCGAGCGGGCTCGGGCATCAAGCGTCGTATCGAAAAGGTGAGTTTTACGAATTTCGTGTTGTCAAGTTGTTGGAGGCGTAATCCACGCGGGGAGCATTGTTGCCGGTTCAAGAGACCTCGACGGTTATTACGCCGCCCCCGCGCCCCCGCGCGCCGCCCGCCCGCGACGACCCGCCGAAAGTTTATACCATATTTCCAAAAGTACATTGATATACCCGACTGCCCGAGCTGCCACTCGACTACTGCTACATTCTTCAGATATTTTTTATCTCCCTTCTTATTCAATACTTAGCTTTTCACTGAGATTGAGTAGGTTTCATAATCAGCAGACATTGTGAGTACGCAGAGCCTCGAAATATATTTATGAAAGGCCGGATTAATTTTAATACAAATATTGTTCCATAAATTATAATGGTAGTTGATTTTCAAAGTCACCGCAAAGCAGTATTCATGTCTGCATTTATCAAAATGCTTATTTACCTATCGTCTATTAAATACTTGATCAAACAAGCCCAGTATTAAGAGGCTTGTTTCGGAATAAGTGGGTTTTGAGACGATCTAAATATCTAATTGTAATCTTATTTGCATTTAAACCGTTGTTCCTTTATCCGTTTCGAAAGGAATTCGGAGTTAACTCGAGACGTTCCATTTCGTGCGCCGCAAATCACGGCTCTGTGAATCTGTTCACGCACACGATACTTATATTTTAAACATTTGCTTTTTAAAATTGCCCTCTTTTATACGCATTATAGGTAAGCCAAGATTATTTAAATGCAAACAATGGAACACTGTTTATCAGTTTGTACGAACAAATGTAAAGTAATAAAACAAGATAAACACTTCAGCGTGATTGGCTGTAACAAAGCCAATAGCAGTGAACCGCATTTCGGTGCGATAGAAAACAGATTTTAAGACTAAACTCGTCAACTGATTCGTAGGAAAAACATCAATTTTAAAAGTTACTCGTCGTGATAAAAGTAAAGAGCGGAAACAATGCTTAAAGTTGAGCGGTAAAGTGTCGGCCGGCAGTGCAAGTTCGTATCTAATGCTCGGCCCGATACGACCCCGTCCCACTACTACATGTGCACTGTACATACGTACAACACTACACGTACTCACATACGGGGCTAGTTTAATACGAAGCCGTAACATTTAGTATTAGGCAAACTAGTTCCAGAAAGTACTATATTACCAATTTATAGATAGATCCTATGTTCTTATCATTACGTAACATACGTAAATACAATTTTTTTCTTACCAGAGATATAATGAAAACTGTCATAACTGATTTTATTACAAAACACAACTTCTTCCGTTGAGGAAAAGGGTTCAGTGATGAGGGAATGGAAGTAAATCACTAAATATTTTCCTCTTCAGAAGGAATCGTATTCGGCTGGAAAATTGACCACATTAGTTAAAATTGTAACTCTCGTAACAAAAACATAGAGTGTATCGCATATTCATAACACTTTAAGGCGAGGATATGTGAAAATAACGCGCATAGTCGCTACTTTGACGATCAAATATTAACACTTCTATAGATTCTATCAAAAAAATAAAAATACCAATTAAAAGAATATATCCTCAATAAAATACTAAATCGAGTAGAATTTTAAAATTCATTATAATAATGTAGAAATAAGATGCACAAGATTATGTAAAAATATTTTTTTCTCGTCCTAGATCTCGTTATTTGAAGCGATATTCATCGTTTTTTTTTTTGGAATATCAATTTCCTAATACTCACTTAGATTCTAAATCAGTTACATTTTTCATTAGACCCGCCAATTTCTATAAAAACGCAAAAGAATTCAAATAAAACGAAATATTCGCCCGCCATGTTTCACGCACTTGAGTCTTGCTTCACAAATCTCAACCTTATTTTATGGAACGCAGGCATCGCATCAGATTGTTTACTAGCTTCAGTCGACGAGCGAAGCTCGTAGTGTACGGTTGTGAACCGGACGCTCTGCTTCGTGAGTTCACATCTATAAAATCGACTATTGTTTACATCATGGTAAAATAAAGTATCAATAAAATCAGAAACTGTTGCACAAGGAAGCGGAAAAGGAAGGTAAAAAGACATGCTGGTATGTTTAGGTAAGTATGTAAAATTAATAAATATAGTCAAAGCTCAAAGTAAAATAAATAGTCAAAGCTGGTCAAAGAGTAAAGTTTCAAAGAGTAAATTAGTAACTTATAGCCTTGTTTATTTTTTTAGGTGTCAGAATAAACAGTCAGATAATATACCAATAACACTAACTGAACTTGTTCCCGTGCAACCAACTCATGCACAAAACGAGTAAGTCATAAAAATACCTACACTTCATATTGCCTAATTGAATGTACCTACATACTACTAGGAAATACTCCAGTTAAAATAGACATTCCAGTTTGCATTAATTCCCAACAAGCTGGATTTTTGTGCAGACCTTGAATACGTCATTACAAATGATATGTCAAAAGTCCCTATCGATCCCGCTTGTGCGTTGTTTTTAATTCGAGGTCAAAGGTCACAAATTTGTGTTTTTTGCGTATATCTCTGAAACAATGAGAGCTACCGAAAAATGGTTCAAACAAAGTTTGTAGATCGTAAAATTGTCTACAAAAAAGATCTCAACACTTTTCTTCTACAAAGCATCGCTTTCGAGATATCGTGACTTTAGACCGCAGGAAAGTCGTATTTTCGACTATATAATATGCACACATTTCCGCCCCACCTCTGAAGTAGTGTACACGGCGCTTTTTTTTAACGTGGTTTCCCCAGTAATGTAATGAGAAACTATTTTTATGATGATTTTTTTTAAAATTTAAAGGAGAGTGGGCAAAAATATATGGACGTTGGTCCAAACGCCCGCAGGGTTGACACTATTTCCAATTTGTAGGTAGGGTTTATAGATTTTCGCAAAATAAATCTCCTTTAATTCGAACCCACAGTTAGTTGTGATTTAATAAGCCTTGTGAAAAAAAATGCTTTAGTAACTTAATTCATATTTTTTGTTTTAAGGTTATGTTATAAGATAATTAAAAGAAAAATGGAGCTTTTTACATAATATTTATTTACACAATTTATTTTAATTTATTTATTTTATTTACATTAATTTATTTACATAATATTTATAAGATAATTAAAAGAAAAATGGAGCTTTTTACATAATATTTATTTACAATACAAATAATTGGCATAATATATACATAGCTACCTACCTACCTATATACCTACTTCTTTTTAGATATCCTCACCGATAATCACATTATCTAAAAATGCTGCTGGATGGTTGATATCAGAATATCGTGCCCATCCCAGAAACCACACAATTGATATTACATGTGAGCATGACCCCAAAGTTCGTCTACCACTTTTGCAGGAACAATAATAATGTTCTATACCATCTAATCCCTGTCGATTTTTAATTAAAATATATGTGTAATATGTACGACTGTTGGTGTGTCTCGACTTTATTCTTCCCCTCAATAACCAGAAGTGTTCCCCTAGAATATTGTAATCCCTTAAAGCTTCAGGTAGATTTTCAGTGTGTCTATATACCTCTATTACGTAAACTCCGTTGCGATCATGTTCAGCATAGTAACTTCTGGCTAGTTTTAGTTGGTAAGTCCCTAAAGCAAACAAAATTAATTCGCTCTCAGTTAAACGGGGAAAATCGCTAAGCTCCGGCAGTTCGGCTGACAGTCTTTGGAAGTTCACTCGTCGACTGTTGAGGTTCTGAGCAATCACGTATTCTGATAACAAGTTTTCAGAGTTTACCCTAGCATTGATTCTTTCGACGATTTCTTGCGAATATGGATTGTCAGTTATTGGGTCGTGAAAAGCATTTGTGATGGCTGCCGCAATTCTAAAATCATCCTGCATGTGTAGCAAGGCTTTATTAAAATAATCCTGCCTAAACAACTTAAAGTCACGTTTGAAGCGACCATTTACCACTTCTACAACCCACCTACAAATGGTGACCATTCTGGATTTATTGGCATCGATTGTTGACAATTGTGTTTCATCTCTCCGAACAGATAAAGGCATATGCGCTTCGTAGCCATAACTTTCGACATCTGCTATAGCATCTCGAAAACCCCGGTCCAGTATTAAAACGTCCGTCGAAGCTCGATCACGCCTCTCTTTCTCGAATCTATCGCCTTCTTTTTCGCACAACTAGACCTTTTGTCTTTTACAGGTATAATAATAAATCCTTATTACTGCCAAAAAAACAAGGAGTGTGTCAGCCTTCAAGATCGCATGTACAATGGATGTATTATATTCATATTTTACTACTCTTAAAAATAAAAATATCGGTTTCTGTAGGTTGAATTTTACCGGTGTAGTACTTTTTTTTTATGCATTAAATAATCTACCAAATGCGCCATGTGCCAACCCTGCGGGCAAACTTTTATTTTTTTGGACCAGTTTGCCCATTGTCCTTTAATTAAAATTAACTACTTTTTTGCAATTACAAAAATTTTTATTGAGTAATTTTTTGGAGCAGGTGACAGTAAAGTCTGTATTGGCTCCAAACTATTATTCATCAGTTTCCAGCCCCAATCTTCAGGATTTAGATCATTGCCTAGCCACACTTGCACTTGGTAGAACACACGAAATAAGTGTTGATAAGCAGAAGCAGATGTTGGAGGGAGACAAGATAACTGCACTCTCTTATTGTTTCTTGTATTTATCACAAAACTCAAATATCTATACTGGCCACGTATGAGTGCATATTCGTATTTTCTATGTTTAAAATAGCCATAATTCGAGAACTGTGCACCGTAGAAGAAAAAGTGTTGAGATCTTTTTTGTAGACAATTTTACGATTTACAAACTTTGTTTGTACCATTTTTCGGTAGCTCTCATTGTTTCAGAGATATACGCAAAAAACGCAAATTTGTGACCTTTGACCTCGAATTAAAAACAACGCACAAGCGGGATCGATAGGGACTTTTGACATATCATTTGTAATGACGTATTCAAGGTCTGCACAAAAATCCAGCTTGTTGAGAATGAATGCAAACTTGAATCATAATTTAGTCTAACATAAGTAATAACATAAGTGAGAATAACGCCTCACTTTTCAAATGAGGCGTTATTCACCGAGACGTATTTTTTGCGCCGACCCGACATCTAGTTGTGCATTGTTGATCGAAGGGTATAATAAAAAAGTTTCAACGGTAATTTTAATTTATTCAGCGCGCTTTGTGCGATGTTTTGTAGCGGGGCGCGCGGGCAGCGCCCCGCTGATTGCCACGCACCTCACCACCTCAGATCTGCCCGAGCGCCACATATCCTCGCCTTAATATGGTATTGTAATTAATCAATATGGTAACGTATGTTATACAAAATATTTGTAAAGTTTCATAAACCTTTAATGAACAAACAAATCTCGTGTAAGCCCGCGTGGGTTGCTAGTAATATTATAAAGGCTCGTTCACAATCCACAAACCGATAACATATTGACAGGCACGGTTTACAACGACCGCCGTCCACACATTGTGCAAACAAAACTTAATTGTATTATTCAATCATGTCCCAAATATTTTGTTTACTTGTTAAATTCTGGCGATAAAAATATAATGGATGCCAGCAAAAACTTTATACTGTTTTTATTTATATACCAAGTTCAATAATAATACTTCTTATTTTATACTTATTTAATACACATTTTTTTACTTTGTCGTATATTTTATTTTTTTATAAAACGGTACCCTATAGCAAACTTCCCCTTGTAATGTGAAATTCCAATTCACTTGCTACGAAAATTGGTTCAAATAGCCCGAATGGGCTACGCCGTAGCAAGCCGAATGGTTCGTAGTAGTCGTAGCACGAAATAGTTGGGATGTAAATTGTTGCAATAGAAATAGTTGTGATTAACATTCAAAGGTTTTATTAAAGACAACTTTTGATCAACTTCTTTTTAAATGCAAATAAACATTAACACGTAAACGTAGGAGCTGTATAATGAAAGTTGTTAATTTAATACAGAAGGTGTATAGTTAAAAAGTATTTTTTGTTTTTCTGTGGATTGCATCTAAATGCTTACGATTATTTTTTATATTGTTGAGGGATCAACATGGTGGTCGGTGGATGGAGACGCAAACAAGGGATTATTCACAGTCGAGTGGTCCAGTCGATAAAGTTAACAGGTTACGGCAAGGCTGAGGTTCCAGACTGTTTCCATTCCTTCGTTACAATCATTATTGTACTGTTTAATAATAACGTATTGTGCCTTCAGTCGCCCACCGCGCACGACCTTCAACACTTTTCGTATTATTAAACTCTTGGTAATAAGTTTCTAACATTTTAATTACTCAAACAACAAATCGTAATTTTACTACAAAAAGGTACTCGCGTTTAACTAAAACTAATTGAGATTGAGGAGTTACCCGTCGATCATTGAGGACACTCACCGGTAATGTAACAAGATCCATTTTTATTCACATATAGATTATATAACCAGCACGTTAAATATGTTATAATTTCTCCTCTAGCTGTGTACCAGAATATCTAAATGATATATCTAATTAAACAAAGCAATGGTTACGTTAATTGAAAATGTCTGTGTGAGGTGTCTACGGTGTGAGTGTGACTGGGTGCGAGGCGGCGCTCACTGCCGCGTCGTCGCGGTGGCTGCACCGAAAGAACAACTTTTAATTAACCACACTTTTATAAACTAACCTTGTTAATCGTCTTACGCCCCCACTCGCGGTTCATTCACAATATTCATAAAACCTCAACGATTCAAATATCTCTCAACAAAGAATAAAAAACCCGATAATCAGATGAATTTCCAACCGTTCGAGAAATGGTTTGTATTTTTTTATAATTAAAGGAATCAACCGGCACTGAGTTAACGAGCGCGGTTAAGGATAAATACCTAGTTTGAGGGAAGAATCCATTTGATCTTATTGTTATAACGCGTTGTTTACTATTTATGTTTACTTTTAATGTATACATAAATAATTGACAATATTAAATTTAACAAACTTATATTATCATGTTTTTGTAAAATAATTAATAAACTATATTTTTGTTAATGCCTTCTTACATTAAAAACTAGAACTGACAATGTTGTATAAAACTTTTAATAAATATCGAATCTCAATGTCCGATTCGTGGAGTATTAATACAGTCTGTCGGTGCTCGTGTAATGATAGTCGGAGGCGGCAGCATTGGGAGTTCGTCATGAGAAAACTTGCAAAGAGAACCGTCAAGTTTGCGGGCGGGCGGTGTAGGGCGGCGCGGGCGAGGGCGGGCGGGCGCGGGGAGCGGAGGTCACATCAGCTGGGCGGCGGCCATATTGATTCCCCGGCCTGTTTGATCGGCGCCGCCCTCGCCGCGCGCCCCGCGCCGCCGCTCCATGGATTAATAGACGAGAACAACTTTTATGATTTCAACTCAAACAGAACGCTGGCCGAATGTATTTAATGCCACAGTCAAACTCAACCTAGACAATTGATCAACTAACTACCTCGCCCCGCGCTGGTTTAATTGACGCATTCCTCGCCCCCGATATGTGAATAACGTTTGAATTTGTTACAAATGAACGTAGTGCTTTAATTATTTAATTTGTTTGGAGTGTTCTCAGTTTTTAATCCGACCATCATTGCTGTTTTAATTGCATTTGAAATGTACTTCCTAGATTACGTACTCGACATTCAATATTTATGTAAATAATGTTAAATACTTTTTATTTAATTATTGAAATCAGATTAGTGTCCAATTAGGTATTTTAAACTTGACTTGATTTTAAACTTGAGACCCTTTCATTTTTAAGTTGGTTAAAAAGATTGATTAATGATCAGTATTGTTTAAATTCTTTCGTTTTTTATCATCGTTGTCCTATTTTACGGTTTAAGGTAAATTAAGCTTTTGTTGCTAAACGAATATTTTGAAAGGAAATTCAGAAAGCTTTAGTTAAACCGGTCTTTTCATGGAGACTAGCGTTTACCTTGACACTGGAGCCAGTGATCAAGATTAGGGCGAATTCACACTAGTATACCGCAAGTATACTGATGATGTAATGCGATACAACTTTACATATTAACACCAACTCTTCTTTAAATACCATATCCAATCTTTTAGACAAACAAACTTTAAATAATCGAATGTCGAGATCTATATTTTAAAATTGTTCACCACAATAGAATTTAAAGTTATTTATCTACACTAATGTTGTAACATTCTACTTATGATTCCAATACTTGACTTATAATTACTACTGTTATAGCACAGACAACTAAAACACTCAATTTAAGCAATTGCACATGATGTTATAATATCATTATAATATAACATTATAACATCATTATAACGCGACCAATTAACCTGGCGAGCCTTATGTCAAAATCCTCATACTAGTTGTATAAAATTTTGATATTAGGCTGGCTTTTGAAAACAGTTGGGTTATACGTGAAAACTTCGTCGAAACTACATACACAAAACTCTTTGGTAAGATCTTGCTCGCTCCTGATTGGCCCTACGCGCAGCTGCGCTCTCATTGGTTAGATTTTAATGGCGGCAAGTTCACTGTGACAATACACGTACCTACGCGTGAATTTAATGTTTCGCAATGTGTTTTGTTTTTAAAATTTTGTTTGATTAATTGCATTAAATAGTGAAGATAAAGTAGTGTATGCAACTGCATATAACACGGGTATTAAAACACTCGTTACTATTATGAAACTCGCTGCGCTCGTTTCATAAACTCACACTCGTGTTTTAATACCCTTCTTTATATGACGTTGCATAAACTACTATTTTACAACAATTAATCAAATGTAATATTTCAATAAAAGTTCCGTGAAAAGTGTATAGTGTCAAAATTATCGTAAGTTTTCTTTTAAACAAAAATCTTGGTTTCTTGTCTTTGAACGATATTGTGTATAGAATCATTAAGTGCGAATAAGGTTAGAACAAGTAGTAGATAGCCATATTTTCCAACAACTTTGGCCACTGATATATAAGTAAAACAGTGAACTAAGTATTTCACATTGCGTACATTATAAAATTTAAAATGTTACTTTTCGTACATCATAACATTTTCATCAACAAAAAAGCTTAAATACATTTATGGTGCCAAATAGAGCTAAATAATATATACTCTAGTCAAAATGGTGCCAATTCTTTCCAACATTTTATGATAAGGAAGGAGTTAATTCTGTATCTCTTCACATTATTTCGAACTAAATACCTATACTTTAACGTTTTATTCACAACCTGTACTATGAGTCATGTATTATATGGAGCTCGTGACGTAGATTAACTAAGCGATGTTAACTCATTATTGCTAAGCAGCTCGCAGCTGTTCCTACTTGGATAGGTGGCATTTTCTATGTGAGCGGTCGAATGCTTCGGAGGTCACGTTAAATTGTCGGTCCCGGTTGTTGCAATCGTTAGACGATGTCAGCGGCCTTATGGCGGTCCAAAAACTCCGACAACAGGGTCGGCCACTGAAATACTCGAACTTTCTTTTACTTAGTCTTACTGATTGTTACTGCAGGAATTTAGTCACGATCTGTTCAGACAAATAGGCTCGAATCGGAGAGGGTAATTTTCATCCGCTAAAATTATGCTCTTCCCTGTCCTTGGTCTGAACGGACTAGTTTACTAGCTATATAGCGAGCCCCCACTCTGCTCATAATCTCAATGTAAATGAAACTAAGTTTATTAACAGATATCGGAGTAAGCACGTCTATTACACACACAAAGTGTGTTTAAGAAAAAAACACACCAGAAACCAATGTTTATCGTAAAACTTTTATTTCTATACTGTTATGGCTTCAGATGACAAATATATTTGTAATCCTTTCAGTGTGTAGTTACATGAAACATTACCTGGGCCCGGCTTGTTGCCACAACTAATTGAATTCATGGCTTGGGAGCGAAATACATGGCGCACACACACATTTAAATTATATCGCTTTACTTTATGTATAAACATTTTATACCGTTAATTTATAACAAAATGTTACTCTATTATTAAGGATTATTTCTTGATTTAATTACGTACTTCCAGCGTTACTTAATGAAAGTTATTCATTATATAAAAATATCACAGATTGACAATATTGAAATTACGATGTTATGATTTATATATATAGTACTCGTAAAATAGATTACGGTTTTATCGGTAAAAAGAAATAATAGTGTAACTACTATTCTTACTTTAGTTATAAAAACATAACTTCAAAATAATAAATAATCGTTAAACGAATTGAATAGCCAAACAACTATAAAAATGATTATTTAGAAATATGAAGCACAACAGTAATTTTCCCACACAATTTTTCATAACAACCACGTCATAAAACAGAACACGGCAGCGTTATAATTCATCGGTAAACAGAGTGTGTGTTGATAATTTATGTTCAGTGTAATAAAGAGGTAATAACTGAGCCAGTTCGAAACGTGACTAGCCAACTCCTCTCGTGTCTAAATTGAACGAGGCCTAAAGTAAAGTAGACGAGCACGCGGCGTAGACGAATTTCAAGAGTTTCTTTTACGGTTAAGAAGTCGCGCGTGCAAGAGTAGCCGTGAGGAGATCCTCCTCCGACCTCCACTCAATCATATAACCGGCTTTTAAAACAATTTCATGTTTCTTCATTACACATAACGTCTTAATTAATTAACTATTCATAACTTTTATCGAATAGTTTTAGTGCTGGGCACTGTTTGAGTATACTATAGTTATGTGTCGTATCGTACCTAATATTTAGCAACGGTTTGACATTACTACGAATCGGTACTGATCCCTAACTAGTGCTTCGTGCTACCGTGCTCATCAAATGATATTGAAATCTATTTAATACTTTGAAAACTAAATAAACGTCCAAAATCACAAAAACGGAAAGAGACAAAATAATTTAGGTACTTTTATAGGAACACCCTGTCTTCCGAAATTACCTTTTATTGGAAAAATAATGCTTCACATTCATTATTTGTAATTAATAGCGATCACATGAAAATAGATACCGAATAGCAGAGTCGAGAGAAAATGTGTGGGTTATAATAAATGTGGCGAGTATAAGGGCCATTACACATGGTCTGCAACAATGTAGAGAAGGCAAGTGTAAGCCGCTCAACCTCGCGCAATCAATTATAGGATTAATCGACTAATCGACTACACACTTATCGATGTGCCGTTTAAATGGTGGTTTATTGCAATCGAGAATGACATCACGGTCACAGTGGGTTATCTTTTCAAAGAAATTGATATTTCAGCGGGGGCTCTATACGATAAGCCATAGACAACTTAGGCCATATAGATAAACGCGTATTAAGAACAGTTTGCTATCAAGTGGTTTGTCACTTTCTGACATACGAAATTTTCCGAAGAGCAAAAGAGACAAAACACAGGATAACAGCGTTTTAGTTACAACGCGTTTTTTTTATTTTTATTTATTTATTTAAGGTCGCTTAAACAACTTGGTCATCAGCGACCGACAACCAACATAGCATTGATTTATAAGACCGCTTATGTTTAAATAATTAAAATTATTGATAGAAGCTCTACTCGTATATATGTAAACTAGTACTACATGGTGTACCCGTTCCCTTGGGAATTTTGTTATAAAATAACAATCTACAACCTTCTTCTTAAATATGAGTGTAGAAACCTATAACGAGATTTTTTTAATCTGACTCCAGAGATTAGCGCGTTAAAACAAACAAACAATAAACTCTATTTATTTATGGAAAGTGCTGGAAGAATAGTAATGACAAAAGATTTAATAATTACATACCAAATGGCATGATTTGAGATACGAGTACTAACTACAACACAGACACTTGTTAAGTAATCTAAAACTGTTGAAAAGCGAGATTTTAATAAAATCAGCACTATCTTTACGTTCATACTGCTTTATTTATTTATTACGTTGTATCGTAAAATAGAGTTACTGCGTTGACATCTGGTATAAAAATAAAACCGTAAACAGTAGTCCAGGTTTCTTTTACAAGACATAAATATTGGACTGATATAGAACCTACATGAATACATCGGCGTCATAAAGTGGTTGGAATTAAAATTTCCTTCTTTCTTCATAACTAACCTCATTTTTGTATGAATCTTTCCTAAAAAAAGTTTCTTTCAAAGCACAATAAATCGCTAATCAAAATGAACATAAATATAAGCATTTTTTAAGATGGGGGTACAAATCAGATGTCTCCGAAAAAAGTTGAAAAAGGATTGAGTAAAATAAAAGCTTCTATTCAACTTTGATACGTCATTGGTACATACACTACATACGTACACAAACCAAACAGGAGTTCAATTAGATCAATCTTTCATGGGATCATTAATAATTCCACCTCCATTCATAATTCAGTGCGGAACCCCCTCACTTTCTCGAAACGTTGGTCACTATTTATTGTTAAATTAAATTCTGTTGTTCTATTAAACGCCGACGTAACGCGCTCTTTAATAAGGCAGTATCGTTGAAACAGTAGCGTTGCGCTATGGACTCGATTTGTGTAACCGACATTAATTGACTTCATAATTTGCCGCGGCTCAGTTCCGATATGAATCACTCCAATTTAAAACAATGATTAGCTTAAACGAAACAAGAAATTAACTGTTACCACCGTCCCGGTAGAGAGTGAAATGAAAGCAAACTTTGGCGTATTTTGTTTTAATTCGTTTGGAATTTTGAGCAGTATTTTGTGTTATTTGAATCGGTTAGATGCCAAATATATACATCACTATATTTTAGCACATGTATTTTTTGTTTTTAAGGCTTTTGTACACTTGGCGAATATATACGCGAGAAACTCTATTGGCCTTTTGTCCTTGCCACTCTTGTAAACGATACCTGAAGTGCCTAAGGTGTGTTTTCTTCATAGTGTTCATTATCATGTCTTTACCATTAGCCTAGTCTTTATATCCCCCCCCCCCTGAGCCGTCTGGCCTGCCTCTCCCCTCTTGCAACCGTGTGCACTTGGCGTGGAGCCAACACAAACACTAATTCGTTGACGTCGTTACATAATTGCCTTCGTTTTTGCCCTAACCGGCACTGGATGGCTCATCTCAAAATGTAGCATACAATATTAATATGTGTTTAATAGTAACAAGCCTTAATTTAATTTCATTCTTAGTGAACATAAACTCACGTTTCTATTATAGCATATTCGTAATACTATTTTTGAAAGTCCAACTCAAGCTGGAAATGTTCGATGCCAAACTAGAAAATACAGATAGAAACATAAAGTATACAGAGATATGAGGTCCCAACTTATTCGTATTACCTACATTCTGCTGTAGGCACACTGTCGGAGCGCGGGCTCACGGCGGATCTAGAATACCTACACGTATCTTGTACTAAAATAAGCAGAGATCCCAGTTATTATAGATGAAGCATGCGAACGGTACGAGCGCTGTCGAGAGTGTCGAGACGCCGCAACTCGGGCTAAGCCAGAAAGAGGTATTAATTTTCGCAAGCTACCGCCTTCTAATTATTACGAACAACTTTCGGTAACTAAGCTCGTGTTACATACAGCCGTTAGTCTTTATTTCAGGTGTAACTTTATTTAAACCGGTCCTTGCGCCTCAGCAGTTTGGCACAAAGTGCTCCATTCGATAAATTAGATAAAGTTGTATGTAACTAACAACTTCGACGGTATGTTTTCATTAGCGTGCTCGTCTATACGGTGGCCAGATATATGGAATGCTACTTTCTAATTCTGTTATTTTCGAAGTTGAACACCAATCATAACATTAGATAAGTTATATTTAACGCAGTTATCAAGTAAAGCCTTACTAAAAGTAGCAATCAATGTGTTGCAGTGAGCGCAGTCACATCTCGATGTGAAACCTTGCAAAGTATTCCACTAAGGGCGAGGCGTGGTAATTTACGTGGAACTAAACGAACGTTGCATATAGTAATGTATGCAGCACATTAATGAAACAGGAGCGTGTGGATGCGTCGACGCAGCGTGTTCACACTTCAACCACGACAATCTACTACACACATCTTTTATCGCTAAACTTTCCTTTAACTTCCTGAAAAGTTCGCCGCCGTCACTGGCACCAACTACTGGGCAAAAGCCCAAGATGTGAATAATCAAGTGAGTAATTAGTTAAATACTGCAAATAGTTAATAAGTCACTACTTATGTTATAGCAAAACATTGAATAAACTGTGCCAGTTAAGCACCTTGGCTAGCTTAGATACAAACTACAGAATATTGAATTGAACGTCTGCACATACGTACACAATACAAGACATCTCTCTATCAAGAAATAGTCTCATAATAATGAGTGCGGTCGGGACGAAAACCCAAACATAACATAAAATAAAGCAATCTATTTGTCAGGTTGTACGAGTAAGTGTCTGGTGGCCGGATAGACTATTACTTATGGAGCATTGGCGTCCCATCGAGGAAAGGGCTATGGGGTGAAGGGACGTTGGCCAAATGCCTGCGGACCGTCAATTTCTCTGTGGTTATGAGCAAAGCGTTACCGGAAATACGAATGTGTCCATACACCATACACAACACGCAAAGTATCGCTCGCGTTGTGTCGTTACGTAACAACGCGTTCTATTTAGGTTATCTCTCAACCAATCACAGTGTAATCGTAGAGCAGCACTCGATCTCAGTAAACATCTGCTTAACCCACTACCTCCTTAATACGTTATAATGGATAGGTACGCAAATACGGAAAACCTAGTATAAAGCTTTCTACATAATGTTTTGTAGTATCTATGTGGAACGTTAAAACATTCTGCATGTATGAATCGGATAGTTTAAATCAAATAATGTGCATCAACTACGCCAGTTTTGCAGTGAAATATTTGAGAAATCACATTTATAGTAAAGTAAGTGCGCTCGCGGTGCCGCGGCGCGCCCGGCCGGCGTGACCTACTTGCATTACGACCCATAGAGCTCCCACACAAAACTGCGATGCGATGCGATGCGAATTCGCATCGTAGAAACTTGCGATGCGAATTTCTACGATGCGATTTAGTGCGGCGAACCGTTTGGTAGGGTGACCATTCAAACTTAAAAAAAATGTTTTTCAATTAATTATAAACAATTAAAAATTGATAAAATTTAAATAAAAATCACGTGACTATAAACGCGCCATGATTGGTCACCATAGTTGTGACGTCATAATGTTATAGATATTTAATAACAGTCCAGCGTTTACGGCTGAAACGGCGGAGTGAAAACTAACATTATGACGTCACACGCGCTCGGGTTTGTACGGGAGCTGTCGGCGTGTCTTCGGTACTGGATTCAAAAATTAATTTTTATTTTGAAATAACTTTTGAATTATTGCGAAAAAAAATAAAATAAAAATAGTTTTGTTATAAAACTAATATATAATCTTTTCATTTATCACAAAATTTTTTTTTTTCAAAAGCCCAATTCCTGTCCTGAAATGTTCTGAAATGGTGTCACCAAGGATGACGTAATATGACAGGAATGTGCGATGCGAAGCACATCGGAAATTCTTACGATGCGTCGTGCGAATTCGCAGATTTTTGCGATGCGATGCGAATTCGCAGTTTTGTGTGGGAGCCCATATTCACACTTTCGGGAATTTTAATATCACTTGTCGCCATTCATGCGCCCGATGACATTGTACTATCTCATATAACATCATCAACATTCCTTAAACAAAATGTTTTGGATTAATTTCTCATTACATCATAGCATAAATATGTCACTTCTGGAATCGCAAAGGTTAGGAAGAGGTAAAGAAAAACACCATTAACTAATTACGAGTAAATAAGTTTAAGGTGTTTGTAAAAAACTCTTTTGATGCAGTCATATGTCAATACTTACTTATACCTATATTTAATTTTTAGATGAATTGTGCATAAATGATTGCAATAGTACCTTTCTGTAATGTAAATCTTTTTATCAATGTTATATAGGTAGGCATTGTTTCTGTTTCGTATCTGAAATTGAAAGAGAAAATGAGAAATGATAGTAAGTGTATCTAATTACCGCAGCGCAGATAGTAATGAAGGATCGCAAGAACTCTTGGCCCGAAGACTTGAGACCGTAATTCCACAGCCTATTGTCGTTCCCTTTGTCTCGCTCGCAGCACCACTCAGATCGGTACCTACCGCTCTACTAATATTTTGGGATTTCTTTTATCCGTGAATTCGTCATCTTCAGGTATCGGTTTCTTCCCAACTCTTTTGAGTAAAACCATTCTTTAACTTTTATAGGTCACCAAATGGACATGACGGCTTGACCTCGCCGACGGGTAATGACCAAGAAAATTGCACGTTTCCTAGATTTCAGATAGAGACGGTAAAGCTTTCAGTGTCAGTTACACAATAATACATGTTGTTGTAGCCATAATATTATATTCTGTTTACATTCCGAACGAATGTGTGTTACATGAATATTAGGCAAATGTAATATTAGAGTTGATTAGTAGGTGCTGAGGTACCTACATATAAAGCCGAAAGTGGTAAAAGTGGATGAAATCATTGCGGGGCAGGATCGTTGGTGCGGCGTGCGCATGCGCGGGGCGCACGCTTGCGCACCGACACTTAACCTCAATCCGAGGCGTGTTTTTGAATGAAACTTCATCGGTGCCGGCCCCGACCTCACTACCATACTTTGCTTTTAGCCGGTTCCCACTTCTCATACGAGTTATCTAACCCATTGTGGATTACCTTCTAATTTATTATTAATTCATGGCAACTTAACTATTACATCGATTCGTTGTTTGTTTGTCGACACGTTAACTACTTCTGACAGTTCCTCATTCCATTACCACCTTCATAGATATGATTTGTTTATACCTCCCTACCGCTATACGTAGTATTTATGTATTTCTGCACCCGGTACGGTTTCGGAACAACTTGATGTTAGCATTCACAAAGGAAATATTAAAACCGTTTAAGTGCTCTGTTGGTCAAACAACGAATTTTAATTACTTTGTTCTCGCGGAAATCCACCCTTTTGACAACGGTTTAATTACAAGACATATTTATTAGAACAACATTATTTATATATTTATGCTAGTTGCAAAAATAACAGAAGTGTGTTTACAGGTTAATAGGTCATTCTCTGATTGAATAAACAGATAGTTTACGTTTTACACATTGTTTTGCATTCAGTAAATTCCTGGAAATACTATTCCTTTTAGTATCGAGATAAATCGATTAATATGAAACTCGTTCATAGAATTCACTATCGTTTATTTACTACGTTTATTCATATTACAAACGCGCCGGGGCGGACAGCTGCAATTCATGGAAATTCTGATATAATTCCAAGAATTCAGGCTGTGATTGAAAACACTGGTAGTTAGTAACCCTTTTGAATTTTATTTTTAAACTTTTCCCGTTTGTTATGGTACTCATAGTGAGTACTTTTAAGTTTATTTCCAAAAGCAAAAAATACGTTGTACGTTTATTAACTACATTGTTCTAATCAAAAAGTAGCGTTACTACCTACTTATTACTATTCGTGTTGCACTTTTATTTTGATTAAGTTACCTACCTTAGTTTTCTAACAAAATTGTTGTACAAAATATACAGCCTAACCTTGACAACAGACACATAATTTAATTAACACCATAGTACATATTCCTGAGAGGGGTAGTTTATAAAAGACAAATCCTAAACAAGGAGGTAGCAGAAGCACAATAATGTGATGCAATTATCTTAGAGAACGTTTAGGTAGACAATGAATTGTCGCAAACAATGGAATGCGACGCACTCGCCGCCTCCGTGATTACAGGGGTCGGCTCTCGCTAATACATCTTCTCATTAAATTAATCCTTGGATCACACCTGCTATTTCGCACGCCGATGAACACAAATGAAAAAATACTTAATGGGTTTAATTAATATCTGACTCCAACGGTTCACCTCATATGAATATTCAATTCAACTCCATTTCTGCATTTATTGGACCAATCAATCGCATTTTACAATGAGTAAGTGTTATAGGAATAATGAATACTTTCCCATTTAAAATACAGGTTGCTTGTTTTTTAGTCTTTTGCCAAATTTGCATGAAGTACCTAATTTAATATTTATACAGTTTCAAACGGAAGGCGTTCTCAATTCGTATGTAATAATTACGTTCGCGCAAACTCCGGCAAATGTGCGCTAATTTGAATGCTTATTTTTTATTCGAGGGGATGTTCTTACTATCCGAGTGTTTGCGAATGAATTCATAATATTTAGTGCAACTTCAATCGGCTTGTTGTGCGAACTGAAATGTTAACCCAATTAGCATGTTGAACTCATTTCCAAGTTATCTTTACCTCTGTAGAGATTACTGTTTAGGCGAGTATCATTGGATTTTATCACCCGAAAATGTTTTTCAGCACTTGCTAAGAAGGTTTTACTATGTATAAAATGATGTTCAGAGCAATAACAATACGGATTCTCGGAATACTTTTTATAATTGGTTCTCAGGTTTCACTAATGTTACAAAGAGGGAATAGGTATAAAGTCTGTGAGTGAAGTTTGAAGGTACCTTTCAAACGATTCATCCGGGCATAGACTATGTTTTATTGAGAATTATTAATTCGATTCAATTTTCTTATGATATAACTCGGTTACCTACTCAAAGGAGCAGACAGTTAGTGTTATATTATTTTGGAATTTCAAGAATGTTAGCTTAATTCACCTGCTGCGGGTAGCATTACGTTAAATAACAATGATGTAATACGGAGAATATAGCGCCGTGGATTTAAGACAACCAGATGTGATATGATACATCCCATTAAGCTCTTCTTCTGTGAGATGTGAGCAAAATTATGTCACATGAAGTATGAGAAACGACTGCAATGTCGGTCGTATGTAGGGCTGTTTCCCTGGTTGAACTTATTGTCATCATGGACTAAGCAAGGGTTTGTGTTATGTTAGTTTAACTAATTTCCACTGAACATTCTGAATATAGGTTAGTACCTATAAAGATAAGGCCTTAAATATAGGTCTCATCACAGTTGATGACACTTATATTTAAGGCCTTATCTTTAAATATGGGTCCAATTACTTTCATATGGAAATTGTGAAAAATTTAGAGAAAAGTGTACATTATGAGACGTTAATTTAATGATATCACAATATTTACACACGCATAAACATAAATAAATTACAAGTGGAAATATGTCACCTATGCATTGAGTTAAAATACTACTACACCTTTGTCAATATAAATCGTAGTTTACATTGTTATTGTTTATCAAACTCTATCACGTGTTATTGATTAAAAGCAACGATGAAACATCGCAAAAGAGTGAGATTGAGTTGAACCGAATGTTTTATCATTTAATTCATAGCATAGTTAGTAGTTTATTTAAACTTAACGGTATGCCAAACAGTTGAAAGCGTTCAGATGTTTCAATTAGGAAGCATGTGAAGTGCTCTACAATACATGTCAATCATTGTAACACAGCATGTCTACAATAGTGCCAATCCTCACGGTACTAAATTAAGCTTGATTGAGCTTCAGGAAATCCATTTTATGTATTCATGTTTTTGTTATTAGACCGATACATGACAACGATAATAGAGAGAAAAATAAAATCTTTAGTCGATGCTTTTGCTCACCCAAATAGGTACCCGGATACAGTTAAAAACGACTATTATTAAAAAACCATAAAACGAATAAAATTATAGCATGATCTGCTAGCTCTGCATTTTCCTACAAACGATATAAGGTCGACTTGAATGTTTATTTTATTGAGCACTATTTAATAATTCATTTTTATTATTATTACCTATATATTAAGGAATATCTCATTATAATTAGGCTAATAACAATAATATAAACCAGGAATATTTCTTGCGAGTAATATCGCCGAATATAAGGCTATTACTGCTTTGGGACTATGCCAAAATGCTCGTGGTTATGATTGAGGCTAATGTGTTGAAGATAGCATCCTATTTGGTACATGCACATGCACATCGTAATTCCAGTGAATTTGGCATCTTCCTGCCTCTTGCCAGAGATAACATAACCTGCGTGAGGTGGGAAATTTCTAAAGCACGTTTTGATTCGACGTTTAATAGCTCTCCAGGGAAGCCTCACGGAGGAGCGAGCAGGGTCCGTCTCCTCGGCAGTCCTCTCGCGTGATCCACTCTCACTACACTACGGTAAGAAACGTGTCTCATCCAACCGGATCGATACACGCATATAATACAGTCGTATAACGAGCGCTACCTAACCCATTTTCGTCAAATGACTTTTGAAATTTTCATCACTAACGATGTGGATTTGTATTCATCCTCGAGCCTTGTTATTCCAATCCTTTTCACGTTGCATTAAGTTATCACTTATTAACGAGATACTGGTTTTTAAGCTGAGCACTTCCTAAATTTTTAGGTATGTTATGCAGTTAGTTCTACATAGATATATCACTACTTCTGAAAGGAGAGGGATGTCGCACTGCACGCTGGCGTGGTGGTACCTGGTCTGACGGCGGTGTGTGTGTGTGTGTGTGTGTGAGATGTGATGCACTCACCTGGCACTGGTCACAGGTGTGTACGGAATAGGGCTGGTCGCAGTCGTAGCGTGTGAGGATGTCGACAAAGTCACAGTGCACGCGCGCCACCATGGCGTCGAGCGCGAGGAGGTCGTGCAGCGTGGTCTCGCAGCGCTCCCCACCGGCCTGCACGTGGGCGCGCGCGCCGCGGTCCAGCGCGGAGGCGGGCGAGCGCTCGCAGCAGGCGCGCAGCCGCAGCTCGGCGAGCCGGCGGGCGCGCGCACCGGCCCCCAGCGCGCACAGCGCGGGCACGTCGCGCCCCCGCAGCACCGCACCCTCGCCCGCGCCGCCGCTGCCGCTGCACGGTGCGGCGCCGCACTCTCGCTCGCCGCCCGCGCCCTCCTCTTCCAGGTCGCACGCGCTCAGCCAGGGGTTGAGGCGCGCGAGCGGACTCACGGCCAGGCCCGCGGCCGCCATCAGCAGCAGCAGCAGCAGCGGCGGCGCTCGCATGGCGGGGGCGGCGCCGCTAGCGGGGGCCGGCCCGCCGGGCGCGCCGCTGCCTCATACCGCATCGCGCATGGCGACCTACTCTCGCGGCCAGGGCCGCGGGGCCGCCGCGCGGTGTGGGCGCGCCGCCATGTCGCTCTCTCGCCGCTCGACTGACTCCCCCCGGCGAACATCGATCGCCCCGCGCCCCGCGCCACTCAGTGCGCGCGCCACACAACCCTCTGCTGTCGTTATGTAACCCTGCGCGCGCAACACAACACAACCACTCGCCTGCCCTCTCGTGGCGGAAACACAATGCGCGCCGTTCTGAAACTTTCATGAAAACTTCTACTGAATTTTATCTTATGTAACGTTCACCACATAACACAGATGGCGCTTTTCATCAATATAAACCACATAATTTATGTTATACTCTTGTGGTCCATCCATAGATACAATTTATTGACTACCGACCTTAACTAAAAGTAACAATAACCCTCTTTCCCTAGATAGGGACGTGGGTAAGTTATTATTAATTTTTAATTTTCATTCGAGGGTTAAAATGTTCTAACTTTTAATTTTCCTGCTTTGAGACAAGAAACCCTCCTTTTCTCAGAATACTGCTTGAATATAATTAAGAGTCTATAGAAGGCGCATTTAACTTACGTAGAGTTAAGACTGTAAGGAATTCGCGTTTATTTAAGTTATTTGAAGACGTGCTTATTATTTTACCCACTCACGTTCTACAGAGTTGTAACTCTATCTATAGAAATCTAGAAATGAAGCTATAATAGATAAGTAGTAGGTAATAAAGTTAACATTAACAACTAACCATCAAGTCCTTGTATTTAACGTTTACCTAATCGAGAAGTCATGTTCTTAGATCGTGGGCTGTGTTGTGAATATTAATCACCATAAAAATGGCCTTTCAAATATTTTACAGAAATAACGCCATTTAAAATTCATTATCACATTAGAACTTAAATATTTCTAAATACATAGGGAATCTAATTACTTATGTATGTGCATAATTTAAATGCAGTCTTTGTCTTAGTGCTCAGTGCTTCTTGTGTGGTCTTAAAAACATCGTGTAATAACTTGGAGTCCATATACGTTATACAATTCAATTGGCGCTCACAATACTTTGGGAGCAAACAATAGCTTATCTGCATCGCCGGTGTTGACGCCTGCCAAGTATTTCAAAATTCTGTAGTAGGATAGGTTCGAAAAGAACGGTCATTCCCGTGATTTAAAAAGCAATAGCAATAAAATACCGATCGTTGTATAAAACTTAAGTAAACAAGTTAGGATGACGTCGAAAATAGGCTGTCTCTTTCGCTCACTGAGTGGCCGAGGCCATCTCCTTCCCTCGCGCGTGACGTAAGGCGCCCGCGCACGCCTCGGGTGCATTCACTCCCGGAGTAAACATCGAAACATTTGAACGTAGATCGGACCGAATAATAAAACTCGATATTGTCAACTCAGTCGATTGATTAAATTAAAAAATAATAATAATAAAACCAGTCAGTGTTTAGGTGTTTTCTAATCCACGTAAATCAGCGAGTGATTAAGAAATCGTGCCGAAGGTTGAATTTCAACACACAATGGACGCAACCAGTGAGTAAACAGGTTTTCAAAATTGTTTTATACGTCATGCAGCGCGTATGAGGTCAACATTCAGGAACAGTACTAAGTAATGAGTTCGTAATTTTTTTTAAACTCATTCTATGGTTTCGTAAAAATAATTTAGTCTTTCAAGTGAGAGGGTCTTCACTCCCGTTCGGTCTTATTTGTGCAACCCGCGGTCACGCTACAACTAACAAATAACTAAGGTCTGTTCAACAAAACTTCTTCTAAACTTCTTTGTTTAAATTCAATAGTTTATTTACTTTTTTTTTTTTTTTTTTTTTTTTTTATTTAAATAATAAAAAAGGGCTTTGTCGCTTAGCGACCACATCGCCCCATCGGTGAACAATTACATTTGTACTTATATTAGGGCAACAAGCAGTGCAGATCTGCAAGCTAGCTCTCAGATGTATTCAAACATTCGAAAGCCAGTCCACAGACCCGCACCGCTCCATGCGACTCAGCTAGCATACTGTTTATTTGTCCAACATTATAATTAGTATGGAAACTAAAGTTAATTAGTCTATCATCAGCGCTCCGGGCGCACTCCATCAGAACATGTTGTACGTCTTCAACTGTTCCACAAACGTTACAATTAGGTGAAGGTACTTTTTTCATTTTATTTACTTACATTTTTTTTTTTCTGATCAGTTTGTTTATAAAAAATCTATAATATCAAACTTGCCACATTGAATTAATTGGCCTGACATGTATACATATATACATATTTACATTACTTATGTATTTATGTCAATTTATTTTATAAGCAAGATGTGTTGTTATTTAGTGGATTATTGATATAAGGTTGTAAATTAATTAATTATCCTTTAATTTTATATGTTAGAAATTTTATAAAAGCGTTAAATATTAGACACCAGTTCAATTTCCTTTTAACATTAGCCTTGCATAGTTCTTCTAGGTATTCATTTTATAGCCACGTCTTTTTATTAAAACCTTTGGGTTTATACGATGATCTAACCTAGATAATTATACAACAATACAAAACCTTTTAAAAGAAAAATAAAAAATATTTCTCAGTATAAATAGTTAAGTAAGTATTTTATTTATTTATCGTAATTTGTGCAGGTGGTTAATAGTCACGCATAGGATTGCCATATTATCAATATTGTGGTATTAATTAAGAGCAATTATTAATTCAAATTACCTATGTAGGTACCTAACATTTTTAACGTCGGAAAAGGTTTTATAGTAGCCAAAAGCAAAATACTGGTAGCACCTTACCGTCTAAATATAACCTAGTAGTTAGTCGCGCCCCGCGGTGTTACCCGCGTTGGGCCCATTCCCGCGGGAATTTCGGGATAAAATGAATTCCATGTGTTATTTTCATTTATTAAATAGCCTATATCACTGTAAACTTTCATTCAAATCCGTTCCGGTTTTGAGTGAAAGAGCTACAAACACACATACATAGGTACATCTTTACAAACATTCGCATTCATAATATGATAGGATTTGATTATTAAGATTCGTTTATGTCATACAGACAACAACACTCGTTCGTAGAATGTACCTAAGTTATGAGTTCTTGTAAATTCTCAAACGAATGAAATACGTATAACATATCTTTCACCGATGTGTAGTCATTGTTAAAACCTTCCTTACTTTCACTGACAATTCTATTTAAAACCTAACTGCCTGTAATGTTTACCTACTCTACGCAAGTTTACTCTTCGTTTGCGTGGAGTCATGGTTCCGATGAATGACCAAGCCACTAACAATCTCTGTATTTGTCAACACCGTTGGTTATTTCCGACGTAATGTTTAATGCCGTATTAATAAGCGATGTTTATTGAATTTGTAGTTAGCATTATTAAGCTATGAAAAATTATTTTGTTTTTACTTATAACTTATATTATAAATAACAAAGGTAATAGGTATAAGAGTTGAAAAGATAGCGGAGGACATAGACAAATGGTAAGAACTCCATCGACAAGAGCCTCTAGATTCTATGGAATGGAAGAGAAAATAGATTAACCAAATGATCCAAAATCTAATCTTATATTAGTATCCAGTAGAATCATTATTATGGCACTGTATTGAAAAGATAATTCCTTCCAAAGTAAAATATTATTGTACAAAATACTTCCGAGCATCAATAAACCACTGCTGAAGGTTCGTAATAACTGGTAAAGCATACTATTCCGACAGTTAAAATCACTTTCGATTAGCGAAGCCTTGTAATTCACGCCCTGAAAATCACCAGTTGTTAAATATAATCTC
Organism: Cyclophora albipunctata; assembly: GCA_963082685.1. Lineage (NCBI taxonomy): Eukaryota > Metazoa > Arthropoda > Insecta > Lepidoptera > Geometridae > Cyclophora > Cyclophora albipunctata. The sequence goes on along the minus strand of OY720113.1, from coordinate 5,901,406 downwards.
AATATTGACTTTATGCTGTAATCTTGTATTCTCAATTACCTATGATTTACACAAGACGTAGCACTGATTGGCAGATACAATATAAATACAAATATTTATTATACTAGCAGTTCCGTGAACCAGATGGGTCTAGTGTGAACAATTTTAAGATCGCGCTTGCGTTATTAATCCCAGATTAAGGTCACTCCCATACCTACATGTAGTACAAGGCTATAAAGCTAAAAAATCTCCCTCATTAAAAATGGTGAATATAGATTACTACTAGAATATAGATTAGTAGGTATTATATCAAAAAAATATTTTGCATAATTACATGGAGAAACTGACTAGGGTGCATTTTCATCAAAGAAGAGCAAAGCGGTGCAGAAATACGCATTAAATTATAGCACGTGGGACATAAGTTAGTTATACTTATAACTGTTATAAGTTACATACCTATAATATCTTACTAGTTAAGGAAGATGTTTGGTGTGAAGCACATGGTGTAACTTGGAACAACCGGAAAAACATGTCCTCATCAAATCATGATGTAAACCAAAAGAGTTACCTAGCAACAAATAACTTACAAATAACCTTGTGGCGGATGAAAACGGACTAGGTACTGAGGAAGGACCCGTTCTCATTGTGGAATTTATTTTGTGCGAGGTGTAATTGTGCATCTGCACTCGCCTGCCAAATCCAAGGTCCCGCGTCGAGAATAAAGAGCATATTTGTAAACTCAAACATGTCTCGAGTTTGAGATCACCGACGCGAGTAGACAAAGGAATTATAGGAATATTTCTCCCCATACTGACATCATCAGTCAGTTAAAGCGGCCCTCTGTGAAATAAAACATTTTAATGAAGTGATCATGAATGACCACAATAAGTAAATCATTTATTGAAATAACAAGGCTAGTTATACCCAAACTAAGCTCTAGGCTTTAAAATATTGATTGAATGAACAAAAATCGTATATTTTTAAAGATTAGAAAGTTGTTTGTATTATTTTTATGTATTTTGACTTACCAAAAATAGATTATTTAAGTATTATGACTAATATGGGTATGGGTGTAGTGGTACATGCGTTTAGAAACTTCAGTCCCCTTTAGCATAGTAAACATTCAAAATACGTACCACAGGTTTTATATTAACCTCAATTGGGGAGGACCAATTCGTAATCTGTCTGATGTCGTCGGCTATCTTAACTTGTTGTATTTTGGATCCAGATAATCGGTCCCGCGGTAGGTTCCGTCGCCGCCGCCGCCACCGCCGGCGACGCTCGCAGCCCCCCGAGGGCCCCGCGCCCGACGGCCCTTCCAGGACCCCCTCGCCTCCTCCGCGATCCTTCTCATTACCACGTATACTTCAATACGGTATGACAAGTCATATGCTTTGGTTACGGTCTTCAGGAAATCAACTTACTGTTTGGGGGCATCATCTTCTCTACCTACATTTACCAACACTCGGAATTTTTCCACATACCTATACTTATATATTCTTTGGTTACGGTTCATAATATTTCGTCCTGGAGAAAAGTCACTATTGAATTAGGATTCTATTGCACACTATTTAAAAGGACATACCTACCTAGTACCCCGGTTGTTCGAGCATAGCGGATCCTCTACATTTGATTACTTCTTCTCACAACTTGGGTAACGATACCCATCTTTTCCTTGGTCATGAATTAACACAAAAGATTAGTCATTCAAGTTCATTCCCTTTTCTTCTTGATCTTGACATGACCGCATTCCCCACCTGGATGTTGGTTCTCTATCTTTACGGTGATGTTTTGTTATCTACAGAAAGGTTTAGCAATGGTTACTCTACGTCTACTAGGAACAAAGAGAAATAAGATTAAAATAAGTGGTATTCAAACTGGAAATTTATCTTCATTACAAATAAAAAAATATTGCTGATTCGAATCATTGTGCAAACGTGATTGTTATTAGTATCGCGAACCTTACGGACTTGAACTAATTACAATTTGAGCGGTGAAGAAACCTGCTGATTAAATAACAAAAACCTTAGATTTTTCGATACCTACATTTTTAATATGTATCACAAAGTACCTTGTTACCACACCCTTTAAAATATAATATTTTAAATGTAACTCGCGACAAAAATATTTACCAAGACCTAATAGCAGGATATTACACACAATTTAATACATATATAAAATCAACATAATTATCTTGAAAAAGGGTTAATAACACTTGTGCAAACTGGTTTTTCTTAATATGTTGTAGAACGTTGATATTTTTTTTAAATATTTTGACTGTATGGATTCATCAAAAGCCAGCGTCGACTAACTTTATTTAACTAACAACAGTAATCTCATCATACTTATCTATTCTACATCTAAATTAGACGTATGCTACATAATTACAGTTTTTATGTAACCTAGCTACTGATAACAAGCTAGGCCGGGTTGCTTCAGCGTACGTTAACGCACCAGTAAACGTTAACAATAAATGTCAGTCTCAACAGAAGAAAATGAAAAATTGTGGCTTTCTACTGGTAGCCCGAATAACATTAACAGACTGTCATTAAAGTAATGAAACAACGTTTTGTATTTAACAGATATTTAACAGCTTAAAAATGAATGAACTTTTAACGTTTTAATAATTTTACGAGAACCAACCGTTAGAAACCACCCCAGACTTAAACAAAAGGCATTGAAAGAGCCACTACTTCAAACAGTAGCATTCCACGATTAAAACGACTAGTACTGTGATAATATTTACTTATCAGTATGTACCTACTACATCGCATCTCGTACAAGGATACTCCTTCATTATAATACTAATGTAGGTAAATATAATCATCCACTCGCCTATTAACTCATCACTGCCTGTTACTAACGATACGCATTGAATCATTAAAAGTTGGCAAAATATTTTTTATTGTCAGTTATGTGGAGTGGCGAATGATTCACCAACGAGTAACTAATTTAGTAGTTTTCCTAAACTGTGGTATAATGTTTGTACCTACCGCACAACTTGTTGTCTGTTGTCTACCCCAACCTATTGAAGTTGAATTAATTAAATAATATGAAATAGGCACATTAAATTATGACTAATTTATTCCAAAACGCGAAATAGATAGAGCTAGTTTTGTACAATATCTTTACATTACCTCGACATGTAACAGGTAGATTTAAAACTACATGAAGTCGGTTAAAAACAGGTTTAATTTAGCCTATCTCAAAATACAAAACTGGTTTTAGTCTGCTTGAATTTTCTCACATAAGTATAAAACTCTTTGTATTGTTTCAGTGGAGAATAAGATGGGCTTGCCGCCTCCTTACGAGCAGACGTCGCCAAACCCGGTGCCTCCGCCGTCGTACTTCGGGGACAACCCGCCCCCGCCTCCAGGCATGATAGTACCGAACGCCCCTCCCCGTACGACGGTGATCACCACCCCACAAGCTGGACCTTCCGCCGCCAGTAAACTGGGCCCTGGACCTACTGGCACAAATTGTACGACATGCAACAAAACTATAGTCACAAGAGTGGACTTTGTTCCTAATAATAGGACGCATATAGTCTCCGCCGCACTTTGTGTTCTTGCCGGGTGAGTCTTTACGCATTTTATCAACTTATTATGGAATACAGTCGGGCCATGAAAATGTTGAGCTTATTTAGAACATTGTCATGTTTAAAGTTGTATATAACCCAAATATTATGTGCGTTTTAAATGACAGCATATAAAATGTTCAACATCTTCTTGGACTGGCTTTACAAAGTGTCAACTGCCTTGATACTCATACCTATTTGAATTTTGAGTCTTCAACTCTGAATGTGAAAGCTTCTTAGCTTATTTTCCTCTGAAATAACTATAAATAAAATTAATTAGAGACCAAATAAAACCGCTAACTCCATGCGTCGTTATCGTGAGTCGCATCTCAATCTGCAGTCCCTCACTAGAGATTGAATAGAGACTCATAAATATTCCTTCTCCAACACCAGTAGTTTCCAACCCTCAACTTTCAGCACAAAGACACAATAAAAATACAAGTTATGCGGCGAAATAATGGGACAATGAATATTGCAACAGAATTATATTTTGCACGTTCAGCTTAACTTGAATGAATTAGTTTTCGTTGAATATAAATCATGAAACACCGGTTCGGTAGTTTTGGATGAAATTTTATTACCTATTGTTTCCTGGCTTTTTGTTTATTTACAAATAAGGTTTTTATGTTTTAATAAGTAACTGGGTGTATTAAGACACAACAATGGTCTTACCCATGTCTGATCTTTACCTTTCCATTTAGAAATATAATTAATTTAATTGCCATCCCGCCGATATATTTCTCCATGATCCCGTTTACCTAGCTGCTCTATACTGTACCAATCAGCTCTATTTTCGATTATATTTGATTTATTTATTATTACATTTTTTACTTCGTCTCATAAAGAGAGGTATTATAAGTTTGAGGTGTGTCTGTGCTTGTGTGTATTGCTGTCTGTGGTATAGAAATAGAAACCTCTTCACTGCGCTCAGAGTCTGTTGTGTCCTAGCAGACTTATAGCTCCCAAACTCATAGCTCTATTTTGATTAAGATTTTTTCCTCGAAAAGTGATTAACATGAGAGTTTAAAGGAGATTAATCTTAACTATGACAACATTTCTAAATTTTCCTTTTTATTATTTGAAGATGTTGCTGCGGCTGCTTCGTGCCTTACTGCATGAAGTCGTGTAAAACAGCGAACCACTACTGCCCCCAATGCAAGGCATTCGTCGGATCCTACACGCCGTCGTGATTCATATAAACACTGCTTATCGTTAACTAAGGGAATAGAAGGTAAAACATTAATAGTAAACATCGATAGTGCTGATTTTATGGCAATTTTTTTTTTATTCACCTGTTATAAACCACGGTTCGTAATTTTATGTATTTTTATACCATATTCAAATCGAATGTCTCTATAATTAACTTTATATAATCATATCATATTTACGTATATAGATACATACCTACCTGAATCTGCTAAATTGATCTTATGATGAAAGATATCGAATCTCTGTTATATTTGAAATACATATTTATTTACGATTTATAAATGAAAAACTATTTTTAATTTATATATATTTAAGTACATATTCCAATTCTGTATGGATTGTATGGTGCCTACGAACGAACGAATGTACTTAGAATTAAGTAGTGAAATAAGTGTAAGGTAAAAAGGACTTTTTCTAAATACTTACAAGTCCTATAGGTACTTATTAGGCGGATCCACACCGACCCATCCACCGCGCTCCGATCGCGCGCGGCAGGACCGCGCTCGATAGGAGCGCTTGATGTGTACTTGCCTCGCGTGATCCAAACTGCGCGGTAGGATCGCGCGCTCCTTGCCTTCTCGCGTGCTCCTTGGGATCCGCAAGAAACAGACGACACGATCCGTGATCCATGCCTCATGCTTCCGGATTGCGGATCGCAGGAATTGGCGATCCATTTTGGATCGTCTGGTGTGGATCCGCCTATTAACGTAAGTAACGTTACGTGTATAAGTAACGTGTACACTGTACCTATATCAATATTAAACGAATTTCTTCTTATAAAACACTGTGATAGTTACATTGGTTTTTACTATTTTAAAAATAAAATATGTATTAGTTTACAAATAATTTCTTTTATTTCTTAACATAAATAATATAATCTTAACGTAACAAAACACACTGCTAGACAATACATGAATACCTATTTATTATTTATAAATTACGCTTACATAATTTTAATCTTCTTAGACAAATTCAATATAATACTTTACAAATATAAGACTTCTCGTGTTGTTGTATTGTTCTTGTAACTAACATTAAGTATGAGTTACACGTGATAACAATACGTAAGTACCTACTTCGTTTAATCAACCGATAAATCGTTTAAAAAATACATTTTTATTTATACGTAAATATAAGTTTTGCTATGATGTACTCAATCTCTCAATAGAAGTTTAGATAAGCGATGTTTAACTCGATGCTTTTGTTAAACGACGTGCAGCTACTTGGAAGGATGGTCGATACTGATAGTGGCATTTCTAACTGGGCACGAAATTGTTTCGGAGGGCACGTTAAATCGTTAATCCCGGTTGTTTCAATCGAAGATCTTGAGGAGGCCACTAACCAACTCGAACTGACTTAATTACTAGACTCAAGTCATTTTAAAATACTAAGCAAATTTTTAATACTAAATACTGCAATGCAAGGCAAAGAAAGGCCTCTACGGTAACTGAAGAAAGTGAGGAGGAAGGCGTGATCGCCACTGTTAATAAACCTATGTTATTTTCAGGTAAGTATTTACATACTTGTTTGATTTACCTACTAATAACTACAGCCTCTTATTGTCCATATTTGTCTCTTTTAAATGATTCTCTTCTTAGTATAAACACCCAAATATCTGCCACAGTTCGGACAATAATGTTCCACATTCTTCCATCTTCTCGATACGTAGGGTAAGACACAGCAGCACATCCACCTAAGAACAAACATCATTGGTTATTTGCATTTCCTGATAAAATAATAAAGTTTGGAGGTCAACACTTTTGGCTAATATATATAATATATGTACAAAATATTTATATACGAGTATAAGGTCAAAATTTTAACACAAAGAACAAATGACAAACTATATAACCTTCAAACTTCCGTTTAACATTTTTGCTTAAAACTACACCTACGATGGTTATATTAATCAGTGGCCGTGACAATCATGATACAACTTTTAACTGTATTTCAGAATTGAACAATTGAGTAGACTTTAGTAAACGTTGACCCCAAATGAAGAGGAAATTAATAAGTTATTTGTGGTGGTTTAGAAGATATGATAACCTATTATTATAGTATCCCACCAAAAACATAAATGTAAAAAAGGAGAGCCAAGTTCAATACAAAAATTATGCATGGCTATGGGCTTCGCTGCAAAAAGAATGGAGATCTAAATGAGGGCCAAGTTCTAGGCAATATCTCAATATGTATTTATAGGAACAAAATAACATTATGAACAAGTATTGAACTCTATTTCTTCTCTTTATTCGATACCTATGACAATTGCTGTTATTTAAAAATGTGAGATCTTAAAGTGGGTTAGATTTGACTTGACCAGTTTTCATTACAGCAGTCATTTTATAAAGTTATTCAACATATAACAACAAACTGGCCAAGATAAATCTAACCCACTTTAAGATCTCACATTTTTAAATAACAGCAATTGCCATAGGTATCGAATAAAGAGAAGAAATAGAGTTCAATACTTGTTCATAATGTTATTTTGTTCCTATAAATACATATTGAGATATTGCCTAGAACTTGGCCCTCATTTAGATCTCCATTCTTTTTGCAGCGAAGCCCATAGCCATGCATAATTTTTGTATTGAACTTGGCTCTCCTTTTTTACATTTATGTTTTTGGTGGGATATCATTACTTTTTGTAAAGAAAACTAGGTATTGATATTTATTGTTTTTTCTTGCGTTTCCGCTGCATAGGTACTTTGGTTCGTTCGCATTTTAAATCGTATCGTATAGCGCTTGTGAGCCGCGCGCTGCCCCCGCGTACAAGTGCAAGGCGCGAGCGAGTTCAACCAGCATTCTTAAATTAGTCAATACATACATTATATCGGTAAAAATAATACATCGCTTTACTACCATGCAGGTATAAACCAACCGACTCGCAAAATTTTTACCAAATCGCTACCGCTTATAATTGTGTACTATTCATCAGAGCGTGACGCTGATTGGCTGGGGCGACGGTGGACCGACCGCGTCATAAGTACCTACCGCGCGCCGCCGACGACACACCGTTGGCCGGTTGTTTAGCGCGAAATTTAAGTTTTTTTGAATGGGGACACCACTTATTTTTTTTATTTAACTTTACGTTTATATTGCAGTTAAATAGCAAATATAATAATACATATATTGGGATAGTTTCAAATATCTGCTAGTAACGGTTCCAACGCTACAATTAAAAAATATATTTTTTGTATGGGGACCCCCCCTATTTTTTAACTATTTTATATTTTTAGATTTTTTCTTACGCTTACACACAATTACCGAGCTAGATTCCAAATTTCATCCTTCTAGGTCATCTGGAAGTAGGTTAGGTTTAGGTACTATATGTCAGTCAGTCAGTCAATACTAAAATTTACGACTTTCTGACGTTCATATCTTTATAACCGTTTGAGCTAGCTTCATGAAATTTGGGTTTCTAGATGTCCTAATGGATATAATTAAACACACGAAGTTTCATGTGTTTACGTTAAATAGGTTTTGAGTTATAGAAGGGTCAAAAGTGGCACCAAGTGGTTCGTGTAATATTACACTCGGCGCTGGCTAGCCGTTCCTTTGCTTGAACTTGGCTTGACACGCTGCCGCGTGTCTAGATTGATTGGAGCTAGACTGGTATAGGAGATTTTTAAATCGGCTAAAGGTGGGTTATTTCAAACGGTGGGCTCTTGTAACATACTTTCGTTTAAAAGTTCACGGTTACGTTCACTGTAAAATGTCTGTTAAATACAAAGCGTTGTTGCATAACTTAAATGACAGTCTTTTGGCGTAATTTGAGCTGCCAGTCATAAGCCACGATTTTGAATTTTCTTACGTTGAGACTGACATTTTGTTTTAACGTTTACTGGTCCGTGAGCGTAAACTGCACCTTAAGAAAAGGTACGTGGATTTAGAGTCTAGATCGTTTCGCAATTATTTAATAAACAACTATGTAAGTATCTACTTGGGTTTAAACTACTGGTTCATCTGACTGATTATTACGTTTGATACTTACGTTCGCTTGTATTACTGGTTCACACACACTATCTGTCCCGATAACTGATAAACGGACATAATAAAACCGGCGTTGTTTTAGTTATCAGAGGAGAGGTTTGTTAATAATCGATATTATGACGACAGAGACCATTTTTGTTTACATCAGCATATTTTTATATCAGTAGGTGCTAGGTACCTATGTACCAGTCTAATACGCCATTTATATGATCTTTGTCCACTATACCATAATGATCAGAATCGGTAGAGTAGGTATTCGTATTACGTACCTAATCGAGTTATCGTATTACGTACCTTATAGAATTTAGTATATTAAGTTGTGGTAGGTATTATCGGATCTTCTTCTTCATCGAGTGGATGGCCAACCTGACCAATCCTTGTGTCAGAGTTATTGAGCCGCCAAAGGCCTCTGACGTGGCTCAAGTAACGACTACTATCCGTAGAAAGTAACCGGGAGCGACGGCTTAACGTGCCCTCCGAAGCACGGAATCATCTTACTTTTCGAGCAATCAGGTGATTCAGCCTGCAATGCCCTAACCAAACTGAGGAAAGTCTCATTATCATCATTATCGGATAGAAGCAGTGGAAAAGATTGCCGGCGGTTTTTGAACTCAACCTGCGACGCGACTGACCAAATAGGAAATAGCGAGACGAGTTGGAAAAATATTGAGGTGTCAAGTAAGAAGCGTTGAACGGAGTAAATCAATAGGACGGAAAAGGAAAGACTTTCAGCAATAGGACAGGACATGTTATGATATATAAAAGTTAAACAAAAATTATAAAAGTTACCAGAAAAGAATTCCTAACACCACCGCAATGACATGCGTGTACGTAGTGTTCCTATAGTTGGCTTGTGTCATGACGTCTTCCTGGCAATGTGGACATTTCATGCCGACCGGCTCCGAGCCAACCTGAAGCAGATCCAGCTCCACGCAGACAGAGTTGTCTGTGCTCTGACCTATCTGGCGGTAGTCGTTTGTGTCCACTGGAAGATAAAGGTAAGTGTGAATGATAACATGCATTCAGTCACTTTCTTCTTCTGTTTCCTGTACTGCAGGCCTATTCACGGTCCAGTGTGCGCACTGAGATGACGTCATAGTGGCGTTCGTGATTGCCATTTAAGCGTTTGACAGCTCCGGTGCGCGCATTTCAGTGTTTAAACACTCAACGCCACTATGCTCATCAATGTACTAGAAAAAAAAACCGGTAAACTCAAATCGGTATTCATACGGCCATAGTGTTTAACCACTGGCCTTCGTTGATTGCAACTACTATCCAGTAGTGAGGAACAATAAATCACTATAACCCTACCATGTTGCGAATAACTAATAATGTATGAATCTATGAGTCATGATGAAACCTTTTTAAATTAGTAGGGTTGACTTTTTCTTCCCGCCAAATAATTCTAAGCATAACATAATTTCTTCTATTATGATTAGGTATTGATTTCTAATAATCACTACATAGTATAAAACAAAGTCGCTATTTTTGTCTGTCTGTCTGTATGCTTAAATCTTTAAAATTACGCAACGGATTTTGATGCGGTTTTTTGTAATAGGTAGTGATTCAAGAGGAAGGTTTATAAGTACCTATAAAAATTCCCGAAATTCCCACGGGAACGGGCACAATGCGGGTAAAACCGCAGGCCGCTGCTAGTTTCTATTAAAATGGCTCGTGCAATTATATTAGGTGCCGCGGAAGATATTCGCCAAAGACAGGCGCTCAGACTAGAACGGAGACGGCTGAGGGATTGCAGTAATCCATTAGATCTACCGGAATCTCTTTTTACTCAACATTTTAGAGTGACTAAAACAATTTTCCGGCAGATCCTACTAGAACTCACGCCGTCTCTACCGCTCGGCACACTAAATACAACAATTGTGTTGAATGTGTAATGTATAATTGGAAGCTAGAGACTACAGTTATTTCTGTAAATAAAGCAAAGAAGAAACATTCAATTCAATTCAATTCAATTCATTTATTTATTTATTTCAAATGTAATTACATTATATTTGGCTCAGTCATCAAGACATCACCTCCCATACTAGTATAAACTGTATCACGGAAAGGTGATACCTCTCAAACCGAGCAACAATAAAATATAGCTTACATTAGGTTAGGTTTAAAGATCTTTATTCTCATAAAACATACAGTTCAATTAAAATGAGATACAGATAACAATGTAATAAATATTTGTAATACACCTCTGGTGCTTAGGGTTAGTAACATAGGTAAGTAATGATATTAATAAGATTTATATAAACTAAAGTGTTAGTTAAATATGGTTAATAAGTACATGGTTCGCTCCTTAACTACCTTACAGTTTGGCAATATGTAATTTTAATTTATTTTTAAATACGCTAACACTATGACACTCCTTGATGTCATTTGGTAATTTATTAAATAATTGGACTCCTTCGAATAAAATGGATTTTTTCCCCTAATTAGTTCTTGGTATGATAAGTTTAATTTGTGTTTATTTCTTAAGTTATGTTTGGTTGTTTATCTTTTCCAATGTAATATTAGTTTTGATTTTATTGGTAGTTATTTTTTTTATTAAGATGCAAGTTTTATATTGATATAGTTGATTTATGTTGAACAGTTTAGTCTTTTTATACAAATCTTTTGTTGGCGTATTGTAATTATGAAATAATACTTCAATAATTTTGTTTTGAATTCTTTGTAGTGATTGAAGATAAGTGGTTGCAGCTGACCCCCAGATTTCTATTAAGTACCTATTCCAAATGTGATTTTATAGAGAATTGTAAATTATTTTTTTTACTTTTTCCGGTATGCAGTTTGTTAACTTTAGGAAAAGCTCCTAAAGTTGAAGTTAATTTTGACTTTATTTTTTCAATAAGTGATTTCCATGTCATTTTGTCGTCTATTATTAATCCTAAGTATTTTTCTTGATACAATCTTTTTATTAACTCTTTGTTAATAGTGAGGGGTGAAAACCCTGGAATTGGTTTTGGTACATTCTACTTTATATAAATACCTTACCAACTAACATAACTAAGTACATTTATTTAACTATAACAGCTATGGTCAGGGTTTATTCATCGATTTGCTTCCCTGAAGCGGCGATATACGACTCCTGTGGGCCAAAAGTATGCAGAGAAAAACATTGTCTTGTACTTTGCAGGCACTTGAAGCACATACGACTTGAATGCTCGGGAGAGTAGTAATATTCTTTGCTTGAATGTCGCTATGAATTCGAATGTTTAGTTTAGTCGTTAAACTGCCCAGTAAACGAAATACATTGATCGATCAATCACAGAATTATTTGCCGTTTGACATGATAATTTACTTGCACTTTCCTTATTTCTTGCCAATAATTTCATAAAGTAATCTACAAACAAAGCACAACACGCATAAGTAAAGTTATCGATAGGAATTATCGTGAAAAAGAGTAAATAAATACCGCGGAATTTTGCCTGTTTACATTATGTTGTACCCACTGAGTTGAACCCACAGGTTGAACCTGTCAATGACATTGACAAGTGCGGGCCAGGCGGAGAGGGCGCCTAGCCACCACAGACAAATAATCTGTTACAAACTATTTATCGGTACTTACCGGTTTTTGTGCATAGTAATAGTGAAGTCCAAAATTTTTAGTATGTTGGCAACGTTAAGCACTGGGCACGAGATGCCGCGGGAATACCAATTGCTTCACGTCCTTCAAGCGCACTGAGCTTCAAGCACCGGTGTGCACACTGGACCGTGAATAGGCCTGCTGGTCGATCATCAATAAGTCCTATATTTATTTAAAAATACCAACTTAATTGAGATTACCTTCCCCCTTTTGAAAGTCAGGTATTCGTTTTTGGTAGGAATTAAGCAAAAAAGATCATTGCAGGTAGGCTATCAAATCTTGGAAAGGACAAAAATCGGGACAGTCTGGGCAAGACACTAAGTGGATTATGGTTTTGGGAGGTGTCGAATCAGGAACGTTGCATGCTGCATGTAGGTACGAGTATATAGAACGATTTGCTTCAGATTGTAAATCCCTGGAGACAACTAACCTAGCGAGAGGACTAGCGGATTCTAATGGGAATGGGATGTCGATGCCAGGTGTACTCGTGTTAGGTCTCCGAGGGTTTCAATCTAGCCCTGCGGTACTCTTATACTTGGATTTGAACAACCCATTTGGGCGCGGAATTATTAAAGGATTTCCAGGTTGATCATTTTTAACCTGGAGGAAAGTGTTCGAATGGACACTAGGTAAGCAGGTTACCACTATTGTACTACTAGGTATATGCAAATTGCAGCACCTTACGTAATCAAGCGTTCCCAAATAAATAAATACACAATAATAACCGGCATGATAAGGCACCGGAATTTTAATCCACTTTATCTAAAAAATACCTACTATCTGTTCTCAAAATAACAAAAACATTTATAAAATTGAAAGTCTATTAAAAATTATGAAACACACTCACTTGTATGGAGAGAGACACTCGTACTTTGTTGTTAAAGTAAATAAAGGCAAAACACAGTAAATATATTAACAAGTTGTATAAACTTGTTATATATGTATATACTCAATGTCACTTTTAAGAACCTTTTCCAAGGCATCTAATGTAAAACAAATTAGTTATTAATCATATAAATTTAACAATATGTTTTTTATGAGCATTGTTTATTTAAAAACACACACAACTTCTTTATATTAACGATGATAACAGCGCAGTGAGTAGTAATACCTATAAAGTTATCGATAGGACTTACTATTGGTTATCGGATGATAACATACTAGGTCATAACTCCAACAACATACCATCGTAAGAACTATCTATGTAGGTACATTATTAACCAGTATGTGTGATAAAATAATAGGTAAGCCGTGTGTAGGTATGAATCTATCTAAATGAGTGTGAGCTCGTAATAATAACAAGTACCTATACTTAGTACCTATGTATAAGTAGGTACCTAACTAAATGGTGACAAAAAAAGTATGGTAGAATGGAAATTTTGAACTAGGTTATATAACTTGCTTATATAAAAGTCTGACTAAACATAAATAGCTAATATACGCGATTGTGCTTATATGGGGACATAGGGTCATTGTACCCATTTATTCAAATTTCAACGGTCAACGGTCAACGGCCAATCGATTTTGAGTCATAGGTCATAGTCATAGCTTGATTTTGTTTTGTTGCAGTCGGGTCACCAGGATCAATGTCAAATATGTATATTGAATTGTAATAATTATTGTCAATCATCAATCAGTCACAGTCATGGACTTATTATTATAATCTGGACTGAGCTCTAGCAGCCGAAAAACGAGCCGAGCGAGATGTTGAGAGCCGATGCTGTTTGTCACTTTCTAATAGTATGACCACACTTTTTCGTTAGGTGGGACAAATATTATAATGAAATAATATTTGTTTTAAAAAATACAATGAGGAACTTTCCAATTAATTTAATTCTCTGCAGTTACGTTCAAGTTTTAGCGCCATCTATTTTATAAGTGCATGTAAAAAAAATCTCCCGTAGGGGCGTTTTCTTAAAGAAAATTTTGTTCTTTATAGCTTACTAGCGGCGCCCCGCGGTTTTACCCGCGTTGTGCCTGTCCCGTGGGAATTTCGGGAATTTTTATACATATAAACCTTCCTCTTGAATCACTCTACCTATTACAAAAAACCGCATCAAAATCCGTTGCGTAATTTTAAAGATTTAAGCATACAGACAAACAAACAGACAAACAGACAGACAAAAATAGCGACTTTATTTTATACTATGTAGTGAATAGATGGTGCTTTGTGAATTTGAAATCGAACTATCTACTGAGGTGAAACTAAAGAAAGATAGTCCGATTTTACTTATCCTACTAATATTATAAATGCGAAAGTTTGTATGTATGGATGTATGGATGTATGGATGTTTGTTACTCTTTCACGCAAAAACTACTGAACGGATTTGGATGAAACTCTACAGTAATGTAGGTTATACATCAGAATAACACATGGGATATATTTTATCCCGAAATTCCCGCGGGAACGGGAACAAAGCGGGTAACACCGCGGGGCGCGGCTAGTAAAAGCATAATGTTTAAATAAAAGTAATTGTTGTAATTTAAATAAATTTTTATTAACACTTAAAAAATATTACCTTATAAATATATAGTAACCCATTTTTATCCTCATAAATCATTCGAGGAGTGATTGCTTGCACTTATGGTCACCCTACATAACAAATTTTCAATTTTTCCCTTATTTGTCTTACCTGTGAAAGGATATCCCGCAACCACCATAGGATTCAGTTTAACAGAAACGAATACAGCACTTTTTAACCATTTCAATAAGCTAATCTCCCAAAATTGCATAAAATAAAACAAATAGGTAGATATTCACGAGAAGACGAGAATTCAAAGTCGCCATGACAAATTCAAAGGGTTACTAGAGAAATCTATAATAATATTATAAAGCTGAAGAGTTTGTTTTGTTTGTTTGTTTGTTTGTTTAAACGCGCTAATCTCAGAAACTACTGAACCGATTTGAATAATTCTTTCACTGTTAGATAGTCTATTTATCGAGGAAGGCTATAGGCTAAATTTTATCCCGAAATTCCCACGGGAACGGGCACAACGCGGGTAAAACCGCGGGGCGCTGCTAGTTATTAATAATTTTACCAAATAGTTCTAAATAATTATGGCTCTGCAGGTATTTCAGAATATTAAGTCAATGGAAGTATTATAAAGCTAAGTAAGTAATTAATAAATTTTATCTAATTCAATATTTACTTTATATCTATACTAATATAAAAAAGCTGAAGAGTTTGTTTTGTTTGTTTGTTTGTTTGTTTGTTTGTTTAAACGCGCTAATCTCAGAAACTACTGAACCGATTTGAATAATTCTTTCACTGTTAGATAGTCTATTTATCGAGGAAGGCTATGGGCTACATTTTATCCCGGATTTCCTACGGGAACGGGCACAACGCGGGTAAAACCGCGGGGCGCTGCTAGTGTAACATAAGGATAAGCTTAAAGTCAGCGTTGTGAAATAATTTTCTACCAACATGCTACCAACTACCACTTTTCGATCGAATGGCAAGTGTTAGAAAGGGATAAACGGCCTCGGTACTAGCTATCTCTCTTGGCTCGTTTTGCCTCTGTCTATGTTGGTAACCCAAATTGAATCATAATGTAAAGGTGTAAGGTGTGCTTTCGTATTTTTCATTTTTAACAGTCCTCAGTCCTCAGTCACATAAGCCTGATCTGTCACGGTACGTCACCAGTCAGTCAATGTCACTGTCATGTGTCATTTGTAATTCAAGCAACAACTTCAACAATCTATTGCGACGTAATGTCAGCAGAAGCCATCAAACAAAAATTGATTGAATTGAATTGAATTGAACCTGTGAATTGAACTTCAACAATCAACAATCAACAACACAGTAAATGTCGGTGTGTGTCAATAAAATATCAAGAAACTTGCAATTTTTTAGTAAATAAGTAGGTTTACATGAAGGAATATAATTAAATGTATTTCAAGAACAGCAACGAAATTATTTCCAAGTTATGTTAATGAAACATCGTTATAACTAAAGTATGGATGTGGATTTACTTCGACCGGGCACTGTGCCCATATCTCCTGATACTATTCTATGGTTTGAGTTCTTGCTGGACCCACATCTTTTAAAGAATCATCTCTCTAAGAACAATCCAGGTAAGTTCGCCTATTTTCACGACTTTTCATGATTCCCTATTGACTACTTGAAAATCCTTGTAGATCTTGCTCACAACCTCTCAAATAGAATATGTTGTATCGTAATAAACTAAATTTTCGTACTCATCTCCCTTAAACATAGATTGACAACTCTCTACTTATTAAATAAATCTCTAACCTGCTTTACATACGACTCTTTTCCCAGAACCCTCAGCATGTGAGCTTATCGAAGAGTTCCTCTTGGTGGACACCAAGAACTGCAACTCGAAGCCCGCCAGTGAACGGGTGGTGGATGTGGATGCTCCCCCTACTCCACCAACCACGATACTTCCGGCACCAGCTCAGTATACTAAGAAACAACTTGCGTTGAAGATACTAGCGCTCAAAGTAGCAGCCTCATTGCATTGGAATCTAGGTATTTGATTTGTTATGTAGTTTAAGATCTATTGTAGGAAATATAAATATCTTATATTCCTCCTTATTGTTCTGATTAACTGTTCACAAGCTCTGTGGCTTGTGAACAGAGCAATCGAATCTCTGCCTGCTGTAGTTTCTAAATAACAAGCAGTAATTTTATTGTTGGCATTTTCTCCACCTACAATTTCATGAACATGTTTCAAAGCTAATTAGTTAAGTTAAAATTTCGAAGATTTGCAATGGCACAAAATAAAATAGTATATTAATTTTGGTTACTTAATTTTCAGATATTTTTGAAAGGAAATTAGCTCCCCCATCTCAGCAGCAACTGATGCAAGATCTAGTGTACATGGCAACCGATACTGCTTTTGCTGCTCCACCACTGGTAACTAATGTTTTTTGTAATTAATAACTTTTTACAGACTATTTACCCAATGAAAAGCATTAGATACACCACAGTATATAGCTTGCTATGCAACATTTGATATGATTAGTGGATACCAAACATAACATAGCTGTGACATAAAGCCTACCTTTGTTTTATTCTATGGAATATAACTTATTCATTGTATAAACTCAATTAAATTTTTTTATATAGTTACTTACCTAGTTAACAGACCACTCATTTTTGTTTGCAGGAAGTCACACCAGAGTTGCTTCAACAGCCTCAAGTTCAGTTTGCATTAATTCTGTACCACAGATGGGTGCTCAGATTCCCCGTGAAATCTGCCCTATATTCAAAAAATAATAAAATGGCTTATGTGCACATGTAAGTAAAATTTTACACATGTATTATATCTGTACCAAGATATCCTTGTTTTAATCCTGCAGAACAAATTGTGTAGATGTAAAGTAAAACTAAAAAATATGTTATTGTACTGGTTTCTTAAGTTTAAGCGAACACTACTCATTTTTAATTGAAACTACTTTTACAGATACACTTCTACTACAGGAACCATGATCACAGAACATGATCTTCTGTGACCACGATTCCTGTAAAGGGGCCGAAACGTCAGATAAAAATGTAAAATAAAAGCGAAGTGTATCCGTAAAGATAGTTTCAATTCATAATGTTATGGAACTAAACTAAATAAAGTAGGAGTAGGAGATCCATACAAAGATCCATGGGTCTTGGAAACCCTGATATAGTAATTTAAAGAAAAGAAGGCCTCGTTAAATAATTTCATACATCATTTAATCCCCAGGCCAGGAATTCAAGGTGACACAACATACACTCCATTGAATCAAAACTTTGAGAAAATATTGAGAATGTGTGAAGCATCTCGAACTCACAGCATTAAGTTCTTAGAAGAAATGTTGTGCCTTTATGAACCAGCCAGTGCTGACCGAAGCGAAACAAAGAAGATAAAGGTCCCAGTAATGGAAGCATTTGTTCATCTAACAGAAGACTCTGACATTATGGCACATAATTGGAATGCTGGTGATACTATCATCACTCAATATGAACTGGCCATGCAAATACACTTTGATCTGTGCTACAACTACTTCTTCTATGGCCAACATGATCAAGCAAAGAAACACATTCTCGGTTGTAGAGAAAATTCAAATATGCTGGAAAGAGAAATCGCTATCTATGGTTATGGGTCAAGTGGAAAGAACATGCCTTGGGGGGAATTCTATTACGCAAGTATGGCGAGAGATGATATTCTAGGGTACATAAGAGCTTTGAACTTAGGCTTTGAACTACTGAATGAGGAACCATCACTGCTTCAGAAACTGCAAGAATCAGTTGCTAATCATTATACAGGCATAATAGCAGTGCTTCAAGCTGATAATTTATCGAGAGAGATTTCAATGATTCATAGACAAGTTGCAGAGTTGGACATACAAGGATCAGCGTCTAGTGGGACCTTCACTGTCGCTAGAGATTTACTAAACAGAGTGTCGGCTTTGAATGCAGTCAGATATGCCCTAGAAGGGGGTATCCCGTCAACTCTACCAGATTTCCTCAATAAATTTAAAACTGTCGGGATAAAGTTCTTCGATCTTCTTTTTTGGGCTTTAGCTCCAGTTCTGACATCGGATCTGACAGAACCTGATTGGGATAACTTAAGGATGTTCTTTTTACATCTAGCGACATCGCAATGCCGACTACCTATCGATAGAATCGACGAATATCTGAAGAAACATGTTGGTGATAACTATGTCAGCATCAGAAAGAAATTGGTAACTGATGAACAATTAGAAATTATAATGAATGATCCGATTAACGTTGACGACGAAAACATGGAGTTACCTCGAGAGCTGCTCACCGATGACTGGGACTTACCCGACTTCGATTGCAAGACGGTGCCAGAATTAGAGATGGGAAAACTAAAGAAGAAACTCGTTGACGCATCGACGGCTGATAACGTTAGGATGTGTTTGATTAAACTGGCTAAAATGGCGCCTGCTTCGCCGTTATGGAAGATGAGTCCTTCTTGGAAACCCGCTGGCGGGTTGGGGAATGCCTTAGTGTCATTACCGAGAGGATTCCTTCAAGATTTCGGTTATGTAGTGTCGGGGGCGGCGAGAGCTCGCGCCGAAGCGGGATGTTCGCGAGCTGCGTTGTCTCTCCTCTCAGTATTAGAAAGCGAAGTGAGAAACCAACTTGACACGGACAACGATCCTACGCTCTACCGGTTATGTAAAATATTGTCATGGGAAGTGTTGCTACTGCAAGTGAACGTGATGTTGAGCGAGTGGCCCCACCACAGACTGAACTTGAAAGTGTTGGCTAATAAGTGTAAAGCTTGTATTGCTGCTGTTAACTCTAATGATGGAATCGTGCCTAGGGTTCAGGTATGTATTCATTACCAATATTGTATTTTAAGAAAATTTGAGAAGATGCATGTGTTTTTGTTTTTTGTCACGCTAGAACGGGTGCGTAAATTTGGATGAAAGAACATTACAGTCACTTTTACAAATGTAAAGTATTAGAGTACCATTTTGGAGGCCCGCCGCTTGTCAGTACATACCTAATTACTCGTTAGGTTACTCCAAAACGGTTCTTATCAACATTTATACCTATCATTCCGACGTTATCATAGCAAGTTTTCCCACTGCGCAGGTAATCGAAGCGTGTTGGTGGTGTATTCTGAACTCGTGCGAGTGGGAGGGCGCGGGCGGCGGCGCGGGCGCGGGCGAGCTGGCGGCCGCGCTGTGCGCCGCCTGCTGCGAGCTGCAGCGGGGCAAGGCGGCCCGCAAGTTCCCCAGGCCTTTGTGGGACTTTGGTAAGTAATCATCAAGAGAATGTGCAATTTTTTTTCAGTTGGTAATACATCAAGTAGCGATTGAAAATAAATTGAAGCTAGTTAATTATTTTTTAAAAGAAATAAAAAGCAAGCTAATTTTGCGACATTTGGGAAGAATTCATATGCCAAAATTCAGATTTAAATTGTTTAGATTGATTTAAATTGTTAAGATATATTTTTATTTAGATATATGTGCTTGACACGACACTATAATAGAAAATTCTTAGATAGAAAGAAGGAAGCAAGTGCCAATTCTTATATAAATCGAACTCCACGTACTTTGAGATATCGATTTCTATGTATCTCTTTTCCACAGCTCTTACAGTGTTCAGCAACCCTCCAGTGATGCCTACAAAGCGGAACGCCGGCGGTATGCCTCACAGAGACAACAACATGCACACAGAAGCGAGGAACAACTTCAACGCGTTTTTAAACACCTTACGGGAGCCGATTGCCGTCAGCGTTATGTTCTCACTGCTCGCTCGAATACACAACCTACTCATCGACGATGCCTCGTTAGAACTTGTGGTGGAGTATACAAGTCTCTGGCCGTCGAACATAACTAATGTTAATAATTATAATGTCAAATACGTTCTTGAATCGCTGACTGATTTGCTTGAGAGAAGTTTGAAGCTGTATCCTTATAATACGTCCTGGTGAGATATATTTTGTTTTCTTTCACTAACACTTACAATCTAGTCTAGAACTAAGTTTTTTATCCTAGTAAAGCCATAGAGCATCCTTTACCGATATTTTTTTCATACGCCGTCTATCATTTAGGTAAACATCTAGGCTATCGAAGTTTCTTTTGTACCTCTGAAGTCTAAAGTGGTATGACCTTTAGAATATTATATCCAATTAGTGTCCTAAAGTGTTTCCGTGTAAAGCTCCGTCACCCAGAGTGCCGTATCTCTATCTGTTTGTTGTGTTCCCCCAGGCTCCGGCTGTACGGCGACGTGGAGTCGACGGCGGGGCGGTGGGGCGCGGCGCTGCGCCGCTACCTGTGCGCGCTGGAGGCGGGCTCCACGCACTACACGGCGCGCGCGCGCGACGAGCCCGCGCTGGCGCGCCGCGCCGCGCGCGCCGCGCTCGCGCTCGCCGCGCCCACGCAGGCCGCCGCGCTGGGCCAGCTGCCCGACGACCCCGACTACAACACGGCCTTCAAGTGTCTGGCGGAGAAGGTAATCACACACTTACATCACTACCCTTCACTGCAGTATTTTACAGTTCCCACATACTAGAAATCTGACATCGTAACCCAACATATGGTTACAGACCGGCAACGCCTCCGACGCGATGGATGCGTACTACGGCTGCCTGTGGGACGGCACGCTGCTGGAGGTGGCGGTGGCGATGCACGCGCGGCGCGGCGAGGGCGGGCGGCGCGCGCGCGCGGTCAAGGCGGCCGGCGCGCTCGAGCTCAACGCCAACAACAGCGAGGACATCCAGAGGGAGGCGGCCGCCACGCGCCGCGCCAGGCTGCTCCGAGCGCTTACTAACCAGTATGTCGCTTGATATAGCTTATAGTGCTTGAACACAAAAGACAGTTTTCAAATTCATTTCAAGGCCAGCTCTACAATGGAACTGCTACGGATCAAGCTACGGATAGACATTTTGACAGTGAGAGACAAAATGAGATGTGTATTATCAAAATCAATATGGAATTTATGGCCATTATTGAACATGATCATGTCTATGTCTGAATTGTCATCGTAGAAACGTAAGTAAAAGATATCACTCGTAATAAAATAATTATCTAATGTACAGTTTTATATAAGTTTCTAATTAAATAAATGATAAGTACTTAAATTGATTGACTTTTATTAAAATTAGTTATTTACATACTCCAAGATACATCTGCTAATATTTAAAATGGATTCATTTACATTACAACTTATCTAAAGTACGTGCCCAGATACCTCTGGCAGTTAGGACAGTAATGATCGGAGTTTTTAGCAGATTCGGCTCCGTACGGAATGCAGCACATGCAACTGAAACAAAGATATTTCACTTCAAATCGTTCTCATATAATTAATACATTCAGCATAGATTATTTTCATCAACCAATCACACCGCTTTGTTTCCAAGAATTAGTTTAATCCAATTCATAATCTCATTGTAAGGCTATGCGTGCACTCCAAACGTACACAACTTCTTAATATTATCTTCCGACCTGTTTCTTGAACTGTTTTCTTTCACTTGCTGTTTTCTGATCTAGTCCTACTAATATTATAAATGCGAAAGTTTGTGAGGATGTATGTGTGTATGTTTGTTACTCTTTCACGCAAAAATTACTCAACGAAAACTACAATAATATAGGTTATACATCAGAAAAACACATTTGATACATTTTATCCTGATATTCCCGCGGGAACGGGTACAACGCGGGTGATACCGCGGGGCGCGGCTACTTCACTGTAAATATGAATATACAAATCCGAACTACGATTTTAACCTACTAGACATGCATCTTCAATACCATACCATAGTAAACACCAGAGTGCTGCCGCGATGTGCGTGCGAGTTGTGACGGTATACTTGACCGCAGTCCTGATGGACGCCAGGCAGTGGGGACACACGGTCACCGTGTTCTCAGGACCCAGGAGTAGCATCGACTGGGAAATACGGAACACACGCTTTTTTAAGGACTGGATGTACAATAATTCGGGGATAGCTTTCCATTTAACTGAATCAGTAAATCTTTTTACACTAGTCTAATATCGAATACGGGTCGTTTGCGAGGTCTAACCGACTACCCGTTTACATAAGTCTATCCCTTTTTGAGTATTCCTAGTCCTTTAATTTTTTCGTTCACATGCGTCGCGAAAACTTCATAATGCCAATACAAATAACTTCTTTAAATGTCTACTTGTTAGGTACTTACTGCGTAAGCTTCTCTGTCTCGTGAGTGAATAAAAATAAGTAAGAAATCACTACCTGTACCTGAGTGATATGCGGAGGTCCTAGAACACTGGGTGCCGTATGGTTGACGCTTGCATTATTGTCCTTTGGCATCACCTAGAAGCAAACCAAACTTCTAACTTAGATTATCAAGCCATCGTTGTTTAATTTGAATTATTGTAGTCTTATCTTATCAAACATACTTGCGCTCTTGGGTACTGCGGATACAATGATTCCGTTTCTAATTCCATTCTGAAAAACAATTGACAAAGATATTCAGGTATGTATCTCATGAATATTTACAAAATAAAGTTAACCGTAGACACGATAAGAATGCAAATTGCCCACGTTATAAAATGAAATGGCTGAATACATAGCTGCAACAAATTCGTCTCAAGTTTATATATCTTGATATTTTAATATTATACACGTACCTAATATTCGATGACATTGGAAATTAAATAGATATCCTTCGCAATGATTATATTAAATAATCCTTAAATAAGTATTAACTATGTGATATTACTTATTAAAATAGCTGTTAACTATACTAAGTATACTAATTAAATGAGCATCGTATTCAGTCATGTGTTATACTTATGATAGAAGTATGTATCAACAAAATTGTTCAAGTAACAGTAAGATGATCTCATACATACCTGGAAGGCGAGATGAATAAATCACGAAATAAGATTCACATCGGACTAAACCAACTCAATGTGCGATTAATACAGATTACAAACAGACACTGATGCGAACAAGGTAAACCGGTACTGTGATCGAAAATATTATAATCACATTAGAATAACATTAATAGAATACGCAGAGTAGCAGACTGAAGAGTAAAATTATGAATAGTAAGTAGTCTGACTTACTTATAATAACTTTAAGAACTAGTGTATTTATTGATTTATTTAAAGTAATGTATCATACTAGATAGATTGATCACACAGTTATACGCTGGTTGTTAAGTAGAGACGACTTGCTCGCTCCAAAAAATACTCCTACGACTCATAAAACACGAATCCACACGACCAAAACGAAAAACTTTACCATCTACTATACGTACTACTCAACAACGGACTGTATCGCAGTGGCCTATATTATGCTGTCATAAAACAAAACAACATCACTTTTAACAAAATAATAGTATGCTGTATATAATAGAATGTCTTCTTTTTGAATGTCTCATGTTGAATTTACATTTCAATAACGTAAGTAAATCCTTTATTATTTTTTTAGTTGACGTTGAGGATAGGTAGTAGTTATTGAGTATAACACGAATATGTTTTACTACATACGAGGGCGAATACAAGGTTCGATTACATAACCTCCGATTTGAAAATTGGTTAAAAATAGTTTGACTTGGGACATAGTAGTACCGTTAGGTATGGTAGTACGTAGCAACCCGCAGCTAATCTGAACTGCTTCATAAACTTTTATATCGGTTTAGGTTTAAAATTATTTTTTTGTATGTCAAAGTTTCACGAATTGGTAAAACAGCGGGAAACTTCTGTGTGAAATTTTATAAGCAAACATCACATTTTTATTGCGCTTGTAATTTCAGTAGGCGTTAGACCAGTAAACTCGAGCACTTTGCTTTGTTGTTGCAAGATTGGTAAAATAAAGTAATAAAACAATTATTTTTTTCAACTATGTTTATTCAACAATAATGTGACCTAAAAGTTAGTAGATAGGCAATAAAACTATAGGTAGTTGAATAGTCACATTCATTTTCGTAAGGTAAAATGAACTTCTTAAGGCCCAATAAGAAGAACGTCAAAATATCAGAATATCGGCTGCTGTGTTTCAATAGGATACCTATTAGATACTTATAAGAACCTACTGCTTTGTGGTACAGTGGCTTAGTCGGAATCTTATAAAACTACTCATTGCATTGCTCAATTATTACCTCCTATTAAAATGGTGTCACAAATAGGTAGTTAGTATAACACGTTCTAAAATGAAGCTCGATCTAACTACCATTTAATCACAATACCCACGTACCTATACAAAATAATTTACTCATAATTGCCATTAATTCCTTTTTACCCTTAAATCTAGGACAGGCCATAAAAGTTTAAAAAAATCTAAGTAGAATTGAACGTTTGAATGGTTGGTAACACGTAACTATACCACCTCTATTGATTTGAGTAACATTATGTTATTGGACCAATTAGTTTGATAAGAGAACTCTGAGTAGGTATAATATCTATGGACAGTAATAATTGAATCACACTACGAATGTTTCAAGTGCCAACATTGAGAGAGCTGCTATGGCGGCCACCACCGGCAACGTCACCACCCACGCGAATATTATGTGCCTGTGGGCAAAAATGGATAGAATAAAGTTACATGAACCCAGTACTGACAAAACGATACATTTATTTAAAATTTAAAGGCCTTTTTAATTATCCTTCAGGCTTTACTTTGACAAAACATTTACTTGCATTATGACCACTATTATTTAAACCCAGTTAACTGGGTGAATACCATAAACAACAGATATCCTACCTGAAGAGACTCCAATCAACCGGTTTATCGGAGAAGTATCCGACACAGACGACGGAGCCGACCTTGCAGTGCGTGGTGGAGATCGGCAGCCCCACTTTGCTCGCCACTAACACCGTTAGGGCCGAGCCAAGCTCGATCGTAAACCCTCTGAGAAAGAGACATGGTTGTAAAGAAAGTTGGTCTTGTGAAAAATGTAAAAAGTAGGTACTAATTAGTAGTTGAGCACTAGCACTACTCACGTATCTGGCGTGATGTTGGTGAGGTCCTCCCCGACGGTCTGGATGACGCGGCGCCCCCACAGCCACAGGCCGAGCGCGATGCCCACGCCGCCGAACACCAGGATCGCGAGCGGGGTCTCCGCGCGGGCGTGCGCGCCGCCTTCCGAGTACAGCAGCCAGAGCGCTACCAGCGGACCGATGGCGTTGCTGTTATACGGAAGATACACTACATTTAAATCAATTATTTATACGAAATTAGGGAATCACAAATTGGGACAATATCGCCTAACTAAACAAACAATGCAATCAATCTCTACAATTCTGGATACTGAAAAGAGAACTAGATACTACCTAAAAGACCTAGGGCCTTATTCATAAACGCTTATTAACAGTATTTTAGCTATTAAACAGTTTGTCCCTTTCTGAAATACTTATTTTGCAAAGAGCGAAAAAGACAAAACACTTTATAACATTGTTTTAGTTAGAGGAGTTTATTAATAAGGTGTCTAAGTTATTAACGCCTTTTAAATATGAGTACCTACTTTACACGAGATGTACTAAATGGCGGTATGAATTAAAGATTGAAAGTTAGCAAAACATACGCACTAGAATGTCTTAACGAAGACACTTCCTTTTAAAGGATTTTTTAATGAATTAGACCGATAATCCGACTATTTCTGATAATTTCTGACAGCACCAATCTCACCTGACATCGTTTCCACCATGAGCGAACGCTCCGAACGTAGCAGTTAGCACTTGAAGGAACGAGAACAGTTTGAGAGTCTCCGGCGGCGGCGGCGGCGGTTGGGGCGCCGCCGCGGGCGAGGACGCGCGCAGCAGCGGCGCCGCGCTCGAGTTGGGGGTCATGCCCACCAGCCGCGCGCTGGACTCGCGCCCTGGCAGCCACGCGGTGTTCCGGATCTCCTGGGAATTAGTATACTCAATCAAATTGGGCCTATATGAACCTAAGATGCTACTGTATTTATTACCAGCAGTCTCAACTATAACATCAAATTGCTTAAACAGCAACTTGCTACAACTAAGTTTATATAGCTGTAAACTGCGGGTCTGCGGACGGTTGGTTAGCAACTAAAGATATTGCTTCTGAAGAGTAGCTACTTAATAATTTAATGCTAAACCAAACCCACCTGATCAACACTAGCTGGAGGCGGCAACTGAAATTCCACTGCGGGCGGTGCTTTATTCGCCCCTGAACGATCGAAGTCTCCTTTAGCAATAGTATCATAAGACCCACCCAGGAACCCATTCTTGGAATCGTAGCTCTCCCCCATTCCAGCTAATTGCGCAGAGTCTAAACTTTTACAGCAACTTAGAGTCTCATCAATATATTTCAGAGTATTTATTTGAGGGTCTGCATCAACAAGCAGCAGTCTTGATTTGTTGGGTGGACTTAAGCTCCGAGATAGTATACTACAGTCATCCATTGTGGCGAGCAATGCTTTGTTTCTTGCGTTTAGAGCACCGACGGAACCTTTATCGGCCTCGCTGAGGGTGACCATCTCAGCGCTCTCCTCGATGGCCTCGAGGGCCTTGCCGTCTTCTGATAGTAGTGAAATGGGCCGCTGGTGGACACTTTTAGTGGAATGAGTTGGGGTATTAGCTGGAGTTGTTTCTAAAAATAAAAATGGTTGTAATCAAGCAACGTATATATACACAAACCAAATTTTACTTTATTGACAAAAACTCACCATTAGACAGTCCTAAAGAGAAATTGACAGGTGTTGAGACTAGCGTCTTACGATATCGGGGCACCAGGAATACTCGAACGAGGCCGGCGACTATGGCACCCAGCGCCACCGATCCTGTTAGTGCGACCCATAAGGGAATATTATCCATCGACAACACTGGAAAAAGACACATTTTTTTAATGTTTAGGCGGTACCAATGGTAATATAATATTTCTGCAATATTTTTAGAACTCACATTTAGGTCCATCTTGCACAACACTGATGACGTTAACAGCTACTGTGGCTCCATAGAAGAACGGCAATGCTTTCAGACCGGAATTCAATGGCTCCGTAGCGCGAAGAATGAAACGCCTCACCAGCCAGTACAGAAGCGCCGAAGCGGTGCCACTCATAGCAGGAGAGATGAACCAAGACAACACTGCAACAATAACATCAATTTACGACTCCCATAAACTTTATGATGGCATCAAAATATAGTAACCATAATTTGTAACCGTAATCAATGCTCTGAAATGGTACGACCTTCAGCATATTGATTATGTCCATAAAAAATACGCACAGTGATAAATCTTTGTCATCGTTTATTGCTTGTCTTTGTTACTTTCTTAATCATTTTAAACTAAGACTTCAGTAGGTATCTCCAAGTAGAATAGATACTATAGATAGATCACTTTATAGCTCTATGCCCCTATCTACTTAACCAAGACTTAAGCTCTTCGTTCCTGCGGGATTTTCGGATGTAACCTATACTACTGTTAAGTTTCATCCAAATCCGTTGAATAGTTTTTTCATGAAAGAGTAACAAACATACATCCTCACAAACCTTCGCATTTATAATATTAGTATGATAGGATGAATGGTCATACCTATGGCGCCCAGTGTCGACCATTTAACCCCGACGGGTCCTTTAGCTGTGAGAGTGAATCCCACGGTAGCGCCCACCACGGAATGTGTCCCAGAGACGGGCAGCCGCAGTGCAGTGGCCACAATGAGCCACGTCGCGCCAGCTATCAGGGCAGCGAGGCAACCAGCCGCTAGCAACTTCTCACCTCCGTCAGCGTACAACGATACATCCAAGATCCCTTTGCGCATCGTATCTGAGACCTTGTACCCTGAAACAAAAGGTTAGAGCTATACTTAATAAATGCCTTTCTAGCTTTTGCCATCCTATTCGTGTGTGTTAAATTCATTAACGAGCATAAACAACATGGACTTACCAATCAGGACTGCTCCAGCTATTTCGAATACCGTCGCCAGTATGCATGCTTGTGTGAGAGTGAGCACCTTGGAGCCCACGCTGGTGCCGAAGGAGTTCGCCACGTCATTAGCGCCGATCCCAAAAGCTAATACAAAAGCCACCACGAACCCACATATCACCAGCCAAAAGAGATCGTCCGAGTACGGTTCCATTATGATTTAATTACAATACATCTTACGAAATCATCTTTATCTCATTTTAGCACCCACCCAAAAATTATTTCAACAATAAGCTATGCTCAAATATACATTTTATCACTTTACATTAAACAACAATGGTAAGTTTTACTAATCAGCTGAAGATTTTCCACTATATAGGTAGAGTCATGTACAAAAATAACGTTCATTTACGAAATATTTACTTATTGACTATAATAGTAAGTTTAGGTATCAATTGTTATTATGACTAGGTATATTGTTTTGAAATTAAATTAAAATAGTCGGTAATTAATTTGTAAAATAGGAAAATAATAAGGATTTTCGTGACTTGGTTTATATGCGTCACAAGACTGGATCTTTTAGTGATGTCTCGAGGAGGCAAATAAATCTTATTAGCTTCGGCTTCATTATTTCTGAAAGAAAACAATTAAACAATTTCACATCGGTGTTCAAGTACTTCATTTCCGTGTTCACTGGCTTTCTTATTGAATTGCGCCTTAAAAAAACTTTAACTGAAAATCATCTAGTGGATCTAATACGGTAGAGACTAAATGAATGACCAATCAACAACACAACATTTACAACTTGGGTCCCACATAGAAATATGCCTTTAAGAATTTTCTGAGCAATGTTTATAATTTTTTCATCACTTGTCCCAATATTAACAGCCCACATGGTCACTATATTGATTCGCCGCCATTTGAAGAAACTTTCGCGGCATGTCTTGTCCACTACGTATAATTAATAACGCTACTAAAAAATACCATATTTCATAATATTTTATAAAACATTTACGAATAATGAAAATGCTAAAGTGACTTTTCATCGAACATTACATCATGCTCTAAATGCATGCTGAATGATTTTTTAATAGATAGCGGCTAAATTAGAACACGTGTCGGTTTAGGACTCATCTTTTTTACTGCTAAAGACGAAAAGTGTTTTTTCCGTTAATCACTGTCACAGAGAGATACTCACTTTGATTAAATATAGGATTTTATAGTCCTAAATATTGTTATGGAGGATAGACCGCGTGTGTTCTTGGGAACGCTAGCGTACACTGAAGTTGTCAAGGGTCCCCATGCCGCGGCCTCTCGTCTGAATAGAGCATGCGCGATTCAAGGGCACCAGCCACCCCACTCCACTCTACCAACCCTCCAATTTATCGCGCAATACAATGAAATTGTTTATTCAGTATGAAAAGAGCCCTCGTTAACACATTTCCATAGCCTGTTTACAATAGACCCATGTACCTACATATTATGTACTACCTATACCTATTTAATAGGAAGGTAGGTACCTAATAGTACCTATACCAATTTACCATTGATTTCGATGAATAAATAAATCAAAATCCGAACATACAATTTGACGAACTGACTAACTAGAAAGCTTTAACCTAAGATAAACGTAAGTAGATATTTAAAATAAGGTCATAAAGCCATACAGATAAATGGATAAATATTATTAATACATACTTCTTCTTGCACGCTTTTAGACACTTTTATTATCCCTTAATTATAAGACTAGTTAAGACATTGAGACCCGCATTTTATCACCATTAATTCAATATCATGGCTAGCGCTCATACCTCCCGCCCGATATCAAAGAAATGGTTTTTATTAAAACCGGAACTATACTCGTCAAAAACGCGACTATATGGGCAAAATCACTTACTGCTTGGGGTAATTCTAATGAGAAGTTGACCCGCATATAGTGCACATGCATGAGTACTTACAGGATACCCTTTTGGAGTTACTGAAGCTCAATTCAATTACCTACTTATCGGTTTAGTTTTTTAAACGAGCAAACTTATTAGGGGGTATTATTTTCATAATAATGTAGCCAGAAGGTACTAAGTTTTATGTATCCTACCTATTTATTAATTGAAGAAGGTAAATGCCACACACAAATACCTCTTTTTATGAGTCGGATATAATCACGAGATATAATAGCTCAAGAAGGAACGGAATTTAAGTACTTATCTCCTTGTTTCGTAGTCTGTGCTTATCTCCTCGGAATAGCCTTGGTCAACTGTCATCTATCACTGTCAAAATTTCAACTGTCAAAGTCAGCCAGGCAAGACAAGACAGAACACACAGGACTGACTCACAAACTGACAAAACAATTTTTCTTTTTAGTGACTTAGGTATTGTATTGGTGCCTATTTTTATTTTGATTGGATTTGAAATAAAGAGAAATTTTCAAGCTTACAACAAATAACAATAATCTTTAGCAATTCAAATTATATAATGAGTCGGATATAAACTTAAATTGATATAAAAAAAATAATAATATGTTCTTCAGAAATGTCTGGTCGGCCGCGGAGTTGACCAATAATTGGTGAGAAAAGGAATATGAGGTTATCATTCCATTTTTGTTTCGTAAATTATGTAAATAAATGATGATTTTAGCAAACCGCTGCTTCTAAAATTGACTGGAAGGCCTATAGACAATGCTCGGTACCAGCTCCGTAACTCCCTGCATAGCGCGAGGCGCGGAGCTAAGCGGACCCGCATCGAAGACCCGTTTGAACACATACACCTAGAAACTGGGCCTCTACAGGCCAGCAAATTAGTCAAACCATTATTTTTTACATTTGGAGTAAGTTGATAATCAAATTATTGCATAACATAAATCAAATTATTGCATAAAATTAAAATTTCCATGAGAAATACGTAGAAACCTCCTTGAGTTAGCTCTAATTCTGACTTCAGTATTAAATGTCTGTTTCAGGTATCGGTAGCAAGTTTAACTGGATGTGTCATTTGGGAATATGAAACCCTCAGGAACCATGCATACTCGCTGTTCAAGAAACCAAGCACATGGATAGGAGGGCAGCACAAAAGACCAGTAGGCAAAACAGAATATTACTGAAAAAATCGTTTTCATTAAGTGAAAAATAAACAAATATTTGTTAAATGAAGAAATTACCAAACCATGTTTTGTGTAAATTCATTAGTTAGGCCATAAGAATATATTAGACATATCTTTTATCATTGTATCTTTTTTTACAGAGGAAAGAGTTTAGTCCTTTAAGGAGATGGTGGAACTCTCTAAATAACAATGAGAAAGTATTCTACCCTATACTAGCAGCCAATATTCTCGTGTTTGGTGCATGGCGCGTTCGGGCATTACAACCATTCATGGTCAAATATTTTTGCTCGAACCCTGCAGGCAGTATGTTCAGTTATAGTTATATAAATTTTTTAATAAAATACTTAATAAGCTTTCAAAAGAACTCTATTCTTAGAAATCAGAAAATGATTTTTTTTAGTTGACACTTTCCAATTCATAAAATATCTTATACATTAAATGTTTCAGGGTCGGTATGCTTACCAATGCTACTATCCACATTCAGCCACCATTCACCACTGCACCTGATGGCCAACATGTATGTTCTCTACAGTTTTATGCCAGGTAAATAACATATAATATATTGTATGCATAATGCATCAGACTGAAGGTATTAAAACAAAAGTGATAAGAAAGGAAACCAAAAAAAACTTGAGAGGTGTCAAGGGACACCCGGATGGAACGAAGTTCAATGCAAAATAGAAAGACGAAACGAAAATATCTGGCTTGCTTTCTATAAGAGAGAGAGAGAGACAGACAGAGAAACATGCGCACGCCCACCTGTCTGTCTCTCTTTAAGGCGTGCGCATGTTTCTCTGTCTGTCTCTCTCTGACGCAAAAAGTGTCGTTACAACTTTTCGTCTTAATTTTTTCCGTCTAGCCCCCTTTCGCAACGCGCGATAAGGAACTTCGTTCCAATAGTACTTTTTGATCTACAGCTGCAATGTCATCTTTGGGAATGGAACAGTTCACAGCACTCTATCTTAGCTCCGGTGTTATCAGCAGCTTCGCAAGCTTTCTCTACAAAGTTGTGTCCAATCAGCCCGGACTAAGTTTAGGAGCAGTAAGTATCTTCAAAGTCTTTAAATATTTTACAGGAGAAACTAACTTCAAAGGTATTTTTGTGTCTATTCAAACTATCTTTTTGCAGTCTGGTGCAATAATGGCGATCCTGTCTTATGTTTGTGTTCAATATCCAGACACCAAACTGAGTATAATATTCCTGCCAATGTACACATTTGCTGCTGGCTCGGTAAGTAGAATATTTAATAAGTAGAATGCTATTTGAAGATACCAGTCTCCCCTTGTGATGGTTTTGTAATATTTTTGTATCTTTTCTGGAGGTCTAATAATAAATTGTTGCTATCAAAATGAATGGAATTGTTTGAACTAAAACATTAATTAATTTTCTTATTATTTCAGGCTATAAAAGTAATTATGAGTCTTGACTTTGCTGGTGTCGTGTTTGGATGGAAATTCTTTGATCATGCTGCTCATTTAGGTGGTGCACTCTTTGGAATGTAAGTTATTTTTGTATAAAACCCTCATTTTGGTCGTAATATGGTTATAGCTTTAATATTCTTATTTGATATTTATTATAAGAATATCAATACCCTGAAATCACTATAAACAGCTCCCTTCCATGAAATGTATATCTTTAATTATTTTTAGAACTTGGTGTTACTGGGGAGGTGATTACATTTGGGGCAACAGAGACAAGTTCCTTCAGTATTATCACAGCATCAGGAAAAGTGACACGGGAAGATAGTCAACATATATCTTAGAAAAAGGAATCATTATGTTATGATTAAATTATTTCACTGGATCTACAGTTGTTGCGAAAAATTATATTTTGATGTAAATTAAATAGATTTATTACTAAAACACAGTTGTTAATAAATATATCTTTATTACAATATAAAAAGAGGTACATTGAAATGCCAATGACTATGTCATTTAGTGATACTATTCAAGCTATGCTTTAAGTATTTTAGCATGGAAATCAAAGTGCTCTCCAATGTATGTAGAAATGTAGAAGTAAGAGTGATCATATCCATCACGAACATTCAGAATAACTGGCACGCCTACTGACCGACAAGCTTCAACCAAGTTTTCTGGTAGCAATTGTTTTTGTATATAGAATGTATCAGCACTTCCCTGAAACAAAAATAGAAGGTTTAACAAGAGATCAAGACACAAATCACATTAAGTAAGCAACAGTGAGCTTAATCTTTAAAAAGGAGATCAAAAATGAGGACCCTAAAGGGCAAATAGTGAACTTTTCAAGGCCAATACAAAGCTCCAGACACCAAAATTAGACCTAACTTTTACAATACAAAAATAATAAGCAGGCTATGGGACCTTATACTTATACTTTATAACCTTATCTTTAACAATATATCGGGATATAAAACTCATTAAGTCATATGTAAATGTTACAACAATTTATTACCTGATCAATGAACAAAGTCAATGGTGGTCCATTATAGTTTTTGACTAACTCAGTAGCATCCCACGCGGACCACTTGGATTGATCTTCACCCAAGTATCCTGTGAAAGCTTTTACTCCCCATGGACAAGACTTAGGATTGCAGATTGGGGAAAAGGCACTGACGGATTTGTATAAACCTGGGTTTCTAAGTGAAGATACAAGGGCACCATGACCTCCCATACTGAAAACAACAAAAAATAATTTATGTAAGTATTTTCTCTTAGATTAATTTCAAATCAGTGGTATGGAATATAACGAAAAGATGTTTTAACTAGTCTTAGCTTCAAATTCACCGTTTCTATCTTGAACCACAGTCAA
Organism: Cyclophora albipunctata; assembly: GCA_963082685.1. Lineage (NCBI taxonomy): Eukaryota > Metazoa > Arthropoda > Insecta > Lepidoptera > Geometridae > Cyclophora > Cyclophora albipunctata. Next base: position 5,866,887 of record OY720113.1, on the reverse strand, counting down.
CTGAACTCTGTTTTAATAAATAATTTTTGAGGTTTTGTTCTCAGTTTAACTCGGGAACTAGGATTAAGTTGAACTGATCAAGTTCAGTTGTAATCGTAAATTGGGGCTTACTGACAATGTGACGTTTAGAAATTTTCGTTTTCTAATTTCAAATTTTATAGAACTGTTACTATACCTATGGCCCATGATTCCAATACGATCAGCATCAACAACATTTGAGAATGCCTGAAGTACTAGTTCATAAAGCTCTTTGGTCACATAACTAGCCATTCTGTAGTTGTCTGACCACGGCTCTTTCTCCGCATCCAAGTAGAATCCGGCACCAACTCCAAAGTCCCATGATTCATCATCACCAGGGATCTTCACTCCTCTCGGGGAAGTGTCGGGACCTACTACTACTACACCATGTTCAGCAGCGAATCTGGAAATAAAGAAAGTGGCATTCTGTTCATTCATTCAATAGGTTTGTTAATTTTAACCCTGGTGTTGGAGTTTCTGGACCACCAAAAGACCATTCAGTAGCAGTAGCTAAACAATTAATATCTCCTATTGTTGAGGTAGCTGTAGATAATTCTAGTCTTATATTATACATTTTAAAGATGATAATAATAAGCATGGGTAGGCATTCAAATAATAAATGTTTTAATTAATAATAGTAATCAAGCATGCATGGAGATAACAATGTATAAGATAACTTTAATACATTCACTTTTGATTATTTGAACTTTGATCTTTTAAATCTGTTATGCCAATTAATGGCAAGCTCTTATTTTTTTTAGTTCTAGATAAGAAAAAACTTTTGAACATAAATAGGCTATTCAAAACTTAAAAATAGAAATATCTAGAAACTAACTATATACCTACTACATAATCTTATCTAATTGAATGATTAGCTTGTATCTTGTATTTACAGTTTTAATTTGAGCAGATATTAACATAAAGGAGTTATAGGTAACTAACCTTTGAAATCCAGATTTACTAATAAAGTTTTGTTCAGAGCATGTTAACCCCGAGAGGTAGTATATAACTGGGAGCTTCACATCACCACCCTCGGCTTGAGGGGGCAAGTAAATTGAGAAGTTCATTTTACATTTCAACTCCTCTGATTGGTGTGAGTACACTTTCTGGTACCCCCCAAATATTTTGTTAGAAGAAACTTGCTCTAGTTTTTCCATTTCACTGTAATTCGTACTGAAAGAGATAAAAAGAAAACATGGCCTTAATTATGTAGGTTAGTCAGTAGCACCGTAAAGTTAGGGTTTATGCCCAGTGCCCTTTGCGAAACTCTGAAAGTATTTGAAGCTGGTAGGTAGATTAGATAGATAGTTAAAAGATATATACCACAATCAAAATAAGTAACAGCCACCTAGGTATCGTTAAATTATGCAAAAAAAATAAGCTCATGAAATCTATTTTTAGTAAATAGAAAATAAATAAATAAAATAACAGATTTTATATTTACCCTCCACACACGTTGGATAATAAATGAAAAATAAGTGCCAAGCAAGTTCACCAACTAGATTAAATGTTTAATCAATCAATTTAGCCGGCAGGCCGACCTTGAGAACGATCGCTAAGTTCACAAGCCACACTAGTCAAAAACACCGAAACGAAACGAAACGAAACACCCTTCGCAACAATCCAAAAAATTAACCCATGACAAAGTGACAATCACAGATCACAATTATGACAGACAGCTGATAGAAATAGAAAAGATGTAGAAAAGTCATAAAAGTTCAGTTGTCACATTGTCATGTTATCAGTCACTGTCAAATGCACAGATAAGCCAGATTGTCATTGGTCAATTTAAAATAAATGTGTTGTCTGTGTGATGAAAACTAAACTAAGAAATGAAACCGATTGTGAGATTTACCGACACCTTTACTTTATCAGACTTATAAAAAAAGGATATTGGAGTACGATATGATTCTATGGTTCATTGGTTTGGAAAAACCAACGCCTTAAAAATAATAATAGAAACAAAGCAATTCTTAAATAATAATGTATTTATTTATTAATAGTAGAATATCAACATAAAGGAACCAACACATGACTCGGACATCCATACATTTATTCACTTATTTTTTTATTAGTTTTCCATGATAGATATGTATTCCAAAACAAAGCCACAGACTGAACAACTAGGACTTGATACTGAAGAGGTATATAATAAAAATTTAATATTTGTACAAGAGGCCAGATGTAGTAATTTGTTTTTAGAATGTCAAGGTAATTTTTATTTAAGTCATCTTTAATAATTGGCCAAGTTTTTCCTTGTAAAGCACCTACAGTGATTAGTAATACACATAAAAATGAGGGCGCAAACACAACTTGGTCTACAAATACTTTTTTAAAAGCTACAGATTTGCCACTAGATCCAATATGCTTGTTCAAAATTCCATACCAAATTCGAAGAGCTGGGCCCTGAAACATCAGTAACAATTTAAAATTATTCCTTAGCGTGAAGCACATACATAATAGAAAAATAATGTTTATTTCTATCCTAGCCTTCACTGCTTGCTAAGTTTTTTATTATTTTCCTGAGCAATAAGATTTTTCCTGTGAATACTCTGATCTGACATTACCTCACTCAATTACTGTGTATATTTATTATTTCCAGTACAATAAGTATATACTCACACCAACAAATAATCCTATGGAGGCAAATTTAGCTGCTCTTTGAAAGTCTAGAGATTTTTTCTCAATTACAGTTTGTGCAATAATGTCTCCAGTGCCCATTAGGGCTCCAGCTTGTATGGCTTGAGTTATATAGGGTCTGCGTTTTAGGAGATCTTGATAAATTCGGAACAATCCCCCACCCTTCATAACAGTCTGCATTATTTTGTGCTTTCAAATGACGTTTTTTCAAAGAATATGAATGAGGATGTGATCTAGCCCCTATAGTCAAATAAAAATATCTGGTAGTGTTCTATTATTACGAACACACACACAATTTTTTCGGACTAGTATGAAAATCCTTAACCTTGGAATTTCTTTTAGTTTAAAATTTTCGAATTCGGCATGGATAAGTAATAACTAACTGCGGCGGTCACCTCTTTTGTCTGTTTACACTGTTCAATTACACACCGTAGTATTGAAACAATGAGTTGAAAATGATTTAGTTAGATCTACAAGAGTCGCTCTTTCCAGAAAAATAAATATTTTCACATCTGAATTCTGAAATATCTATCTACACAACAGTCAAATCTATCCGAATGAATGAAATCAATCTGAATTCTGTCTGATCTGTCAAAGCCAATTTAGTGATGTGCGATGTGCAGTGGATGTGCACCACATGTGCACCAATGTGCACCGACCCGACCCGATGCGATCTTTTCGAGGATGAAATCAGTACAGTAAACCGGTATTATTTTGGGACTCCGGGTACTATTCGGGACACTCCAAATTTTTATCGTCATTTGGAACTATTTTCTATTCTTATAATAATAGGAAAATAAAATGTATCCTGGCGAATACTAAATTTTTCGACGGTTCTGACAATTTCACATTTAAGCTTATATTGCCATCCGCAATGAACAAAAAACGCGATGGAAAAAACTTCAATTAGTAGCCCAAAAACTATTTGAGTTAGAAAAATATTATTAAGACCTACAAAAAGTTACGTTATTCGAGAATAAACTGCGATGCTCTGTTATATGTTAGTTAATTAAGCATAATGTTAATTGTTTTTCCTAAGTTTATTTACAACGTTGATATTTGGGACAGCTTTTGGTGTTATTTGGGATAGTCATTGTGTGGCAATGGAGATGATGTGATTTACTTTTCTAAAAAGTACAGACTTTGATATGAAATAAGAGTTCGATTTTTAACCCTTAACGCAAAAGAGGGGCATTATAGTTTAACGTCGATGTCTGTCTTTGTGTGTGTTTGTCTGTGGCACTATTCATCCATCCGTTTGAGGGCAAACGGATGGATCGATTTCGATGCGGTTTCTTCATTTGAAAGTCAGTTTCCTTCCGGTGATTCTTAGCTATGATGTATAAAAATCGGTCCAGCAGTTTCTGCGTAGTGGGAATTTAATATTTATATTATTTTTTTATTATAAAAATATCTTCAGTTTTGTACAAAATCAGAAAGGTTTTTTTCTTTGATGATTTTAAATTGTACCCTAGACGGTGTCCCCAGTAGTCGCAACTTAGTTTATTTAATTTTTTATATATATTTACACGTCCAAAATAACAACTCTTGCCGGGTTATTAGGGACATATATTATATTTGCGATTTTCTAAGAAACGCCTGCACATTTTTCTAAAATCCACTAGGTTTTGATAGTCACAAGAGATGCATGCCATTATTAGATTGAAATCAAGCATTTATACATACAACCATTGACGAGAAATTACGTTTTAAAGAAAAAAAATGTCCCGAATAACACCGGTTTACTTTACATAAAATTCAATCAGCAAATCGAATTAAGTCTATATTACATGCAGTCGGAAAGAAAACATATTCTACAAACTTTTAAGATGTGTATATTCTCTTATTTATTAATTACCATAGTTTCTTTTAATGACTTATTTATTATGATAGACCACTTCTCAACACTGCGAGCTATACTTTCTAATCCTTTGAATGTTTTTTCTTATTCGACTCATGTTTTTTATGTACCACCTTATCATACAATTCAGTAAAATTATTCTTATTCTTAATTATAATAACGATTTTTGAAAAATCGGATTTTCTGCAAGCGATCCTCTATATAGGTACCAATCGGATCGAAGCAACATGTTCACAAGGTTGACTCAAGCATAAAAATCGGATTATTTTCCTTCGACACTTCACGACACTTCTCGACACTTCTACCACAGATTAAGGCGAATCCAAGGCGAACACAATGGGTTAGTTTTTCAAACTTTATAAAATTTGTAATAATTGATTTCTTTCGATATATTTTTTTCTAAATAATATGCTTCGTTAATGTACCAGGTAGTTTATTAATATTATATTAATTATATATATAATATTTATTATTTTTTATTATTATTTATTATTTTTTATTAATATTATATATTAATATATATAATATTTAATTAGTTGTTCTTCTCAAATAAGATAATTGTTTTCAAGATCATATAATTTCTATTCAATGAATTAACCCAAATAAAAAAAATGATTGCATAGGTATCGAAAGTGCATATGTGATAGATATACCATGATACCTTTATATCTATTAAGTATGCATGCACCATGTATAGGTATATTATGATCATTTATTTATTTTCAGTATCTGTGGTCTAAATTCATAAAATGTTAAGAAAGGTTTCACTCCATGGTTTCACTATTTACGGCAGTCTGTGGTCTGCTGCATTCGATTACTTACTTACTCACTCACTCATTCGTTTCAAGACGAGCCTTCGGGTTATCAATTTCTTTTACGTTGGTTCAATTAAAATTGATTTATCTTTCCAGTAGAAAGTTGCATTACATCACATCTAAGTTGTAATAATGGATAAAAGAAAATTATCAACGGCCGGTGATAGTCTGTATCTTATACTTCAAGTACCCAAGACGGCAACGGCTGATGATGTCAAAAAAAGTTATAGGAAATTAGCTCTAAAGTACCATCCAGACAAAAATCCCAATAATCCAGACGCCGCTGAAAAGTTCAAAGAAGTAAATCGTGCACACACAATTCTCAGCGATGCTACGAAGCGAAACATTTACGATAACTATGGCTCACTTGGATTATACATCGCCGAACAGTTTGGAGAAGAAAATGTCAACGCCTATTTCGTAGTTACGAGTACTTGGTGCAAGGCATTATTTATTGTATGCGGCATTCTGACCGGATGCTACTTCTGCTGTTGTCTGTGCTGCTGTTGCAACTGCTGCTGTGGCAAGTGCAAGCCTCGCCCGCCTGAGGAGTCTGGTGACTACCACACTCTGGAACGAGACGATTCAGACGGCGTCCAGCAGCCCGTGACGTCACAACCGCCAGGAGGCGAGGGCCGACCCCGGGGCGAACAGGCGCCGCCCATCGCCATGCCCATGCCGGCGCCGGCACCCACGGGAGCCTCCGAGAACACCGGCCTAAACACAGGTGGGGTCAATTACGGAATTTCACATTAACTAATTCACTTACTTTCAAATCATAAATGTTAACCCCATTAATGTAGCTTACGTACAGTAACATATACAATTGAATACAGATTTTATTACTATAATTTCATCTGTGCTTTGTCTGTCAGTCCAACAACAGACACATATATATACCTGTAAGTTATATTTATTTGTGACTTGGGCAGCGGTAGTTAGTTATACAGGTTTAAGATGTCTTGTATTGATTTTTTATCGAGTGTTAATTTAGAGTTATAATTGTAAAGTATTTCAAGATCAATAAAAAAAATATCAATTTTATTTTGTGACCTTTTACCTTTTCTGAATATTTCGAACACACATTTTTTTACATATTTTCAATGGCCTTAACAAATGAATAGCTACATAACACCATATGTCTCATACAAAATCAATTTTCGATTGTTTATAAGTTTCAGCTTATTTTTACTTCAACAATGTGATTAAACATGCCTTTACAAATTCAAAGTTTAAAGAAATATATGGTGGCTTCAGTGTGCCATTCTTTTATTGCTTGTCTGCTGACTCCCTTGGTGTTCAACATGTAAATGAATAATTATGGATTTTGTCTTTGCATACCACCTGTTTATAGTTGAGAACAGTACAATTTCAGTGAGGATTCCTTATCACAAGATTAATTTAATTACCTAATTCCTGTTGCTGATAGTGAGGCTTATATCACTGACACATTCAAGTTCCAATGAAGAATGTTATTGTGTGCGTAACAAATTGTATTACATGTTATGTTTCTACATGGAAAGAACACTGAATAGTAACTTTATGTAGTTACTCATGTATGTTCCCAGAGATGTGCTAGAAGTAATATCATGATGCATCGAGAATCAAATTTGTTATACTCTGTTATGTACATGTAAATTGATTCAAAACTGTTCATTTATGCAGTTGGCTTTATTTGTGTTTAAAAACAGAATGGTTATAGCTACTAAAAACAAGTTAGACAAGTTTTTGTTAATGAGATATTTTTACTGAATAAATTACATACATTTGGGGCATCCAGTGTTCAATAATCATAAATGCTTCACTATTATAATCATTTCATGCTTAGATCTTTGACAAAAATGTTTAAAATTGCATTAAATGTATATTGTTAGGTGTGTAAGGATAATATTAGATTGTGGAATTTGTTTGTTGCAATGTGCCTATCTTCTTAGTGGTTTAGTAAAAAAATCTTTGAAGTTTCACAGAATAACAATATTTTACTAAAACTATACATCTTCCAAACAATTAGCTCTCTTTTGTTTCACTTAACACTAAAATTAAAAGTGAATAACCCAAATGTTATGAGGTAACGCTTGGTTAACTTCAACAGATTATTTTATATATTGACATGTTTTCTTAAAATTATGATTATTATTTACGTAGGAATTAGTTTTTATTATTCATATTTTTTTCTAGGCTTAATTTTCTAATTGATGTAGGAGGGGTGTAGTAATAGATAACAGAAGACATTCCATGTTGAAATTGTTTGTAGTCTGTGATCAATCATACTTGTCATGACCGTGGAAGATCATTTGGTCATACTACAATTTTGACATCATAAATGAGGTCTAGATTCAAATTGTAAAGGCTATTATTTAATCTATTCAATTCAGACAAATCTATACTGCATTGTGTAACCATGGAAATTATTTTTAGGCTACAAGCGCACAGGCAGGTGATTTAGAGCCTAGTGGCGCGAATTCTACGTTCGTTACCTAGCTAGGCGCCAAGTGCGCAGTGCGGTCGATCGCGAATATTCGTTTTACTTATATTACTTCCATGGCTCTAGGTGCCAAGCTGCCTGCCTGTGCATCGTAGCCTTAAGGTTCGACATTTAATCATCTGCTCTAAATTCAAAGGGACTTTTCACATGGTTGTCCATTGGTCTGTTTCTATTTTATTTAATTAATAACATTACATACAAATATTAATTTTAAAAGATTTTATTGATATACTGAAATTAACATGAATTAATATGAAATTCAATTTGGTTTTCCATCATTTTACAAACAAGTGTTTAAATTCATCACAATTTCATAATAACCATGTACTTATTTATTTGTACTTTCTTATTGATTATTTATCCATTTATTTATGTATATTCAATGTACTTTTAATCGGTGATTGTTTATTATACTATAATATAATAGAGTTAATCTATATTTTCCAATATTACTAATCAACTATGTATTATTTTTGTAAACTGAAACATCATTTTATTTGTCTTGATTGCTGTAACAGTGAAGGCCATAAAGTCAAATATTATAGGACAACATTCACCAGAAGCATTTACATATTTATGTTACAGTAAAGTAGAAAGTAACAGCTTGTAATAAACCTTATTGCAAGGGAATAAAGCTCGTTTTAACGTGGCATAAATTATACTATGCTATTCAATCCGGTCTATGAGGACACTAAGATCACAATTCAGAGCAAAGACCTCCGTTTGATGCAGAGAGGATTATCCCTAACTATCGCACTTGATAGCTCTTTTAAAGAACATTTTGTCCATTGTCAATGTGTTCCGTTTAACGACCTTTATCTCGCGTCCTCTGACCGCTATTGAAGAATAATTTGTCCAAACTGTTATGGCGTTGTATAAGATGTCTTTCCCACTATATCGACCATATTTCGATTGTAATAGGTACGTAAATGCTTCCATTGTTTTATACCCTTTGAACCATTTAAAAAAAGATGTCCAAAACACTCGGAAACATTATTTCATTGTTCAATTGTTAATGTTCTTATACACAGTATTCCGTTAACTTTATCATGGTTATTGTTGTTATGGGTCCTTAGCCATTAGGTATTATAATTTAGGTTTAGGGCTTGGCTGCATTGAGAGTATTACCTTGTCTACTATTTTCATAACATTCGCAAAATACGCCGGATGAGATGTTTACTTATGTTAAAATTGTTCCCAGTATTCTCAGTGTAGGACTTATGTTTATTATTGTTCTATTTTAACCAACTTCAAAAGGAGGAGGTTTTTTCTTTATAAATGGGGAAGGTCCTCAGTAATATAAAAAATGAATAAAGTAGTGTACATGATAATAAATATAAAATGAGTCAGTGACCGGAACTGCTACTTTTTATCAATACATATAAATAAAGGATTGTTATTAATTCGGTATTTACCCTTTATCTATCACGCACGCCTACTTCTGAAAACAAAATTTTCCACGATCATATATTGTTACTAAAAACATATTATGTACTCCAAAAAACATACTCGGTGGTTAAACAAATTTGTATTGAAACTAGTTGCTGTCAATAACCATCCAATTTGTATTATAATACATAGTACACTCGGCGCAGATGGCGTGTGACTACTTTGCTGTTCAAGCACGTCTGTTCGTAAATTTAACTTATATGCTTACGTAGAACCGAATACCGCCTGACTATGGTCGATCCACACATGTGGGTTATTGTACTTGTATTATGTACAACTTTAGAACAAGAATACGTCTCATTGGTTTATTGTCATGTTAACTCTTCAATTAGCTAGTAATATTATTTCTAATAATCTTCTAAAACTTAAGTTAGTCATTTAGTTTAGTAATGTTAAGTTCGTTTATAACAAATATGTAATTCCCACATTATTTTTCTATGTATCATTTTTTATAACTTTCACACGTCCGGTAGAAAACTAGGAATCTACTAGGTTGTTGTACAAACATCGATTTTTGACCAACATGGAACTTATGAGATATATTGTAAGGTAGGAACGTACGAGGGAATTAGCGAACATTTTATAATACAGTTTATTAAATAATTATTCATTTTAAAATCGGTATAGGCACATGTGCAAAGTGTGTGTTATTATATGATTAGCTTCAATTACGGCGTTGATATTCATACTTCGCCTGGACGGCTTGACCTAATAACAACTTGTTACGATGACTCGACGAATACCTACATTAATTTATAGGTTCTTAACAATTAAGAGGTCTGCCGAGTACGACTCTAGTATTTAGTCATACTTACCCACTATAAACGTACACTAAGCATAATTATATTATAATCACGAAATTTCCACTGTTAAACTTTACCTAATAAAATTATTTATATTCAAAATAATAATTGTTCCATTAAAGTGTGTTAAAATAATACAAGTCTTGTAAATTGTAGTGTTTTAATATTTAATTACAGTAACGTAATAAGCTTCATTTATTGAATGTTTACCCACCATCAACTCAGTAGCGACTAGCGACCTCTGGTGGCGTGTTACATAATTTATTCATGTATTATAATGTTATCTATGATACTAGTCATCAAGTATTTATAACGGCAGTGTCAAGTTATAAGAATGTTTAAATGTAATTACACTTTCAATTTAATAAATTCTGCATAAGGAAAACCATCTATTATTAATTGACCTATCACGTTGTTGCTTCAAGTTTTAGTTTGCATGTGCCTACCTTGTAAAATCCCCCCTGCTTGTATGCCATTACCTAAAATCGTATGTTTTCTTATTTGCAGGAAGCGGTATTCCAAAATACACATGAAGTTAACTCCGCTAGTCTTATTTAATTATAATTTTAAGAGAAACGCAGCTGACTTGATTTCTTATAACCACCAACATTCAAATTCATTACCGATGTAAGTCTTAAACTAAGTTATTTATCTTTTGTATTATATTTATGTTCTTTATGTTCATATTTTAGTATTTTCATCTAAATATATGATGTTCTTTTTTAATCTACTTTAGTTTTTATTGGCAATTATTTACATGGAATTTGATAAACCTGAAGTAGGAAATGGGTAAAGAGGACTTACTTTGACGGGGCGTAGGATTAACGATCATGCTTTAGTTGGTTGGTTGTAGGAATTCAAAATAATGATCCCGTTTTAGTTATAGTGATACCATTAACCGATTTCATAAACGGTGGTTCTCTATCTCCCCTTTGGATTGTTTAGAATTGGGCATAAAGCTTCTACTTATCTTTATAATTTTCCTTTATTTTTAGTAAAGCCTAGTATTGTCTTTTATTTAAGCATAATTGAGAGATTTTTTTACGTAATATTTTTTTAATAAAACTAATTATCAACTAGGTGCTTCAGCATTTATTTTACTTCTAATTTATTTGGTATAAGAAATTCAAATTTATCATTTAAATTATAATCACATAACAAATTCCTACATAAATTAAATATTATAGGCGACAGCAACCTTATAACTCTATTCTATAGTAAAACACGAAATTCGTTGCAGTTATTTGACACAAAAATTGAATGAATTAACAAATGAAACATTATTTGAACAAACTAACTAATTTCCATTATTTATAAGTTTGTGGTAACATTATTTTAAGTTTTGATGTTACGAAAAGTCAGATCACTGCCCGGAATTTTGAGTTTAATATAGGACTCTAGGCTGCGTTTCCACCAGTGAGTGATGTGCGAGGTAGCCGAGTGGTGCGAGGATATGTAGCGCCGCAGTGGATTAACTATAGGGTGGCAGAGGGCTATGCCTAAGCTCCCAGCCTGAGGGTCCCCGGACTATATTATGTTTGAGTATCACTTAACGACTTAACGGACCTCAGATGATATCTTAGATGATATAGTTACGCCACAGTATAGTACAACTAAGCGTGGTGATTATGCCTATTCTTCACCATATCTTCGGTAAGTGAGATGAGAGACCTATGCCCAGCTGTGGGACTAGTTAGTAGTTACAGGAAAATACTTACTTACTGTGTAGCACTTTTGTATCTATTTCGCATACCTACATCATTTCCACAAAACCATCTTGATCAAAACATCTGTCGCTCCGCTAAGCCGTTTCCACCGGAGCCTTGCTAAGGGACAAATGGTAAAAGAAGCTATTCTATTGGTTCCTAAGAAACGCACTCCACTTCACAATACACATCCTCTGCTTCAATGGAAACGCAGCCTAAAGAATACTCAGTAGAGGGACGAAACTTCATATATCTAGCAGCGCCTCGCGGTTTTACCCGCTTTGTCCCCGTTCCCGTGGGGATTTCGGGATAAAAAATTGCCTATTACCTTCCCATTATTTTTTTCTATCGTACAAAGCTATATAACAAAATTTATTATTCAAAGTAGATTGTTAGTTCCTGACATTGGCGCAATAAAACAAACTCTTCACGCTTTATTATATTCGTACTTATTATAGAGATATATATAGGTACTTTACTTGTCAAAATTGTATCCAATAGGGTATTGAATGTAAGTGATCTTTGAGTGAGCATTATCGAAAAAATCACAAGACTGTTTACAAAGTCGTCCTTGTGTTTGTGACATAAAAACATGTATCGCTCATGATCGCTCACCTACTCTGATACAGATATCGATAGGAACCAATAACTATTAGGATCGAGCGATGCCCTTGAAGATAGAGGTAAGTAAGACTAATTTTAAATACTATAATTTAGACATATACCTAAATAAAAGGGTAAAGGTTAAGGTAGGCACCAAACTTGTTGAATTTCGATCTGAATTTTAGAATCTGGATTCAGAACGCTCAGAATTCCAAGAAAAACGAGTACCTCACACATTCTGATCTTTCAGATTGATCTGTAAGAATAAATGACAACCGTCAATCTGATACTGACATGAGTGAGGCAAACGTTTTTTTAGAAACTGAATTGTTAACTATGTCTTTATTTATAAAAAAAAGAAACATATATTTTTGTTTTATATTCGAAAGAAGACACTGAAAAAAAGTGACAGTTTCTTTACCATATATACCTATGTATGTATACCTTAAACTGAATTATAGTTAGGAACATAATATCAAACAAACATTTTGTTATTTATCACACATTTTCTTGCTATTCATTCTAGGTAGGATAACTTAAAATACAATAAGACTTAGGCGGCATATGATTAATTAGTTGGCAACACTGGGTTCAACTTAAAGAACAAAGTTTCCTTGCATAAGCGTAATATTTTTCCATCGCACGAAGAACACGTAAGGGCGATTCACTAGTAGTTCTAGATTTGCTTCCAAGTCCCACTCAATACCTGGAATAATTAATTATACGTCATTATGAGGACTATTTAACCTAGATTAGTTAATCTTACATTAGCTGAAATAACGAAATGTCAACAGAAACCACTTCGTATCTATCGAATCTACGTTTTTGAACGAAATTCTGCTAGATTCATTGTAGTAGATAGTGATGTATATTCTAGTTTTTCTTACAAGACTTCAAATTCAAACCATATCATGACTGATTTTTTAACCATTTCAACTTCTTTGAAAAGGGTTCAATGATGGGGTAAGAATGAAATCACAACCTAACTATTTCACACTTCACTCTTCAATTAGTGCAAAAGGCGACCTAGTCTAAATAAGTAGGTGATCTACCTTATTCACAAACACTCTCCATTAAAACACTGTTTTTAAATGTTTTGTCTCTTTTGCTCTTCGGAAAATACGTTTGTCGGAAAGGGACAAACCATTTGATAGCATTTGATAGCATATTGATGAGTAAGGCCTATCTATCATAATTGTCCACTGATCTTACCGTCGTCTTTGTAGGCGTTTCGTCCGGCCTCCGCCCAGAACATGAGTCGCTGCACCGCGTGAGATATGCGCAGCGAATCGCTCGTGCCGTTGGTACTTTCTACCAGGTGGTGGATGCCCATCTGAAAAAAATAATAGACTAGCAGCGCCTGGTGGTTTTACCCACGTTGAGCCCGTTCTCGTAGGAATTGCGGGATGAAAAATAGCCTATAAACTTCCCGTTGAATATAGCTATCAATTACGAAAAGAGTTATTTGAATCGGACTGGTGGTTTTCGAGATTAGCGCGTTCAAACAAATAAAAAAATAAACTCTTCAGCTTTCTTCTTCTTCTTCATCGAGTGGATGGTCAACCTGACCAATACTGGTGTCAAAGTTATCGAGCCGCCAAAGGCCAAGGTCTTCAGCATTATTATATTAGTAACTATAAGTACCTAGATATAGACTTGAGTTAATAATATAGGTAAATGTTAATATAACCTAACATTTTGTAGAACTCGTACCATAGTTTGACAAAACCATATAACTAACCTCTTCTCGATAGTTGAGCACCGTGCTCGGCTTCTACTTGGTAGGACGCTGATGTTAGCATTTCTATCCGAGCGCCCTACCGTACGTCGAAAGGCACGTTAAATTGTCGGTCCCGGTTGATCCAATCGTTAGACGATGTCGGAGGCCTTTAGGCGGTCTAAATACTTCGTTAGAGCTGGTCACTAACATCACGTGAATAGCAACTCACAAAATTCCCGACAATTACCATTCCAATACAATAAAAACACCAATAAAATTGAGCCCAAACAAGATAACAATAAGAACTCACAGCTTGTAGTTTATTAGGTAAGAGCAACGTCATTCGCAGCGTATACAAGGGCAGAGTGACCGCGACTCTGAGTGGGCGCACGCCCTCAAGAATCGCACTGATGTCCGTCTCGGCTACGCGCCGCGCCAGATCGTGAATGGAGCAATCATTACACACCAACACCACTAGACTCAAGCCCGGGGTCCGGTAAAATATTTCAATCACCTGCAAGAAAAATTATAGATACAGATCAAATACTAACCGCTTTATTCATAAACGGTCTAACTATAACTAAAACACAAAATGTCTCTTTTGCTCTTCGGAAAATAGCGTATGTCGGAAAGGGGCAAACCATGTAGCTAAAATGTTTTTAATAAGTGTTTATGAACAAGGCCCTTAAGATAGACAGTCCACACAGATAGAGCGAACAGTGCAGTGAGGCAGTGAGTAAATGTAAGTTCGTTCATCCTGTGTCCTATGCATATAGACACAAATTTACAACGAAATAAATTTTCAATTAGTTCATTTAGAGTTATGTTAGCAAAATCGGCTTCAATTCACAGCATTCGGTGTGAACTTTTAATTAGGTCTGAGTTTATAGTACCTAACTGTACTACATGACATAATTAATGTTATGCTAGAAAATATAAAATTTGGATTTTGGAATGCATTGTGTGGTAGCAACTGTAGAGGACAACCACATGCTACAGCTAGTATTTTCCGTCGTATAGTTACACGATCTACTTCTACCCATTTCACGTACCTACTCTGGTATCAGGGACCATTCGAATGCTTACTTATCAAAGTGGGCGTTTTTCATATTAAGTTTCTAAGCCATTAAACAGACGAATATTTAGTGGGAATAGTCATTAGTGTCCGGACCATGTTCCTGAGTGCAACCTTGGTGGTGGCGCTGGCGCTGCGCGCGGCCGCCGACGACGACTGCCCCGAGGCGCGCATCGCCGAACTCCACGACGAAGCGAGACTCCACAAAGATCTATTCTGCGCCTACCAGTTCTACGACTACAGACCGGTGAAAGACTACAAAACTGCAGTCAATGTCAAGGTTCGTTTTGCTCTCAAGTACATCAGCTTTGACGCCTTAGAAGAAACTTTCACGCTCCATAGCTGGGTTGCTATGACTTGGAAAGACGAATTTCTGACGTGGACTCCTGCTGACTATGGAGATATCAAGGAAATTCAAGTTGAAAGCCACGAGTTCTGGACTCCGCGCATGTCTCTCTTCAATGCCGACGCTACTATGATAAATTCGGACGACATCTACTCCACTTGTTTATTGAAAAACGACGGGGTGGTGACCTGCGTGCCTCATATGACACATTCCGGTATTTGTGGGTCATCTTTGCGAATGTGGCCATATGATCGACAGAACTGTACTTTATACTTCGGCTCGTGGATGCACACCGGCGAGCAAGTCAATTTCACATTTTTCAACTCGCAACCGGTCGTGATGGAGGACTACCAGGACGGCCCTGGGTGGAAACTGGAGAAGACGCAACACGAGCGCCTCCCGGGCAGATATAGCTCATACAACAGCACATACCCGATGTTGAGATACACGTTCATGCTAAAGAGACTGGCGGCCGGCCCCGCCGCTATAGTTGTGGTTCCGACGGTGGTGATAGTGTTACTCACACTGATTTCACTCTTCCTGGATGTGAAAGACAATACGAGACTGTCAATGATTTGTTTCAGTCTTTACGGGCATTTCACTTTTCTGACTGAAGTTGGCTATAATATTCCGAAGCACAGCGCAGAGACGCCAATTATTCTGTTGTTCCTCCGCGACTCGATGATAATAACTTTAGTTGGAATATTGGAGACATTGTTTTTAATGAGTTTGAGACGTAGAAGTGAGCCGGCGCCTACATGGGTGGTTACTATCAATCGGTTGGTGAGCAGTGGGCCGAGCAAGTACATTGTGTTTACGGAATTCGAGCCGAGTTCATCCGGAGAGGTGAAGATTTTGAGCGAAGAGGGCCCCAGCGCGACCGCCACCTCAGAGCAACACTCACTCGATTGGATACAGTTAGCTAGTTTAATTAACAGTATTTTATCTTTTATAGCTGTACTGACGTACGCTATATTAATTTTCACGTACATTCCAACCGACAGTCGTTAAAAAAATATACCGTGAATCCCTTGCATTTGTTTTAGTTAAGATTAATTTTTATTTACAAGTATTTATTATTATTTTTGACAGGTATGTAATCAGTAAACACTGTATTATGTGCTTACTGTTATGAGGGTTTTGACCAACGCCTTTTTAAAAAATATATTTTATAAAAGAATTAGGAATTAGAATTAGAATTAATTAAAACAATGAATTAGATTTGAGACAACCGCCCGGAGTGAGGATTGAGAGACGACTGAGGTGATGGATGGATGTGGGAGTTACCAAAGAATAAGGAATGCTGACAGTGCGGAGTGAGTAGGAATAGGTAAGCGCGATTGGTAACAAGTAGGGTTTATAACACCTCCCCGGGGTAGACTAAACTTCGGGGATGAATTGCGAAGTTTAGGAAAAGGAATAAGTAAAGGTAGGGAGAGGCAAGGCTTATATATGTCTTCTAGTGCTAGGAGCTGGAATGTCCTGCGGAGTTTGTCCATGTCTGTCAGTTCTGTCGGGGGTGATAGGGTTCGACAAGGGTTCTATTTGGATTTGTTCTACAGGCGGATCTACTGGGACTGCTCGAGAGAAAAGAGGAAAGGTATAGGTAAGGCGGTTGTGCGATTTAATACACAATACAATTTTAAAAATACAAAATATTAAAATTAAAGAAATAATTAAAATTAACATAATTGAGAGATGAGTCTCGTACTTGATTATTGGGTGCTGATTTAACAATTTATCGGTTTCGCTTGTTATTGACTTTAATTGAGAACTAATTTCCGGTGTGAAAATATCAAGATTAATGTTTTGTAGCTTTTTACGAGGTTCATCACTCATTTTCTTATTGAATAAACTTAAATTACAACAGGAGTCGTTAATAATGTTGAAATCGGGCTGAATCTTAGTTACATTGATTTTTAAACTATTGAATTTAGGAATAAGTTTAGATGTTTTACAATATGCGTAACAGTTATCCGGAATTTTCGCAATTCCTGTGCCTATTATATTTATTATTACAGTTTTACTATTAGTACATTCAATATGGAGTTTGTTTATATCTGATTGTATATAGATCCAACTATTATCGTACAATTTGTTCCATATGTCTAGGTGACCATGGATAAAATCGATTTTACATTGTACCGGTAATTTGTTAATTACATTTGTTATTAATTCGCTTTCACAACTTGGGTTTGCGCTAGTTGATAACACAGTCATTACGTCACAGATAAATTCGTGAGTGCTAATAACTCTACATTCTTTGAGCGATTCTAGGTTACAATATTCGGTTTTATCTTTACTTATAGCTGTGTATTTACTACTAGGTACAATAAAGGTAAAAGTGTTCGGGTTTTTGCTGTCATGTGGGGTAGGTAGAGCCATATTATGATATAAACTATACTCCTTAGGGGAAACTAAAGGTAGTCTTAAAATAAAAATAATCCTATTATTAGAACTATAACATATTATACTCGAAACATTCATCAACATATGAATATTACGTAACTCTAAAACAATTGGAAGCTTGAGGTCTACCGGAAGATGCCTATAATTATCGATAAGTTCTTGGTATAACTGCGTGGGAGTCATTACGGCTGGGTGAAGTATGTTTAGACTACCGAACATAATGGCGTTTACAATGTCTTCTAGTTGAAACGATAAGGAGAGTACAGTGGTTTCCAAACTATGGAGTATTGAGTCAATAATAGATTTAATTTTTAAACTATTGTAATTTTGTGATATGTTCTTTAATTTAGATGAGAGTATTTCTATTCCTTCATCAAGTCTGGCTTCGTTTAATTTTATGGCATGTAATGTATCATTGAATCTAGATATAATAGAGGTTGTTACTAAAATGTTTTGTTTAATTAATGTGCTTAATGTTTTCTGGTTATCCTGTAAATTTTGAATAGCGTTATCGTATTTAATGGCATCGTCTTCGTCTAGTGTTCCAAAGATTGTTTTGGACAAGGTGCCTACACCGCCTAGCCATGCGCTTCTCTTCTGTCTATTGTTGTCTGTTAAATGGACAATAGAAGAATAAGCAGAGACGATGTCATTATATCTAATTGTTAGGGGTTCAAGCGCGTTATGGCACTCGAGCGGAGTTGCGGTTTCTATTTCAATTTGGCTACAGAGAAAACGAGTTGTACCTAATACGGAATTAATATTTTCAATATGAGATTCTATATGAGATATATCGAAAGGGGTTACTATATCTAAGTGACCTATGTTAAGTTTGAGTTCACCAATTGGGTCAAAGTAAATGCCAGCGCTTGAGTCGAATGGATGGACATATTCTGCACGACCTTGGGCCAGTACACTGTAAGGAAAGAAACTTATCTAAGTAACTACTAACATACTTAACTATATAACTAAAGTCTTAAGAAGAGGGGGTGTCGCCACTTTCGACGTGTTTGACCTCATCGTAGTGGTGTTTGACGTGGCGCCTGTTTATTAACAGGGACAGCGTATGGTTGCCATGTATTTTGACAACTTTAAAGGGACCTTTCCATAAAGGTGATAAAGCTTTGCGCATTCGTAGGTGATTTTTCAAAAGGACATAGTCACCTTCCTTATATTCTATAGGGCGCGTTTTTGTATCATAGTATCCCTTAGAATTTTCTTTAGATTTGCGGATAAATTCAAGGGCTTTATCTCGGGCATGTTTCATGCGATGTTGAAGGAGTTTGACGTAATCGGGATATGTGGTACCGGAATTGTCATTATATACCGAGTCAGGAATATGAGGTTTATGTCCGAATAGAAGTTCGTAAGGTGAATAGTGTGTAGTAGAGTGTACAGCGGAATTGTATGCTAGCATTGCAGTGTACACGTATAGAGGCCAATTATCTTGATTGTCATTTACGTATGACTTCAGGTACTTTTTTAGAGTAGAGTGAGACCTTTCTAAAGCACCTTGGGTCTGTGGATGATAGGGTGATGACCATAACTGTTTTATTTTAAGAAAATCGCATGTTTTCTTGAAGAGATCTGAAGTAAAGTTAGTGCCTTGGTCAGTAAGAATGTGTTTGGGAATACCAAACAAGGATATGAAGTGGAGGAGACAATCACTTGTCTCGGCTGCTGTATTACTGCGAAGGGGATATGCTAAAGAGAATTTGGTTAAGTCATCTTGTAAGGTAAGGATGTATTTAAGTTGAGCTGTACCGGATTCAGGCAATGGACCTACAATATCAAGGGCTAATCTTTCGAATGGGGATGTAGAAGTAGATGTTATTACCATAGGTGCTCTGTTTACTTTACGCAATGCTTTGTTGGTCTGACATGACTGACAATTTTTGATATAGTTATCTATGTCACTGCGCATGTTTTTCCAGGAGAACCTTTCTTTAATGCGATTGAACATCCTTGCGGCTCCGAGATGTCCTGCGATTGGAATATCGTGGTTCTCTTTAAGAATCTTGGGAATTTCGCTAAGTGTGGGGTAAATAACATTGTTATGATAGATATGTACATTTATATTAGTGCCGTCGAATAGATAAGCTATCATATTATAGATTTTCGCGAAGGAGTGTCTGTCAAAAGGATTTTTGAAGTCAGATATACTAATATCGTTTACCGTGGGATAAGACATGATTATTTCGTCACGAGCATATTTTAGGCTTTTGAATATATCGGGGTAGGAGTGGTCATCGAAATGATGTACTTTTGTGAAAAGGAAAAGGTAAGTTTTGTTTTCAATAATAAGAGGTAAAAAGGTAAATAGGCTTCTTTCTTGTTTCAGGAATTCATCGCGTTCGGCACTAGGGGAATTAGTAAGTATATTTTGGACATAGGGCATAGAATCATCCATATCTATGGAAGTAGGTATTATTATTAGTTTTTGAGTGCCTTTTAACAGATCTTCATTGTGTTCTGTAATTTGGGTATTGTAAAGTTTAGAGGTTGATTTTAAAAACTTATTATAGTTATCATCAGGTGAGTTTACAGGTGTTGGAGGAGTTTCGGGATCACGATACGCAGATATATTTGAAGGTAAGGTTTCAGGATTCTGCCAGCTGGTAGAGGGTTGAGGATCTTGTCTTGTTTCAGGACTAGGTATGCTGGTTGACATAGGGTCAACAACAATAGGAGGAATAATTGGAGCAGGGGAATTTTCAGATTGTACAGGAGTAGGAGGATTCAGAGGACTGAAACCAAGATCTAAGTCATTTATTGGGCTGAAGTCAGCTCCCAACAATTCATCGAGAGTTTCCTGGTGAATTTCAGGAAGTGGATTTCCATTACTTGGGTGAGTATTTTCTACTGAATCTAATTTATTTTCTGTTTCAGGGAGGACAGCGTCTACGGGATATCTGGAGAGAGCGTCTGCTGCGGAGTTTAGTTTACCTTTGCGATAGATAATTTCGTACTCGTATTCTTCGAGTTTCAGACGCCATCGTTGGAGTTTACTGCTAGGATCTTTGTGATTGAACAGCCATTTCAAAGGCCTGTGATCAGTAATGATTTGGAATTTATTTCCGAAGATGTAAGGACGAAAGGTTTTGCAACCGTAAAGGATGGCCAACAGTTCCTTTTCTGTTGTGCTATAATTGCATTCGCTCTTATTAAGGGTGCGTGACGCATAGGCTATTGGTTGGTCTTTACCAATCTGTCCTTGGGAGAGGACGGCTCCTACGGCATAATTCGAGGCGTCACATGTAAGTATAAAGGGTTTAGTAAAATCAGGATAGATTAGAAGGGGTGCTGTGGTTAAATTATGTTTCAAAGTATCGAATGCGAGTTGTTGTGGATTTGCCCAATTAAAGGGTGTATCCTTTTTCAAGAGACTAGTAAGGGCCTTTCCGGTTTTCGAGAAGTCAGGGATGAAACGGCGGTAATAAGAGACTAGGCCGAGGAAAGATTTGATGTCCTTGGCTGATTTTGGTACAGGGAATTCAGTGACTGCTTTGATCTTTTCGGGGTTTGGCTTAACACCTTGTTCTGTAATTACATGTCCTAAGTAGCAAACTTCTTTTCTGAGAAATTCACACTTATCCGGCTGTAATTTGAGATTAAATTTACGCATTCTTTGGAAAATTGATCTAAGATTTTCAATATGGGATTTAAGGTCATACGCGTAGCATACAATATCATCAAGGTAAACAAAGCAACGTAACCCTAAAAGGCCAGCAAGGACAGCGTTCATTAGTCTCTGGAAAGTGGATGGAGCATTTTTTAAGCCGAAAGGCATTCTGAGGAATTGGAAGTGTCCTTCGGGGACGGTGAAAGCTGTTTTGGCTTTGTCAGCTTCATTTAGGGGTAATTGATGGAAACCAGAAGCTAAGTCTAGTGTGGAAAAATATTTCGAGTTGCCGAGTTGGTCTAGGATTTCTGCAATAGGGGGTATTGGATAAGTGTCACCTATAGTGACATCGTTTAGTTTCCTGTAGTCGATGACGACGCGCCATTTGCGGGTGCCAGAGGCGTCTATCTTTTTAGGGACAACCCATATAGGCGAAGACCACGGAGAGTCGGAAGGTTCTATGATGTTTTGTTCTAACATTTTATCTACTTGATTTCGAACTTCCGTTTTATGAATTTCAGGAAATCTATAGGTTTTTGTATTAATAGGAATATCAGTGGTAGTTTTAATTTCATGTTTCATGGCGCTAGTATGAGATAGTTTTTCATTAGGAAGATGGAAAACATCGGAAAATTCGGAACATAGTTGCATAAGAGCTTCTTTTTCTTCGCTGTTTAGATGTGAAACACGTAATTGTTTCAGTACTTCTTGGGTACGAGTGAAAGAGTCGGTTGTTGAATTGTTAACATTATTACTATTGTTACTTCTGACATGATTTACAGGTACAGAGTCTTTGACTAATTCAGAGGGGTCAAAAGGGGTAAGTTTTAGATTAAGATTTGAGTTTATTGTTATAGGTTCTTCGGATATATTAATTACAGATATGTTTATTCTATTATTTTCTTTTACGCGAACTATGCTATTTGCAATTAAGATGGATTTTGAATGTTTTTGATCTAGTATCATCCCTTCTTTTAATTTGGGGTTTTGTACAGTGCATTCAATTACAGTTTCCGTTCTGGGAGGAATCAGGTAGGTAGGATCTTGGAAGAACAATTTCAATGACAGTCTACCGATTTGGAGCGAGTCGCCGGTGTAGTCAATGTTGCATCCAAATGCGGTTAGAAAATCTGAGCCTATGATGCCGTCGTAGGGCAGGTTAATCTTATTTATAACATGAAATTTGTGCGTTGCTGATTTATTTTCGGAAAGTTGAAGTTTTAATTGAAAATGGCCTTCTGTGGCTGTGGGCATGTCACTCGGATCTATGCCTCTTAGTTTAATAGGCTCTTTATGAAGTCTGGGGGTCTTTTGTAAACATGATTGTTTTAACAGAGAAATTGCGGAACCAGAGTCTACAAGTAAGGATAGAGGGATATCGGAAATAGGAGAATTAACTAGAACGTGGGGAAGTAATCTTTTTGTCGTGTCGATATTGATTTCGTAAACCTTCAGGCTGTCGGTTTGGGGCTGGTTACCCTGTTGGTTAGCCTGTAAATTTGGTTTAGATTGAGCGAGAGTTTGGGGCTGGTTACCCTGTTCGTGGCTCAACGAATAAGATGCAGTGGAAATTGAATTGGGTTTTGAATGAGCGAGAGTTTGGGGCTGGTTACCCTGTTCGTGGCTCAAGGAATTAGATGCAGTGGAAATTGAATTGGGTTTTGAATGAGCGAGAGTTTGGGGCTGGTTACCCTGTTCGTGGCTCAAGGAATTAGAAGAGGTGTCGGTTTTCGAGGAGTTCGGTCCCGTACGACACCGGGACGAGACGTTTATTCGTTTTTTGGTTCAGAGTCAACAGTGTCGTAGCCCTCAGCCTCGGCTGGGTACTCGGATTCGGGGACATCGGATGCGAAGTGGACGCGCTGTGGCATCCTCGATGGGTTTTGATCTATTCTAAATCTGTTATTGTTGAATTTTTTCCTCGGATATAGCAATATTGACAGCCTCATTAAGGGTCTTTGGCGATTTACACCTAACGATGTTCGATATACGGGGTGTTAAACCCATTTGAAAATGATGGAGGGCGAGCTCCTCCATAGCCGCCGTGCGTCCTATCATTTCCCTGCTTTTGTGCCCGTGAGAAATTGAAATTTCAGTAAGGAGTTGTGATAAGCACGATTCTATTCTTAGAGCGTACTGGCTTACGGGCTCATTATTTGTTTGTCTACATTCCTGTAGATCGGTTAGTAGATGCGCATAATGCTTTCTTTCAGAAAACTGTGTTTTTAGGAATTCTTTTAATTGAACCCAATTTGTAAACTCCTTAACAGAGCAGGCAATTTGTGCCTTGCCTTGTAGTTGGCAAAGGATATACTTGAAGAGTATATCTTTTTGGGATTCGGAAGCTAAATCATATGCGTTATTGCAATTAACTAGGAAAGAGTTTAGTGTTTCTCGTGAGCCGTCAAAAGTTTTAATAAATTTCAAGAGGGTGGATAAATCTATTTCTGGCTTGGGAGCCACTGTAACTTTCCTTTTCGAGGACCTTGTTGCAGGACCTGGAAGGGCAAAGGTTTCCTCTTCGGTATCAGTGACGGTGACCTCAGGCTTTTCAAATTTTGGGCTTTGCGCTCTACTTTCAGACATTTTTCTAAATAATTATACAATAACAAATAAAAGTTTGACAAACACAGTCTTAGAGTCACTTACTTGAACAGTGTTATATAGATTAGCATAACGTGGGAAGGGCGATCTTGAGATGAAGTTGCAGGGGTTGACCAGGGGATGCACGTAGAAGGATGCGGCGAAAAACTCGGACACGAAGGGTGCGCGTCGGGCTCAGGCGAAGGATGCAGTGGAGTCGTAGTTTGCAGTGGATACGGAGGGTGCGAGTCGTCCTCGGGCGGATGGTGTAGTAGAGTCGGAGACGGAGAGTGCAAGCCAGGGTAGCAAGGGTGATCACGACGTAGGGCCGGCTACAACACGAGCAGTGCGCAGCAGTGGGCGTATTTCGGTTTTTCACTCTCACTTTAGTACTTTTACTTGCATTAGTACTTTTACTTGCACTTTAGCACTTTTACTTTTTAGGCGTTTAGGGTTTAGCACTTTTATCACATTCACACACTGAATACGGAGACGTACCAGGGATTTTCTCGATTTTTAAATCCCTTGTCAGCTGCCACCAAATGTTATGAGGGTTTTGACCAACGCCTTTTTAAAAAATATATTTTATAAAAGAATTAGGAATTAGAATTAGAATTAATTAAAACAATGAATTAGATTTGAGACAACCGCCCGGAGTGAGGATTGAGAGACGACTGAGGTGATGGATGGATGTGGGAGTTACCAAAGAATAAGGAATGCTGACAGTGCGGAGTGAGTAGGAATAGGTAAGCGCGATTGGTAACAAGTAGGGTTTATAACATTACGCAATTGAGTAATAATAAAAATAATTTTGAATTTGTTGTTTTTATCACGTAAAAAAATTAAAAGTATACCTGACCAGATACCTTACCTGTGTGTTCCATTCGTCTATTTTAGCGTAGTTCATTTCGTCATTGATTCGGATCATGCGGACTGTACGGTAGGGACCGGCGTCGGAGTCGTAGAACTCGTGGGTTCCATTCAGCAGGGTGGGCGAGGACCGCCACTGCGCCCTCAAGTACACAGTGGTCATGACCACTCCGTCCACCGGGCCAAGGAAGTCCTCGCCGTCGAAAGTGTCTCTGATTGCTCCACCAGAATCTTTTTCTATCTAAAGAAAACATTTTTATGAAGGACAGATACATTTTTGCCTTTGTTAAGGTGTGTATTTTCATATTTCACCTGGGCGCGTATTAGGGACAGATAAATATCGTAGTTCTTTTTAAAGTAATTCGTACCATCAGATTTAGCATTTCCGTGATCTCGGTAGGCTCCTCAGTGCCACTGAAGTTGTCCACATGCAGTCTCAACGCGGCGGCCGGTCCTTCGAGGAACTCTCGACTCAACTTCTTACCCTTGGGCAACATCAGGCGCGAGGTCCACCTGAACTTGGTCACCTCACTCGAATTGGGTAACAATGCCACCACTTTCCTTATAATATCCGAGTGTTCCTGTCAAAAAGTTATTTTTTAATGTTCTTTGCGTTGAATAACACATTAAACCTTTTCCCTTTTTCAAATTAACACGCAACATCGACACGCGATACTTCTATGAAGTGTTGGAAAATTATACTAGTTTGTTTATAATTCCATTTTACTAATGGTGTCCCGCGCGGCAAATCTACCCGCGACCCAGTGCATATCGCTAGTGTGAATCTAAACCATTCAGGGTGCCACCCAAACGCATACAAAAAATCATTCAAATCAGTAGAATTATATACAAAGATTAGGGCACTTTAATGGAGATAATTGTATTATAATTACCACATAGTCTGTTTTGTTTAACTTCAGCGTATCTTCTATTTCAATCCTGGTAATTTCGTCCACTTCGGTTAACAGTGCAGTCAATAGTAATTGTAGAAAAAGTCCAGATTGCACAAAACTTATTCCATTTTCACGCCGGTCTTCTGGTGCGATCGAAGTTAATTTATCGAAAGTAGCCTTGAAGAATTTTTAATTTTAAAACTACATACACTAAACATGTGAATAACTTATAGGTATGTTTACTAGTTACTACTTGTGTAAAACATTAACATTATTTACTTACCATGTAAAATTTTCTTTCGAACCGTTCAAGAATACGGATATAATCCACAATGTTAATACCAACATACTCGTCTTCATATGCTGGTTTCACGTGTAACTTAGTTTCGGATACGTCAATGATAAGATGATCACCTTTATCAGTTAAATTATTCCTCTCCCTGTTTATCAAATTTTTATTAGCATTCGCTTTAGGAATAAAGTTCTTAGCAAGTTTATTTAAAATAGGAAATATATTTAGTGTACGACTACTTAGATGAGATTGATCCTGTATAGCGTTAACGTCATCTACATTAAAGTTGAAACTTTTTCTAGTCGGGACTTTTTGATAACCATTTTCCCGGAAGTAACGGGCATCTCCAGATTCCTGATATAAAGCCGCGTTGTCATCTTTTAGTATAGAACGTTCAGTTACATCACTGATGCAATTTGGGTACGTGCTTGGAGAACAAAGATAGGCATTACGGAGTTTCATTCGCGGAATAGTCAACGCACGCAATCCTAACGTCCTCAGATGATTTATAAAATGATGAGAATTCACTGTTACATTAGAAAGAACCAATATGATTACTGCAATAATTTCTAATTTCGGATCCATAGTTAATACCGTTGATTGGATATTGAGCGCGGCTAATTGATTAGCTTCGTTTTATTCAGATCAGTTTTGGTCTCATTTACACAACAAAACGAAACAAAATATACATTAAACAGTTGTAGCAAGAGCTACGAACAATACCATCGAAACAACAGAGCCCGCCAAGAGCTACAATCTAACTGGTTTTGGTGCATTACTGAAGACTGAATCAAACGCATATCTGTTCCGCACAATACACGGACGTCATTTATATGAATTAATGGCAGTTAATGGGTTTCAGCTGATTAATTAATCAGTCATAGTCGCGTACCTAAATATCTTAGCAATTTATTTTGCTAGTAATTACTTTATAAAGGCCAGTAACAGACTCCTTTTCAGCTTGTCCCCGCCATGTTACTGTATCTTATCTTCCATATGATCCTAAAAAGCATGTACCTTCATTAACTAGGGTGTTATGCTGTATGGTAAGTTAAGTTACCTACCTGCCTATAAAATACGTTGATGCTTATAGTATAGGCATTGAAAGCTATATATATAAAATACCCTGAATTACTGATGGATCAACGCTAAGCCTAAACTGCTGATCGTAGAAACTGAAACTTGGGTGGATAGTATTAAATATTAGAATGTAAGGTATTCTTTGTGTGATGGAGGCATTGGATAACAAAGGATTTTCCAATATTCTACCCCTAAAGGGATAGAAAAGGGGGGCAAAGTTTGTAAAGGACAAAATGATTCCTTATTCCAAGAAAAATATTTGATTTAAATGTCTCAATTTCCTCACGGCGACGGGCACTGGCACGGGTATAACCGCGAGGCACTGCAAGTACTTTTTACGTAGTAGCCATCGCGACTAGTAGCCGAGCAGCAGTCTTGCATAACCGAAACTAAAGGCATTTTATGATTACTTGTGTTATAAAATTAGACAATAAAAAATGTTACTTACGTAGGCACGTATGTATCCACCAACACTTATCGGATATATGGACAGCTTTAATATCATAAATTCAAATTAGTTCTGGATCGTTCAAAACATTCAGCGTTGTTTCAATTCAAGGTAACCTGGGATTATATTTACATCCAGCATCAATGTGGCCTACATAGTAGGTATCTACTTGGAAAATAGGTATAGAACATCCAGAGAGAGAGCATTTTTCAGTTTTATAATGGTTTTATATACCTACGTTACGTACAGTCATGTGCAATGAAATGTATACACGGGCAGATTTTCAAATAAATGTCCACTCTGAAAATTTCAAAAACATATAGCCACTTAACAATTCATACTAAGTACCTATATACCCACCCGAGTTTATCAAAAATATATACACAGGTTGTTTTCAGATATTTGTATACACGATCCCACGCAGAAATATGTTCCACTATGAATGACAATAATAAATATGTAGATAACGATATTATTTCACAAAAAATGTATGTGTGTGTGACACACACTCAACGCGAAGTATTGGTATTGTTTTTATTTTGATTACTTTGTGTGTGTAAATGTCTAATGGGAACACTAGGTTTCATGCTCAGCGCATAGGTTGGCATCTCTCTATATCTCTATGGTTATTACTAATTCTGTCCTTCACAATAAAAACAAAAAAAAATCTAAACCATCAAACTCAGTCATATATTTTTTTCAGTTGTTGCCCCAAAGAGGTTCTTTAATTTTTAAATAAGACAAAAATGAATGTTTGCATCAAATTGAAAATTACATTGTGTAGGTACATGTTATTGAAATTAATACCCATTTGTCAAAATAGTGAAAACTGCTACAGTTTCTAAAGTGTATACATTATTGTGAGAAACTTCGGTGGGTATATAGTATGAATTGTTAAGTGGCTATCCGTTTTTGAAATGTTTAGAGTGGACATTTATTTGAAAATCTGCCCGTGTATACATTTCATTGCACGGGACTGTACGTTGAAGCGATTGCTGAAAACCGATACAATAACTATTAATTTTTAAAGATAATTTTGTATTATGAAAGAATTATAATTTTTTAAACATAATTAATAAAATAACTTAAGTAAATTAAATACATGACGTATTAATACGAGTAAGTACCTGCCTAAAAAAACGATAAAATATACTATAAATAAACTTAATACAAAATATTACTACATATAAATATTTAAGCCAAGTGAGATTTGTGTGTGTGTAAGAGAGAGACATTTCTCTCTCTCTCTCTCTCTCTTCATTAAGAGAGAGAAACTTATGAAAATCAACTCCACTCCGCTGGATGTTCGCAGGGAAAAGGTAACTATAACACGAGCATAACGTAACAATTTGTACTTTTGGCTGTCACAGACTCCAAAAATAACAATACTAGTATATAATTAATAATTATTACTACCTTAGTAGTACTCATATTATATGAATATAGTTATTTTTTGCTTTTTAGTTTTGAAGTCGGTTTTTTAAAACGTAGTTTTTTTTAATTTTATGGCAAATCTAATGCGTTGTAATCGGTCGATTATGCTCCGCAACAGCTTAGCTCCGCAATAGCTTAGCTTCAATTGAAAACACACCTTATACTGCCTTCGCCCGTCCAGGAATAAACGAATCCTTAATTAATCACCCAAAGTATTTGTTATAGGAAGCTAGTTAGATCAACTTAGGTAAATAAATCTACATCACAATAAATACGATCTAACATCACTACATAGTATAAAACAAAGTCGCTTTCCGCTGTCTGTCTGTGTGTCCCTATGTATGCTTAGATCTTTAAAACTACGCAACGGATTTTGATGCGGTTTTTTTAAATAGATAGAGTAATTCAAGAGGAAGGTTTATATGTCTAAAAATTCCCGAAATTCCCACAGGAAGGGGCACAGCGCGGGTAAAACCGCGGGTCCTGCTAGTTTATAATTAAAAACAAAAAAGTTAAAGAAAAAGACTTGTTCGATACGATACAAATAACAATACAAAATATAAAAATTGTACAACTTGTCATAATAAGCAACAGGTTTTCTTTTCTTCTTCAATTGTTTGATCTATGGAAATTTCATGTACAATGCTCCTATTATTAAAAGAGACGCATCGCGGCATACCGCCGCGGAAATGCACAGAAAACAGTATTTTATCTCCCACCAAGACGTAACAGAGGAATGGATGGTCTGCGGTAAATTCGGGATTTATTTCTGCACTCATACGCAAAACTGCAATACCTATGACAATTAAAAAATATTGCATTATAGGAAAAGTACGGGAAAATGGCTAATTAAATACCTAAAATTAAACTTTAAATTAATTTTAGAATTAGAATACACGTATTATTTGATTTTGTTTATTTGGTTGAACGCGTAAATTCAAACGGAGAGGTGTAGTTCCCTCGGGCTCGGGCACCGCCCGGCTGCGTGCGTAAAACCGAGGAGTCGTTTCTATCCCACCAAAAACATAAATGTAAAAAAGGAGAGCCAAGTTCAATACAAAAATTATGCTTGGCTATGGGCTTCGCCGCAAAAAGAATGGAGATCTAAATGAGTGCCAAGTTGTAGGCAAAATCCCAATATGTATTTATAGGAACAAAATAACATTATGAACAAGTATTAAAGTCTATTTCTTCTCTTTATTGGATACCTATAACAATTGCTGTTATTTAAAAATGTGAGATCTTAAAGTGGGTTAGATTTGACTTTACCAGTTTTCATGACATCAGTCATTTTATAAAGTTATTCAACATAGAACTTGGCTCTCCTTTTTTACATATATGTTTCTGGTGGGATATCATTACTTTTTGTAAAGAAAACTAGGCAGGTATTGAGATTTAATATTTTTTCTTGCGTTTCCCCCCGCGTCATAAGTACAACATAAGTTAGCTCGGGAGCGCTTGTGGTGCTGCGCGTCGCTGCCGACACACAGTTGGCCGGTTGTTTAGCGCGAATTTTTTTTTTTGTATGGGGACACCACTTATTATTTTACTTCACTATACATTTATATTGCAGTAAGTACCTACCTAAAGCAACGATAAACTATACAATAAGAAACGATAAAATATACTATAAATAAACTTACAATACAAAATATTACTATAAATAGTTATATGTAGTTAGTTTTTTTTGTTTGTTTGGACGCGCTAATCCCAGAATTTTAAATAATACTTTTTGTAACTGAGCCAAAAAACGTAAACATGCCTCTCGCGACTGAACTTCATTTGACTTCTTTTGAAACTTAATATATGAACATTTCATTTGTTACCTAGGTAGGTACTATAGGTACTATACCTACTATTCTACAGTACTTATATGTCAATTTGTAGAGTGTTTACTCAGCCATAAACATATTATGAGCTTGTCCAGCAGATATCAAATATTTCCATTAAATGATAGGTACCCAATAACTTAGTTTTCCAAAGGTCTCTGAATCTCCGCGCACAATTCTGGCCCCTTTCAATATACCTTGAACTAATAATATTTACCTAGCAATAGGAATAATAGTTTAGAGTATGTAAAGAATGGGCTGCACCCGAGACATTATCAAAACTATCAAATTACTCGATAAAATTAGGACGCAGATGCCGTTCACATTGATAACTTCAACGCCCACAATAGCAGTACGCCTAACATTCATGATTTTATGTAGTAAGATGGCAATGCCGACAAACAGGATCATTAGTAATAATATACCATACCATATCCCCTCCTTTATCTAAACTAAAACTGCTAGGGTGCATTTCCATTGAAACCATTAAAGACCTCATTACGAAAATATTTTGACAATGTCAATTCCATTTTGGCAAATTCAATGCGTTGTAATCGGTCGATTGAGCTCCGCAACAGCTTAGCTCCGCAATAGCTTAGTTCCGCTTCAATGAAAACACACCTTATACTTACTGCCTTCGCCCGTCCAGGAATAAACGAATCCTTAATAAATCACCTGATTGCCCGAAAAGTAACATGATTCCCTGCTTCGGAGGGCATGTTAAGCCGTCGGTCCCGGTTACTTTCTACTTTCAACGGAATAGTAGTAGTCATTACATGAGCCACGTCAGAGGCCTTTGGCGGCTCTGTAACTCTGACATCAGGATTGGTCAGGTTGACCATCCACTCGATGAAGAAGAAGAATTAATCACCCAAAGTATTTGTTATAGGAAGCTAGTTAGATCAACTTAGGTAAATAAATCTACATCACAATAAATACGATCTAACATCACTACATAGTATAAAACAAAGTCGCTTTCCGCTGTCAGTCTGTGTGTCCCTATGTATGCTTAGATCTTTAAAACTACGCAACGGATTTTGATGCGGTTTTTTTTAAATAGATAGAGTAATTCAAGAGGAAGGTTTATATGTCTAAAATTCCCGAAATTCCCACAGGAACGGGCACAGCGCGGGTAAAACCGCGGGTCCTGCTAGTTTATAAATAAAAACAAAAAAGTTAAAGAAAAAGACTTGTTCGATACAATACAAATAACAATACAAAATATAAAAATTGTACAACTTGTCATAATAAACAACAGGTTTTCTTTTCTTCTTCACTTGTTTGATCGGTGGAAATTTCATGAACAATGCTCCTATTATTAAAAGAGACGGATCGATTCGGCATACCGCCGCGGAAATGCACAGAAAACAGTATTTTATCTCCCACCAAGACATAACAGAGAAATGGATGGTCTGCGGTAAATTCGAGATTTATTTCTGCATTCAAACGTACAACTGCAAAACCTATGACAATTAGAAAATATTGCATTATAGGAAAAGTACGAGAAAATGGCTAATTTAATACCTAAAATTAAACTTTAAATTAATTTTGAAGAATTAGAATACACGTATCATTTGATTTTGATTATTTGGTTGAATGCGTAAATTCAAACGGTAAGGTGTAGCCTAGTTCCCTCGGGCTCGGGTACCGCCGACTGCGTGCGTAAAACAGAGGAGTCGTTTCTAATGTACTAAATAAATTTAAAAGGAAAGCTTTAGAAGCAACTTTCCCAATTGCTATCTTTCATACTCGTTATATTATTTCGTAATGTGTTGTGGTTACATTGCCTAATGTACTGGTGAGTTGGGTACGAGCCACAGGTCTCTGCACTTGTACTGTAATGGTCTAAAGGTCTTGCTTGTGATATGACTTGTAGAAGGCAGAGTTCAATACAAATACTTTATCTATCTATCTTTATTATTATCTTATCAACGTAGCCCATTTCTTACAATATGGAAATCTACGTCCGGTTATCGATCATTGTTATCGTAAGGTATTTTAAAATATTTTGAATTATTTACCTACTCTTACGTACGCACGTATGGGTAACTTTTACTAGGGCCCATTAGCATTCCTATGAAGTCTGCGAAAATTGTACCTAATGCTAATTGATTACTTCAAACTCAGTATGCCTGCCACCCACGCTAAGATAAATCGTAACAAATGCCAAACACTCGAGCTCGTGAAATGCTGAAATAACGATTCCTGTTAAACTACGATGTTTTTAATATAAACTTCGAGTAGGTTAGGTTAGCTTTGGTTAGTTAAAAGTAAGGTTAGCAAAGCGGCTTTTTGGGCCTTGCATTTGACTTTTGGGCTAATCCCCATACAGAAGTTTTCAGTAGTGCCTAACAAATGTATCTTCTTACACTTAATACCTGGATTCTCATAGTCGGAGTTCTTTCCTCTTTCCCTGCTCAGTCAGTAGCTTAGCTCCACTTGATAATTATGTGATAACTTTTCGAGTGGTAGTCACATGGTATCGTCTTGGCAATATTTTGCATTGAAAAGTTTTATGGTAGGATACTTATTATCAATGCGAATGAATGAATGTATATACTGAACTCATTCACTCATTATTCATTAGAATTACCTACGCTTTAAATACGTTTTGTCCTGAATTGACTTTATTCCTTTTTCATACATTACTGTTACCTTGTAATCTATAAGCCTGTATTTTATACAATCACCACTAACAAATCTAATAACTAATTGATATATAGATCTGTTTTTGATCTTTACCTTTAACTTTTTGGTGAATTCTGTAAAACTTATAATTAAAAACTAACATAAATATTATAGGATATGTAAATAAGCTTAGATTTGTAATTTCTGTCTTTTGTTTAATAAAAAATAAAAGGTAATACAAAAATTGTAAAAAATACATTTTATACCAAACAACATATCACTTATCCTACATAATATATTACTTAATTTTATAGCTTTTTGAACATTTCCTTGGTTTAGGCGTCGCCCCTGTAACTAGCGTAGAAGTAAGGAGCGCCATCGACTAGGATGGCCAGCAAGAATGGTTTGTCGGCTCTGAACCGGCGCACCGGCTCCGGATTCAACATCGCCGAACAAAACGAGACGCCGAACGCTGAAATAACAATTTGTCTTTTCATTTTCTAAGATCGATTATGGAGTTCCAAAAAACATTAATCAGGAGCATTGGGTCATATGCAAGGTCGGAACAGTTTTGTGCCATTCGAAAGCACGATGGGCTCATATAGAAATTAATGTATTTTTTTGTTATTCGTTTTAACATGACTCAGGTTTGAGACCACCGACACGCTGTAGGCAAACCTACCACGATGCTCCTTAATTCACCTCACTGTATTGTGTTTATCATCAGTGAGTTAAAAGGCCTTTACCCAGCTGTGAAACGTAACAGGGTCATACAACAACGAAAACTACCTATTTTCTTACAATTAGAATACAATATATCTCATTAGTTAGCCATAAATAGAATCATGAGGCGATCACGGAATGTTTTAAACGACATAGACAAGTGGAACCAACAAAGAATGACGACCAGTTAAAGCTGAGCGACAAATGATATAGATTTATAGTTTTCACAGCGACATGCACGTTACCTCCGCACGTGAAGTCACGGTGGATGACACGCTTTACAAAACGTGATTAAATACCCACTGTCACAACTACAATAAAACATGTTACAAGACAGAAATTACAAGCAAGCAATATTCACATAAACGACGTTATTATCATCAAAATAAAAGTCAATCATTGAATATAATTTATAACTTTATTATTAAAATTAATATACTTTATGTACCTATACATAATTTAATGACATATACTAAAATTGCACTTCAGATCACTTCGTTTCTTTACGTTAAAACAATATTTATGAACGAGAAGGAGGTACTAAATAAATCTATAATAAATCACTATCTAAGAGTGATAATCGACATAATGAAAGTTACCAATTACTTTGTGTTTATAGAGTAAGTCTGATTGCAGTTTCTAATACTGACACATTACTATAACATATATATGTTCACATATAACAATAAGAGAATACAGTGCAAAATAATAGAACATGTACACTAAAATAATAAAGATGAAGATTTTGTTTTTTTGTTTGTTTGAACGCGCTAATCTCATAAACTACCAACCTGATTTGAATATATCTTTTTTGTAATGGATAGCCACATTCAATAAGATACCTTATCTCATTTTTCTTCCCAAAATTGCTACGGGAACGGGTACAGTGCGGATAAAACCGCGGGGCGCTGCTAGTGGTTAATAAAGTTAAATAGTTGATCTTAAAACAAATTAATACTACCGCGTGTCACACGTTATCGGTTAAAATCTCAACAAAATAATATAAGTACATTTCAACATTATATTTTGTGGCGTTCTTTCTTATCGGTGTAAGCTTAAGTTATTCAAGGGCGCGTTTTCTTGAGGCGAATAGTGAAGGGCTGTGTATGCTGGTCGACTCTGAACGAGTGTATCGATCGCTAAAACAAAGCTCAGAATTGGCGACCTCTTTCAAAGAATCTATCGTATTGAGTCTAGCTTGTTAGTTTATCAGTTCTCGAATATGCCGCTTACAATTCGCCTGATAAGAACGCGCCCTAGGGGTCCATTCATCTATACGTAAGACGATTTAAGGCTTAGGAGGACGATATAATCATCAATTAGGTCTTATTACTATTTGGGATTAATGAAATGCTGCCAAAAATGGAAAAATCGTATTACGTAAATGAATGGTACCCTACCGAGTAATAAGACTAAGCGTTGCCCCTGAAGAGTCCGATGAAGGCGGGCATCGTGTCGGCGCCGAGCAGCATGTACAGGAAGGGCCGGTCGGCGCGGAACATCGGCGCCGGCGGCCGCGCGCACCGCATCATCAACACCATGCCTACACACGACACACGTCAGCCACTCAACCATACATTACCAGAGCGAAGACGTCATGCCACCGGCAACGTCGCGCGAATGGCAACGTCGAGCGCATGGCAACTTCGCGCGAATGGACGTATGGTAACGTCATCACATCATGGCAGTACCCCGGTATAGTAACACAACGGCAGTAGTAACTATCTCAGTAACATAACAGCGGCAACGTTATTCAAATCGCAGCAACGTCATGTTAACAGTCTTAGGTTCGTAGTGGTTTATAGTTCGTCCCGTGGCGCTGCAGTCGGCATGTAGACGGCGGTGGCTATGATGTGGTCGTGGACGAGCAGCGCCCAGTAGGCGGGCCGGTCGGCGCGGAACTCGCGCCGCTCGACGGCCGCCAGCGACCGCCGCTTACGCGTGACGCCCGCTGGCACCCAAACACAACAGTCAACACACACACCACACAGCACAACACCACTCCCGATAACTAATACAGGTAGCAGTAGGTACTATGCACATAACAAAACCCACTTTATGGCATCAGAAAGTATTAACGATCATATCACAACCATTTATGGCACCACCAAGCAAAATATTATAACACAACTTTGAATGGCACAAGTAGTAAGTAAAATTGGTGATAATATTAAAGTGATAATGAAGAATGGCAACCGCAACTAAGAAAAAGTTTAGTCAAGCGATGATTTAATAACCGTTATGGGGTCCGGCAATCTCACGATAGATGGATTGATAGAAACAAACAAAAAAAGTGCGCCCGAAAGAAATGGTATTGTGGTTGTTAACGGAAATAAGTACGATTTAAATAAAAAAGTATGAAGCGCATTTGCATGCAAAAATATAAATAAAGATTCCAAGCTCAATTGTCAGTTTAAGAGCTATTACATTCTAGGTTTCATTTTTAGGAAGTGGAAGTCCACTTTACCATACAAGCATGTAAACGAAGGTTTAGGATAACGACTAGAGAAGCAAAGAGTTCCATAATAGCCACAAGTAAACAAGTTGTACTAACCGGTAGCCGCTGCCGCTTCCGCGCCTTCCTCATTAATTTCAATGAAAGCTTTCTGCACTGCCTTCGATACAAACAATGGTTCCTTTGAATTCAGGATCTTCGACAATCCCTCGGTGCGTGGGTCGAATATGGCCTTGATGCCCAGCTGGAAAGTGGATAAAAAATTGCGTTAATATGTTGTTAATTGAAGAGAATCGCAAAGGTTAGCGATTAAAGATTACAACGATACTGAGACAGGAGAGGAAAATCCATAATTACCATAGATTATCGTTTATTAATAAACGCTCTTTAACTTTAACTATCGAAGGCAATGAAGTGTTATAAAGTGTTTTGTCTCTTTTGCTCTTTCGAAAATAGCGAATGTTAGAAAGGGACAAACCATTTGACAGCTACAACGCTGTTATTGAGCGTTTATTAATAAGGTTATTACTATCTATCGACCTCCTTAATCAAAGTGATAGAAGTGCTGGGAAAGCACATTATCTCACATAACACGGTTATCTAACTTGTAAAATAGGGCTCGAAATACAAGGCAGTCATAGATCTATATGTCTGTTATCTAATCTAGATTTATAGTCACTGAGCTCGAAATACTGGCATTTATCTATAAACGATGATGATATAGGTTAGACTTTATAACTGACCTTAATAATATATAACTTTATACTTTATAACCTATGAAGAGGTCATTTTCGCACGTGAGTTGTTTATATATACAGCGTGAAGTTATGTACTCGTATGTGGTATGTACGATGGAATTAAAAGTATACGTACGTAAAGTGTGTAAAGGTAATAATGTAATAAACACATTAAAACAAAAAAACTAGATCAGGTATTTTTATAAAGTGATTCTTAATTAATTCGTCTAGTCTTGTATTCAGATTATTTAGCCCACATGCCTATATTAATTTAAATCTAGAGCAATTAACCGCACTATCTATCTACCTAGGCTCGCTTACGCTCAATATTATTCATTCATACAACAGCATTGCTATGATACGATTTCAAAGAATCACTAAACCTTATTAGAAATTAGTTTACCCATAGAAAGATTCATCCATCCAATATACAATGAAGTGTCATTGAACCCACCCACTATTAAAAGGTGAATGCCCAATACCATACCTTAGGCAGTAAGATAGCCAAATCGATTTCTGTCTCGATCTTAAACTTAGGCAGCGTGACTTGAACCTTAGTACGGTGCATTTTATCCAGTTCATTGATGAGGTCATGACCTGCGGCCAGCTTGGCCAGCACCGAGTTCAGACCGGTGATCTCATCAGGCAGGATAATGACCATGCTCGCCTCTTCACCCACGTAAAAGATTCGGAGTAGCTGGAATGTGAATACAAATATTATGAAGAGTTTTTATTTCGGTAAGTAAATTGTTTGGCATAAATATACTTCGAGGGAAATAGTGACAAACTCTAGTATCGAGCGTTTTCACCGCTCAGATTGTTTTATTGGCCACCAAACCAAGTATTGGACAAATTATATGTCACTTAACGCGACAAGTAAACATCGGTTAGTCAACTTAACAAGCGGTCCTCTTGTAACGTAAAGATAGAAGAGGGAAAGTATAAAGAGTATAAATAAAAGTTTTATACTAGGCTGCCTACTCTTATTTTTATACAAAAAAGACGTGTGGCACTCGGGGACTGCCGCGGTAAAGCTATTGCATAGTTATTTTGTGTATCACTAGATGGCGTTAGTGGGGAGCGTGAGGTTTTTTCACGTGAGGTTTTTTCATTACGGAATTTCTGGATTCGGTCCCCGCGCTCAAGGCCCGCGATAGAAGCTATGCAATAGCTTAAAAAAAGTTTGTGCATATGTATTGATATAGGGTAGTAAGTAAAAAAAAAGTAAAGTATTAGCCTGTAATGTCCCACTGTTGGGCAAAGGCCTCTCGTCTCACTGAAGATATCAGTACAGTGAGGAGGTTTCAGGGTAGTAAGTATGTATCTGAATTGATCTTTGGCGCATTAACATATTCGTTTGAAATTTGGCACACTATTTATCTGAAGTAACATGTGTACTTTTATCCAGAAATATCTGTAGCAATGGGTAAAACAGCGGTGCGGTGCTAATCATATAAATAATACAAAAGGCATAAATATATCTGTAACACCGATTTCAATGCTGTTTTATCAAACGATAAATAAATGAAAGTTCCAGTAACCAGTACTAGGTACCTACGCTATTTTCACAATTTTTTCCCGTTAAGAATATAATAAGTAAAACACATTTGTATTATGTAAATACAAATGTGTATTTACTTGTGATGTAAATATGTATTTAAAAGTATTGTTAGTCTAATGTGTTGTTTAATCAAATATTTGCATAGATAAATGTGTACACAGTACAATGACTCATAGTTTCAATGTTTATCGATTTTCGAAACATACCATCTGTTCGACTACTATCGATTATAACTGCACTATATATAGATCATTCTCGCAATAGATCATTCTCGCAATTTGCGAATCTTTTTCATTTCATCAAGTATAGTATAGTCAGCCCAAGAATAAGTATACATTGCCGCTGACTGTACATTATACTCTTACTTACGAATGAATAACGGAATTGATAACTCTGTAATTGTGTCGGATTAATACGGGTATAAGTGGTAAATATATAACCAGACAAATTCACACACGATTAATTAGATCTAAAGTAAGCTCACATATACATACAAATACTTTTTATAAGAATATATAATTGACATCCAGACGTCGTCGCCAAAAATTATGTCCTCACATATACTCTGGGCGGGAATCAAACCGCAACCCCCGACACAGTAAGCGCGCTCACTGCCACTGTGCCAACGGGCTTGTAAAAAAATGTGCGTAGCGTTCTATTCTAGTACTCTAGTACTAAATATATAACAGAATTTCTACGTAATCGGGAATTCCGCGGGACAAAATCAGGCAGAATTTAAGGAAAATATATGTTACTCATTGAGCCCTGCAGTTTCACCCGCATTGATTTCGTAACCGCTTTTCAACCCCCTGCGGACTTGAACACCAACTTTTATTTAATATAAAAATTTGACAAATTCACTAACACCTTATCAACTAATGAACAGCAATTCATTTCTTTATCATAATTGAAGATGCAATAAAATACTAGTAGCACCTCACGATCTTAGTCACGTTGTAACATTTCCCGCGGGAATTTCGGGATAACATCCCATGTGTTATTATGATGACCTATATGACTGTAACGTTTCATCCGAATCCGTTCAGTAGTATTTGCATAAAAGAGTAACAAATATACATATACATACTCATAAACTTTCGCATTTATAATATTATTACGCTCGTGGCGTAGTTTCACGAGTTCATTGTGATTGTTAAGCAACGTGTGGCTCGGCCCTTACTTGAATGGATGGCCGATAGTGGCAGTGCTATCTGAGCGCTACTGTGGTTCGGAGGGCACGTTAAGCAGTCGGTCTCGGTTCTTTCAATCAATAGACCCTGTTGGAGGCCTTTAGGTGGTATAAACATTCCTTTGACCGACCTCTTAGGTTGGGTGACCTATTTGAAATGAGTGAATGAGTAGAATGTGTATACCTGGGCATTCAAGTCGGAACTCTCTCCGTAGAAGTAGTCATCTTCTTTGTACATCATAGGAATGTTGATGATGCTGTGGTCATCCACGTGGAACGGCTGCTCAGCGGTGTTGCGAGGGTCGAACTGGCTCTTCCAGGTCCCCTAAGAAAAATATCATTTTAGGATCAATTTGTTAACATGTCACATGTTTTGGCAGAGGAATCAATATTATAGAAATTATTTTTATGACAATAATAACTGTTAAGTTCTTGGATGAATAATTGTTGTCTGATGATTGAAAAATCAGGTCTCTTAGCACAGTAAGGGTGCCTGTCCATTGACGCGGAGCGAAGTGGAGGAGCGGAGAAACGGACAAATATTACCCAATAGAATTTCGTAAAATATCTGACCGCAGATTTAATGCAATCCTATTGGTTTATATTTGTCCGTTTCTCCGCTCCGCCAGCTCGCTCCGCGTCAATGGACAGGCACCCTAAACATATTCATTAACTAGCAGCGCCCCGCGGTTTTACCCGCGTTGTGCCCGTTCCCGTGGGAATTTCGGGAATTTTTTTACATAAAAACTTTCCTCTTGAATCACTCTACCTATTACAAAAAACCGCATCAAAATCCGTTGTGTAATTTTAAAGATTTAAGCATACAGACAAACAGACAAACAGACGCGACTTTGTTTTATACTATGTAGTGATGAAGGACTCTTTGCATTAATTTCAGTAGGTATACCTTGCTAATATCACCACCATGCCAACAGGCGATAACAGCAGTCAACCATAAATTATAATAATTGTAGGCTATCTATGCACGGAAAACCTTAACCGCGTAATTTTATGTATGTAATTACGACAACGTACATAGTTTGTACATATTTTTCGAAATAGTTTCATTATTATGTATTTATTATGGGTATTAGTCATACATAGTAATGCAGGTATTTGAGTATAAATAAGTTACTGTTGCTATTTAACCTTCGCCAACTTCGATCAACAATACACAACTAGATATCGGGTCACGTACAAAATCAAAGCTAAATACTGTCCGCTGTACTGTATACTGTTTAATACCGAACTGAATAAAGAGTTTTAAAACAGTTCGAAGTTCAACCTAATTACAACCATGACACCTAGCAATAAAGTAGCAAATCTTATGAATAAAATAAGTGAGAATAACGCGTCACTTTTAAAATGAGGCGTTATTCACCGAGACGTATTTTTGCGCCGACCCGACATCTAGTTGTGTATTGTTGATCGAAGTTCGCCAAATTTAGTCTACCTACGCCGTATTAAGATCTCAAATGTTCTAAAAAAACGGCAAAAAGTATGATAAGTTAAGATGTACACAGTTGATTTGACAGTTCGCAGATCCCGTATTGTCACATGTTATTGACCTTGATGTATATTGTGCACATATATATATTTGTACCTAGAGATTTTTAGCAATCACCTGCATATATTTGTGTCATGTTCGTTAGTCTATATATCTATGGTTATTGGAACGAAGTTCCTTATCGCGCGTTGCGAAAGGGGGCTAGACGGGAAAAAATTTAACGACATTTTTTAGGCCAGAGAGGGACAGACAGAGAAACTTGCGCACGCCAGAGAGAGACAGACAGAGAAACATGCGCGAGTATTTCGCATTGAACAGTGTGGTGTCGCGACGATTATTTTTGTTGATAATACATAAACTTCGTTCCATCCGGGTGTCCCTTGACACCTCTCAAGTTTTATATATTTATAACATCTGTAACATACTCTTATGGAGTTGCGATGATATCTATACTAATATTATAAAGAGGTAAAATTTGTAAGTTTGTTTGTATGTTCGAGCTAATCTCGGGAATTACTAGTCCGATTTTAATAATTCTTTTTGAAATGGATAACTACATTCAACGGGAAGGTTATAAGCTATTTTTATCCCGAAATTCCCACGGGAATGTGCCCAACGCGGGTAAAACCGCGGGGCGCTAGTATCACTACATAGTATAAAATAAAGTCGTCTCTGTTTCGTGTCTGTTTGTCTGTATGCTTAAATCTTTAAAATTACGCAACGGATTTTGATGCGGTTTTTTGTAATAGGTAGAGTGATTCAAGAGGAAAGTTTTTATGTAAAAAAAATCCCGAAATTCCCACGGGAACGGGCACAACGCCGGTAAAACCGCGGGGCGCTGCTAGTTCAATATAAAAATAAATGATGGTAGAACTAAATATAACCTGTTTTTATTTAAATTTGTTTGAAACATAATTTAGTCAGTGGTCTTTTTTAAACTTACACGATTTAAACACATAGTTTAAACGTACTCACACGGGTTTTTTCGTGTTAGAAAGTTAATAAAGCAAGTAATAACTTACTTTTTATTTCCCGACGTTTCGGGTGTTCACCCGTATTAAGTTATTACTTGCTTTATTAACTTTCTAACACGAAAAAACCCGTGTGAGTACGTTTAAACTATAATTTAGTCAGATCTATTACATCAACAAATCCTCCAATAGCAATATGTTAAATAATTTTTTGGTACAGATTACAATCATATTACCGCCCTCTTTTATGCTTGATGACATATCACAGGCCCATGAACACCTTCCATTTAATATACCTTAATTTTCATTAAAAAATAAAAGAAGGATAAAAAATAATAAAAGGAGGTCCGATAGTCCAGCTGGACGAATTCGGCACAGCTTTGATCGAATCTTTTAATAATTAATTACCTTGAAATAGAGAGCGTTGACGAGTACCAGCCTGGTGTCATCACCGACACTTTCAGGGGAAAGGAGATCCTTGATGCGGTTTTTGGTCTTGTTCTCCACCTACAACAGAATGAATAGGTAAGGTCAAATAGAAACCGGTTTAATGCAACGTAGGCATGCATTTATGACACCATCAATTATCAAAATTTTATAGGCCTTCTTCATAAACGCTTACTTGCAAACGCAGCATTTTAGCTAGCAAATGGTATTGTCCCTTTCTGACATACGCTATTTTCCAAAGAGCAAAAGAGACAAAACACTCACTAACAGTGTTTTAGTTAGAGAGTGTTTATGAATAAGGCAGTATTACTTTACTAGCTGCGCCCCGCGGTTTCACCTGCGTTTTACCCGTCATTTGTCTTGAATGCATGCTAGTGCTATATCAAAAACTACTTAACGGGTTTTGACATCGTTTTGACGAACAGACAGTAAAAGTATTAGCCTGTAATGTCCCACAGCTCGGCAAAGGCCTCTCATCTCACGGAACATAATAATAATCTCTTCCTGGCCGATTTCGGCCACAGCGA
Source organism: Cyclophora albipunctata (assembly GCA_963082685.1). Lineage (NCBI taxonomy): Eukaryota > Metazoa > Arthropoda > Insecta > Lepidoptera > Geometridae > Cyclophora > Cyclophora albipunctata. The sequence goes on along the minus strand of OY720113.1, from coordinate 5,823,161 downwards.
CTGCTTATATGGCTATAAGGAGGATGATGGGCTTTAATGTTCAGCCCGACGGTGAGCGCGATCATGACTGGCGTACCCAACTTTATTAGAAAAAGTTCGATGACATTGAGGGCACGTCAGGACACCGTTCACTATATTATATGCAATGACCGCAGGTGGTCTGGCCTTAATATCGTCCCTCTTGCGGTCTAGGTCATCACGTCTTCCGGACTCAAAGTCCTTCACGTGCTGATTAATGAGCCGCCTCCACTCCGGACGTTGTGCTGCCTTTTTCTCCCAACCTGATGGCTCTATTCCGCTTCTCTTCATATGTCTTTTCAGAACGTCCTTATATCTAAGGTACTGCCCACCAGGGTTTCTTTTCCCATTTTGGAGTTCTGAATAGAATATGCGTTTTGCCATTCTCTCGTCCGACATACGCGACACGTGCCCACTCCAACGCAGTTGCCTCCTCATGAGGTATGCCTCGATCCCAGCGACGTTTGCACGCCGGAGAACTTCAGTGTTACGAACTCTGTCCGTCCACCGAATGTTCATAACGTCACGGAGGCATTTTATGTGAAACCTGTCGAGAACGCGTATGTGTTTCCGGTACAGGACCCATGTCTCGGACGAGTAGAGTAAGTTTGGAAGAACAATGGCCATATAGACTTTTATTTTTGTAATTTTTGTATCAGTATGGTGACGAGAATTAGGCATAATCACTATGCTTGCTTATTGCGGATTGGTGATCTCAAACCTGATCAACAGACGGAGTAATTTTCAGAGTAATTCTTTACTATGGATTTTATTGAATCGACGTGTATTTAGGACGGGTTGAAAGTTATTTTATATTAGCGTAGCGACAGTAGCGTAGTGGGATTAACTATGAACAATAGCCACTGTAGTACATACTCGTATCTTCACTACATAGTATAAAATAAAGTCGTCTCTGTTTCGTGTCTGTTTGTCTGTTTGTCTGTATGCTTAAATCTTTAAAATTACGCAACGGATTTTGATGCGGTTTTTTGTAATAGGTAGAGTGATTCAAGAGGAAGGTTTTTATGTAAAAAAATTCCCGAAATTCCCACGGGAACGGGCACAACGCGGGTAAAACCGCGGGGCGCTGCTAGTTACTAATATTATAAAGCTGCAGAGTTTATTTGTTTGTTTGAACGCACTTATCTCAGGAACTGCTGGTCCGATTTGAAGTAATATTTTTGTAATAGATAGCCACATTCAATGGGAAGGTTATAGGCTACTTATCATCCTGAAATTCCTACGGGAACAGGTACAACGCGGGTAAAACCGCGGGGCGCTGCTAGTGACAAAATATAATGCCTGTTAAATGGTACAAAGTATTTGTCTATCTATGAAGGTTTTATAATTGGTTGCTTCTTACCCAATTGTTGATAGTATCAACCGCGGCAGCGGCGTTCCTGAAGTTCATCTTTTCAATTTCGGCATTAAAGACTTTGACGGCGTCTTTTTTCAACGAATCATTGAGTTCATAGTGACCTTCCATAATGTATACTTTGTTAGCCACATTCAGAGTCACACCCTTGATTGACTTCAACTTGGAGGATACAGAGGTAAATGAGGATCGAATCTGGAAAAAGTTTATCATAACAACCTCTTCATAAAAATAAATAAAATTTATAGACTATTTGAAAAATAACCTATCTTCCAAATAATCAATCATTTATTTTAATACATGCATACTCATTAGTTTCAAGGTGTATCGTTTATACAAATCCACTTTAATATTTATTCAAAAATGGAGTTTAAGAGTGCTTTACATAGCTGTCAAACTTAGCTTAGCTGTTAAACTGCTCCTTTGAGCAGTTTAACTTTAAACATTTCTATATAAATAAATAGATACCTTTGAAACATGTCTAAAAGTAAAATAATGAAGGCGACTAAGTACTCACAAATTCATCATTAGGGATATCAAGTGCGTTGAGCAGTTCCGTGTGTACTTCGTCAGTGGAACCCAAAGTCAGCAGTGCCAAGAGAAACTCGGCTGACAACGGTGAGGATACAACACTTTTGTGCTTATCCAGTTCCTAGTAATAAATATAAAGTTTAGACCTGCCTTTAACTGACTAGAAACAAAATAACTTAAAAATACAGACTTCAATCAACTTGAGAACTTTCTTTAATTTTTATGTTGCTTAATAACTAAAAACATCTTGGTAATATTTAAAGATGTTATGACATCACAGTTAATTAGGATTGATAGATAACTTAGAGCAATGTTAGATGTATAAGTAGTAAAGGAAGGAAAGTGGTATCCATTAGAAGTGGTAGTATCTATGAAGATGTATATGTAATATTGAAGGAAATTGCAAAAAAATGTTAAATAAAATAAATATACCCAAGACACTGCCAATCAAACACACTATTTTTCAGTGTAGTTACATCGAGATATAAGAAAAATAAATATACTCAAATCAAACAAACACAGTTAATTAGACCCAAACTAAGCTCTAAGCCAGTGTATTAAGGAATCTGTCTATTGTAAGATTTGTTTGTTATCAATAAGATATGATATCAGCAAAGATAACCATTTCTGATGATAATTATTGCATTAATAAGTAATACTTAGTTATGATACTATTTATACAGTATTTTTAAATCTCAATTGGATATATATATTAAATCAAATTACTGTTAGAGAATAATATTTACATTTCTGCTTACAATGATAATTAAAACTATCTAATATGGATACTCACACCTCATGTTTATCAAATAAAACTATACTTATTCTTAGTCATAATTAAGTAGGTAGTGAATAAGTCTGTCTCTTACTTTGCAAAACTTGGACGAAAACTTGGCCACAGCCGAGGATATCTCTTTTGAGTTCATGTTTGCAGCACACAGGTTCACTTGTAATACCACAATCAGTAATATGGAATCTGTAAATAATTGTTTTGTATGCTTTTTAATTTGCCCACAAAATCACCGGATTAATGTATTGATGACGTCATGTAGCGGTATGACGAAATCAAGGACGAAACTCACTAAATAATTCGTGCAGTATCGCTCGCCAGGTAACTCAACCGAGACTGCCGGCCGGCTCACCAATTCACGATCGCCCGTAGCGATGTTCGTGTATGACTCATACTTATTTTATTTCAACACGAAGTGGGGAGTCCCACCCAACACTTGCCATTAAATAATCAAAAGTAAACACATGAAATCAAAGTACTTACATAGAACCTTAGTTATCTTTGTAGATAGCATTTAAAGAGCAATTTTTGATATACTGAAAAACGAACGAAATATAGCCGTAATAAATAGTAATTTATTGATAACTGAAGGCTGACCAATCGCTGTTTATCTTATCGTGAAACATACACAGGAATCATTGGATTGTTATGATTCATACATATTTTAAGAATTGTTGACTAAACTCTTTGATTAATTATCAACATTTTCATCAATTCAAAATTAAAAACTACACTTTGCCTGCCTGAATAACAACGGGCGATTTTTTAGTTAAATGGTTTGTTTAGTTTGTTTGTTTTGGATTGAAAACTTCGATTCAAATTTGAAATTTCTTTTGACATAAGAGTTGATTTCACATCAATGTCGTTGTCACTGCTGTCAGTTAGTTAGTTGCTATTGTCATTTGTCACGTCAAGTGTGGTTTAATCAAGGACCATATATTCCACCCCGCAGTTTTACCCGCGTTGTACCCGTTCCCGTGGGAATTTCTGAACGAAAAATAGCCTAACCTAATAACCTTCCCGTTGAATGTGGCTATCTATTACAAAAAGAATTATTCAAATCGGACGGATAATTCCTGAGATTACCTCGAACATACAAACAAACAAACAAACTTACAAATTTTACCTCTTTATAATATTAGTATAGATTACCTCGAACATACAAACAAACAATCTTACAAATTTTACCTCTATAAAATATTAGTATAGATTAATGGTTTCTTCATATTTAAATAAAAAGTGTGTAACATAAGTTAATTTTAATATCAAACTATTCCTTTCAACTTCATACACGTCCATGTTTGTCTTCATCCATAACTCATAGGCAAGTCGCTAACAGCAAAGTCGAGGCGGCGGCGGGGCGGCGGCGAAGCGGCGGGCGAGTTGGTGAGCTGGCGAGTTGGCGAGCTGCCGAGCTGGCGAGTTGGCGAGTTGGCCAGTTGGCGAGTTGGCGAGCTGGCGAGTTGGCGAATCGGCGAGCTGGCGAGTTGTCGAGCTGGCGAGTTGACGATCTGGCGAGTTGGCGAGATGGCAAGTTGGCGAGCTGGCGAGCTGACGTGCTGGTGAGTTGGCGAGTTTGCGAGCTGGCGAGTTGGCGAGATGGCTACATGGCGTGCTGGCGAGTTGGCGAGCTGGCGAGCTGGCGAGTTGGCGAGCTGGCAAGTTGGCGAGCTGGCAAGTTGGCGAGCTGGTGAGTTGGCGAGCTGGCTAGTTAGCAAGTTGGCGAGCTGGCGTGCTTGTGAGTTGGCGAGTTTGCGAGCTGGCGAGCTGGCGAGCTTAGGCGATATACTCGTGCATTATTTTTTTTTTCCTTAACCTATATCGTCCCACTGCTGGGCAAAGGTCTCCCCCAAACTCTTCCATCTTTCCCTGTCCTTCGTGCATAGTGAATTAAATTTGCTTTGTGATACCGCAATTTAAAATTTTGCTTTGTGATATTCGCATTTATTAAATTAGTAGGATAGAAAGAGGTAATCATAGTTATCGTGTTGATGTTGTTTATATTGAGTTGCGAGTTGGCGAGTTGGCGAGCTGGCAGTTGGCGAGTTGGCGAGCTGGCGAGCTGGCGAGTTGGCAAGCTGGCGAGCTGGCGAGCTGGCGAGCTGCCAATCTCAGGAATTATCAGTCCGACTTGAATAGTTCTTTTTGAAATAGATAGCCACATTCAACGGGAAGGTTATAGGCTATTTTTCATCCCGAAATTCCCACGGGAACGGGTACAACGCGGGTAAAACCGCGGGGCGCTGCTAGTGTTATATAAAACTCATGTTGCTTAATGTTATAGGTACTTACATTTTTTTTATAACTGATGTGAACGTGTTATATAGGTAGGTAGGTATTTACCGAAAGTTAAAAACAACGTGTTAATTGATCCGTAAGCAACCGTCCTTTCTATAATAATATTAAAACATCTCCAAAGGGCCTCTACGAGTTGGATCTGTATCCCCTCGCATGCCTCTCAAAAAGACCGGGCTTGTCCCGTGACTCCGAGGAGAAACACAATAATATTGGAGAGAAATAAAATAATTGGGTCAATCAACTTTTAAGTGTACCTACATCATTGAAAAATTTTAGTTTTTTAATTTTATTCGTTTTTTTTAATATTTTAACATTTATGCTGTAGATAATTTTATATATTTTAAGAATTCACATAGAGCAGAACGGTTTATTGAAATAAAATAGTAAATTTGACTCCGAAACCAACATGACACTGGTTAAGATAGTCCCTTGGACAACTAACTAAATAGACTTCTGAACCATTTGAAATTCAATCAAATTGTAAACCGTCACTTTATTCTCACTTATTATAGGATGTAGTTTAATTTGTCATCCATAAATAAATGACGCGACTTTTAATTTATGAGTTATTCTCAATAATATTGTCTCCAGGACAACGACAAACTTTAAATGTAACGAACTTTTCGTTTAACTTGTGAAATAATTATATAATAAGTGATATTTAACTCTATGAATTCACTTTTAATTGTTACATTCATATTTGAAAAACTTGTAAACCTTACTGTTTTTTAAAGAGTAAAAATGACGATAATGTGTCTTTAGGAGACAGGGACAAAATGGTTGTCCAGTGGACATATACGGTTGTCCATAGGACATACTCGGGATTCCAAAGGAGATACTAGGATTGATATAGCCTGTATTTTTCTTTTTATGTACAAAAAAACAACTATATGACAATAATTATCAGTTTTATTATATTTCTTAATTTTAATTTAGATCTGTCTCGTCGAACTTTTTTTGCCTCTAATCTTCTAATTTTTTGGAGACACGGCAGGACTAGGAGGTGGCGTCGTCGGTTGAAGTTGATCTTCGGGATTTATTTCTTGCAGAATGGACGGAGAGCTTGGAGGCGTATTCTCAATTATATTCCTAACAGCTTTTTGGCGATTTCTCTGTGACTGTTTTCGCAACTTCCATATAACTCGGCGGCATAACGTAGCGGCGTCAAACCCATTATCTAAAAATAATTCAGAATAGGGAACTATTAGATATAGCAAAAATGTGTTAAGTAAGCTAAACGCCTCCGTGATGTAGTGATTTGAGCGTTTGTCTCAGTCCGATATACAAGGGGAAAGTGAGCAAGTACGAATGCAGCAACTATCGCGCTATCAAACTGTTAAGCCATACTATGAAACTCTACGAGAGAGTGATTGATAGCCGATTACGGTCGGAGTGCTCTCTGTCGAAGAATCACTATGGCTTCGAACCTGGCTTATCGACCACGGATCCGATGTTCGCCCTCAACATCATTGCTGAAGAGTATCGCGCCAAAAACCGATCACTGTACGTCGCTTTTCTAGACATGGAAAAGGCATCCGATCGTGTTCCATGGAACACGATATGGTGGAGCCTTCGCAACAAGAACGTCCCCGAACATTACATTAGCATCATTGCCGACATGTATGGTTCGGACGGTAGTGGAGGAAACAAAACCAATAGCGGTCACAGAAGGCTTACACAAGGATCTGTCCTAAGCTCCTTCTTGTTTTGCTTGGTTTTGGATTCACTCACCGAGAGCGCGCAGAACAAAGCAGCATGGACGTTCATATACGCTGATGATGTAGCCATTCGAACGGAGAGCCGCTCTGAGTTGGAAGATGCACTCTTGTCCTGGAAACAACAGTTACATAACGGTGGCCTAGTGTTGAGTGTTGCAAAAACCCAGTTCCTGACTTTTAAAGACCCAGATCCAAGTAACAATAGTCCAATTTCCATCGAAGGACAAATAGTCACAAGGTGCGACGAATACAAGTATCTGGGAAGTATGATGCATAATTCTGAGAATGTGGAATCTAACATTCAGCACCGCATAGCTGCAGCGTGGCTAAAATGGCGAGAAGTAACTGGAGTGACATGCGACAAAAAGATGCCGGTCAAACTGAAAGGTTTGATTTACAAGACCATCATCAGACCAGTCCTGATGTACGGCAGTGAGACAGTGAGACGTGGGCGGTCACTGAGAAAAACGTCCATGCCATCCAAGTGGCCGAGATGAAGAAGCTGAGGTTGATGTGCGGTGTCACCAGGCTCGACAAGATCCGCAACGAGTACGTGCGAGGCAGTCTGGGCGTTCGCGACATCGCCGACAAGCTGCAAGAGAGTGGGCTGAGGTGGTATGGCCACGTGAAGAGAAGACCGCCGGACTACGTGGGGAACCTGGCGCTACAACTCTCCATCCCCGGTCGAAGATCCAGAGGCAGACCCAAGACAAGGTGGACGGATGTAGTGTCCAAGGATATGGCTGAGTGCAAGATTTCCGATGACGACGTCGACGAAAGAGCGAAGTGGAGGAGAGAAATAAGGAAGGCTGACCCCACCACCATGTGGGACACATAGCCAGGAAGAGAGAGAGTCTCAGGGTCCGGAGGTCCCTGGTTCGATTCTCGGGAAAGGAACACATAAAGTTAATATTTTTCAATTTATCACTTTGTAAGATTGTGCCCAGTTTGGTTAGGACATACATAGTAAGCTAAACCACCTGATTGTTCATAACAAAGATGGTTACGTGCTTCGGAGGCCATGTTAAGCCGTTGGTCCCGGTTGCTATGATTACTTAGATAGCAGTCGTTACACAACCATGTCAGAGGCATGATCATCGGATCGTTCCTCGACCCTCGACTCGGTGTTCCACACGTCAAGAAGTAGAAAGTTGAAATTGGTCAAAATATCAATCTCATTTATTTTAAACAATAATAAATGCTCTAGCCCTTGTAAGAGGCTATTCAGTGACTAATTATTGAAAGAGAAAGTACTGCTTTATGCTGATTCTATCAATATTGTCCTATGGACAACCAAAAATGTCCCACGGACAACGGTTTCGGTTGTCCAAGCGACTGGTTGTCCGAGTGACATTTATCAGTCTTCGCGCTTCCTGGAATAAATAATGATATTTTGAATAAGGTCTTACGCGCAGTGAAAAATATAGATGAAATAGAATATATTTCACTTTAATTTACTACGATATATCAAATACTTACGTTTTTGCGCTGGTTGTCCGGTAGACACACATTAAAGCCACCCACTTTCTCAGAACGCACTCGACCGACTGACGCCGCGGCAAAGATGAAATGAAAATAGCGGCTGGATGAGTGTTGTCACCAAATATATCAACTTGTTCTCAAGGCACTGATCACTCCATCTATGTTTTGATTTCGACACTTTTTTACCGTTGTCCGGTGGAAGTCAGGATTATAAAATATTATAGGGACCAAAATGAACATGCAAAAAACTCGTTAAAATTATGAAGCTAACAAAAATCTATATGCTAGCATCAAAGTAGACATTATAATTAATAATTATGTACAAGCGTAATTAGTTGCCATCATAGGATTTTTTTGTATAAAGTAATGTTTCATTGTACTAAACTGCTGGGGGACAAACAAAAAAACACTATATCATATGTTTTGTCACCCGGACAACCATTAAAATTCCAGTTTAATAGTGATTTATTAAAAATAATTTACTCGTATGTTTGCTTAATATCAAGATAAATGCGACATATGCCAACAAACCACTTAATTTTCTTTAGAACTGCGATTATTGGTCAGGGACAAAACATAGTACTGACAGGACAAATAAAAGTTGATTGACCCAATTATATCAGGTAATTTGAGATTTATTTTATTACGAGTATGTCATCCTAGAGTAAACGCAGACTTGGGCCGCACCGCACGCGCCGCAGTCGCCTCATTCGAATTCTTTAATAAAAAGTTAATATGCAACACGCGCCGCAGTCGCCGCAGTACCTGAAGCGGCCAAATTCCCCGAGCCGCAGCTGATGACGTCACTAACACCGGCCCGCCGCCCCAGCATCGGACGCTGCGGCGCGTGCGGTGCTCGTGTAGTGCGTCGATTTCTATTTAAACTATCAAAAAGTGACTTGTAAGAGCTTTCAAGTGACATAAGTCATGTCACTGTTGAGCATTCCGCCCAGGCTCCACAGCACTTCCAGTGGTAATTCTTCGGTGGTCGAAAACACCGAGTTGGCCGTCGAATTCGATATAACTGTCTAGGAGTAACTCTTCAAGACCTTTCAAATGACATAGGTCATGTCACTGTTGAGCATTGGGGCAAGCTCCATAGTTACCTGCCCGAGGTCCTTATTTTTTATATTTCTGGAGCGTGTAGTTCAATAACGGTTGGGAATATGGAAAAAGTGGATAGAATTAAAGTTATAGAGAATTATATAAGCGCGGGCGAAGGGGCGAATTTACTAAGCGTCGAGGCAGCGGCGTTTATGCCTCGTTTGAATGTATTCAACATGTCGTCTTCGGAAGATGAAGATTTTGATAACCTTAAGGTAGGTAAGATTAACATTAAAAGTTATAACTATAACTACTTTTTATCTTCTGTTAACGGCTTCGCTCGCGTAGTACCTACTCGGATAAAATCTACCTACTTATGGTAAGTACTTATTTACCAAGTTATGAGAGAGTATACTTTCGAAATACCAAATTTCATAAAAAACCGGGCGAGTGCGAGTCGGTGTAAACGCTCCTCTGATAGAAATAGACTGTCACAAAATGGCGGACGGGCGAGCAAGCGTCGAGGCGCGGGCGCGCGCCGCGCCGCCGCCCCGCCGTGGCGCGGGTGCGGCGAGGGCGCACCGCGCGCACGCTTCTTCTAAGAATATCTTTGTTTTCCATTGTGTTTTATTTATTTAACTGCGCTAACGGAACAAGAGTCGAGGCGGCGGCGGGGCGCGGGCGCGGCGCGCGCCCGCAACTCGACGCTTGGTCGCCCGTCCGCCATTTTGTTTCTATCAGAGGAGCGTTTACACCGACTCGCACTCGCCCGGTTTTATATGAAATTTGGTATTTCGATAGTATACTCTCTCATAACTTGGTAAATAAGTACTTACCATAAGTAGGTAGATTTTATCCGAGTAGGTACTACGCGAGCGAAGCCGTGAACAGAAGATAAAAAGTAGTTAGTTATAACTTTTAATGGTAATCTTAATTGGATATAATTGCAATTCGCGTGTCCATCTAAACGCACAGCCGCTTTTTGTATAAGCGCAAGCACGTCTTCATCTTTCGAAGACGACATGTTGAATACATTCAAACGAGGCATAAACGCCGCTGCCTCGACGCTTCGAAATTCGCCGCTTCACCCGCGCCGCGCCGCCGCCCCGCCGCCCCGCCTCGACTTTGCTGTTAGCGACCTGCCTTAGTATGTTTTTTCCCTGAGCACCCTGAATACGTTTTTGAAGAAATCGCTTAGGTACCCTCTCACGCACTCTACAACTACTTTATCGATTGGACTAAATATGTATTGCAAACAAGCAAAACTTGGTAAACCCGTACTGTTGTACAATTAAATGTATAAAAGAATAAATTATATGTACCTACTGCTTGCTTTGTGATTTTACTTTTGGTAATGGTAATGGCAACTGTGCGAGCGGGCCACTGGGCTCTCTAATGCCTCTCATGCGGGACGTTTTCTCTCTTTGGTTCGATTAAGTAAAATTAAGACTTATCACCATGATATAGAGTTTAATATTCAATAAAAGTATCTTAGTAGTACGCAATCCAGTTTGTATATTAATTAAATGGGTGTTATTATGGACTTTATATTCAACATGAAGCTGTCATGTTGGTTGTTAATGACAATAAAAATGCTGCCATCCGCACACCGTGGAGCTACCAGTGCTGTCATGGCAGAAGAATTACAGTCAATTCGAGAAACCTAAAGGTTCGATACAGTACAGGTCTTTTTCAGTTCTTCTTGCTTCACAAGAGATTTTTCCAACACCAATCTAATTCAGGTTACTAAAAATCCATGAATCATTATCAAACAGTTGACCAGTTGTAGTTTGGCGGATCTCTATTCATAGCCACCAAACAACTAGGTAGGTACCTAAAAGAAGCCGTGATTACGACGCTGAAGAGGTAGACATAGGTACATATTAAGAACCGAACACTAAACACTGAACAGATGGACACTGGGAATAGATGGACACTGAGAATAGGTGCAATACTTTGTAGTAGCTTCATGGTGCAATACTTACGATTCAATAGAAATAAAAAATCTCATATATAATTATAAATATTATAATCTTATATATAAAATTATCGTGTCACAGTGTTCGTTCGCGTACTCCTCCGAAACGGCTTGACCGATTCTCATGAAATTTTGTGAGCATATTGAGTAGGTCTGAGAATCGGCCAACATCTATTTTTCATCCCTAAATTCCCGCGGGAACGGGTACAACGCGGGTGAAACCGCCGGGCGCAGCTAGTAGTATCTATAGATCTTGTTCCTGGATATTAAAATTAAATTAGATTAAATTCTTTTTTCTCTTGAGATTTATTTCCCGTGATTTTGTCTCTTAGAACATTCAGTCAAACTTCACAAAATTTTCCAGCAATGATAAACGAAGAAATATAAAAATTTGTAAAATTTTTAAAATTAAATTAAAATCTAAAGTTTAGTTAAATAATTATTTTGGTAAATTTTAAGTAATTAAAAATATATATAAAAATATACTTTAAAAATAAGTATAATTATAAGAAACATTGACATTGATTTATTTATTGGACTCCACTGCATAGCTAGCATTCATAGCTTTCATTGATATCTACGAGTAGTCTCACATGAAGTGTAGTGTGGACTAAGAAAAGGAAACTAGCTAAGAAATACTAAAATATACACAAAAGAATAAAAACGTTATAATTAGAATCAAAATATCTGGAAAATATGGCCAATCGCTTGAAAGAAGTTATGAAACGCAAGCATATTGTTGAAACCATAGTAGCAGCGAGACATTATACGCTGTGTGGTCCGCCGAAAAATCCTGGTTGTGGATGCCCTCCTCCTTCCAGCTGCAGCCAACGTATCGTTCCTCCTGCTTTTTGTCGTCCCGGACCTGTTCATGCCAATCCATGTTACCCAACACCAAGCCATGGAAAGGACACGTGGAAAAAATATAGGAGTATTTTTGTCTTTGTATGTGTTCCGGCAATACTGATACAGATGTTTAATTGCTTAACTCAACCTCCTCACCATAAAGCGTCAGAATGTCGTGATTATGAATACATGCGCCGAAGAACGAAACGCTTCCCATGGGGGGACGGAGTCAAGTCCTTATTCCATAATGATGACGCTAACCTGCTTCCAGGAGAATGTACGCCACCAGAATTAGATTGTGATTGAAGTATTTTCGCCATTGCTACTTTAATTATTATTTTTTTGCTGTGGAGTGTGTATGTTAGGTTCTCGGTACAAACATAATTAACAACCAATAGTTAGGTAAAGGTGGAAACATATTTACGTGTCGTGACGGTGAGCTTGCACACTAATTTGTCGTGTCGTTGCGCCGCGCTCTGACGTATTCTGAACAGAATATATCGAACTAGTGTAGCGTGTAGACGTACATAATGTTATCTTCGGATTCGGAAAGTAATTTCGACGAAGATATTCAAATTCTATTAGCAATGAAACTTCTTGAGAGCAAAAAGAAGAAAAGACGTTACTGGGTTCATCCTATAAACCGCGAGAGACAGAACAGTGGCGAATTTTTCGTTAATGATGCGCCACGAGCCACGCAGATAGAAACACATGTGCTTGTCGTGTCGTGTCGCGCCATAACCGCCACCACTGCTTTGGCGAAATCGGCCACGAGCAGTCGGCGCCACGACAGAACGCGTCACGACACGACACGACCTACGAATGTGTCTATAATCCTTAAAAATACATGAAACCGATATGCTACTGGCGCGTCACGACACGCCACGACACGTAAATATGTTTCCACCTTAAGGTTTAAATTGAAAGACTAAAGAAAATTGTACAACCATTATGAAATGTTTACACTATCGATGAATGTTACAGTCAAACTGATTTTTCGGATATAATTATGATAATAATGACCAAGTTGTCTGGCCATCACTTTGACCTACTGTCACAGGTCATTATACAAAAAAGCTTCTTAAATCACTTTAGCTGTAATAAATACTTACATTAATGGTGAACGCAGACTTGGCCGCACCGCACGCGCCACAGTCACCGCATTAATAGCTTTTGTTATTGACCTCGCACACCTGTCCGCGCCGCAGTCGCCGCAGTCGCCGCAGTCGCCGCAGTCATACCCGTCGCCGCACGCATCGCACTGGATTTACTTTCATAAATAAATCGGTATGGCCGGTCGTTGAATGTGAATGACGACACGAGCACCGCACGCGCCGCAGCGTCCGATGCTGGCGGGCCGGTGTAATTAGTGACGTCATCAGCTGCGGCTCGGTGAATTTGGCCGCTTCAGGTACTGCGCCGACTGCGGCGCGTGCATATAACTTTATATAAAGAATTCGAATGAGGATACTGCTGCGCGTGCGGTGCGGCCCAAGTCTGCGTTCACTTACTTTAAGATGATATACTCGTAATAAAATATGTCAAATTATAAAAAAATAAAAAATAATAATTATTTTATTTCTCTCCAATATTATTATAGTAAGAACGGTTGCTTTACGGATTAATTTAATTAACACGTTGTTTTTAACTTTTGGTAAATATATAACACGTTCATATTAGTTATTTAAAATTGTTGTAAGTACCTATAACATTAAGCAACATGAGTTTTATTTAACATTACCCGCGTTGTGCCCGTTCCCGTGGGAATTTCGGGAATTTTTTTACATAAAAACCTTCCTCTTGAATCACTCTACCTATTACAAAAAACCGCATCAAAATCCGTTGCGTAATTTTAAAGATTAAAGGAGTCTACACACCAAACCCGCCGACCCGCCGACACAGCCCGGCGGCTTGGTGTCGGCGACCCAAACCCGCCAACCCGCCAACATGTGTCATGGGGCTGTGTCGGTGAGTTAGTCGGCGGCAAGAAATCAGTACAACTTTTTTAGTAAAACACAAGCACGTCACTATCGCTGGAGTGTCGGCGGGCAACTGAGCGCGTACGCAAGTCGCCGGCCATGCCGCCGACTTGCACGCGCGGGTACGAGTCGCCGACATGATTCTTGAAACAAAGTCGCCGACACCAAGCCGCCGGGCTGTGTCGGCGGGTCGGCGGGTTTGGTGTGTAGACTCCTTTAAGCATACAGACAGACAAACAGTGTGACAGACACGAAAAAGAGACGACTTTATTTTATACTATGTAGTGATGTTTGGCCGGCACCCTAAGATTTATTTTATTGCGCCCACATAGCATAAAGGCGCGGGCCCACCGCGGCGCATGCTCTGCACGGGCACGCGGCGCATTTTAGTTGCGTGTATTAATTTGTTTGACAACGTGGGTCTACGTTTCCACTGGAGTACACGAATATGACCCACGACTATGTATAGCGTGGCACGGAGCACGGAGAGGCTATGTAACCGCCTATTCGAGCTAGCCACGCGTGTATCAATGACGTCAATTCATGCGTAGCCTCTCCGTGGGTTGCAGTGGACACAACCACATACATTTTCTTACAAAGCGAAGCTTAATACACGTGCGTAGCCTCTCCGTGCACCGCGGTGGGATAAGTGAGCTGTACATAGTCGTGGGTCATATTCGTGTACTCCAGTGGAAACGTAGACCCACGTTGACAGCGTTGAGCTATGTAACCGCCTATTCGAGCTAGCCACGCGTGTATCAATGACGTCAATTCATGCGTAGCCTCTCCGTGGGTTACAGTGGACACAACCACATACATTTTCTTACAAAGCGAAGCTTAATACACGTGCGTAGCCTCTCCGTGCACCGCGGTGGGCCCGCGCCTTAAAGTAAGGTTTTAGATTCGTAGCAGGCGTCAATTGGGAGATTCGTAGTGAAGTTGCATGACAATATGGAGGATCCTCTAGCCGGGTCCATAGCATGGATTCTTGTATAAAGCTGTAATATTTCTTATATGCGTATACTCTATACAAATAAAATTTATCTGTATTTAATATTAAAAATAATCGCTTTAGACTAAGTGCACATACATATACACACGATACATAACATATACCAAAACATTTTTTTATAAATGTTTGTCAGTCTGTTCGTTTCGGCTAATCTTTCAAATGGCTGAACCGATTTTGATGGGACTTTCACTGTTAGATAACTGATGTAATAAGGAGAAACTTAGGCTACTTTTATCCCCAAATTCCCGCAGGAACGGGTACAATGCGGGTAACACCGCGGGGCGCGGCTAGTTTCTTTATATAACTGCCCCTGATCTCGGAGAATATTTTTGATATATGATAACTGCGTTCAAGACAAAGGTATTAATTATTATAGACACCTACGAGTATGTACGGACAAGTACTGCTGGCTTGAGATGATCTGACTCGAAATTAACCTATTACATTTTAAGGTATCGCATTTCTTGTTATTCCACCTTTCAACATAAGTCAATCCGTTGAAAAATATATATTCAGTCATCAGAGTTGGAATAATATGTATGAGGAATCGCTTATTTTACTAACCATTTATAGAGCTATTAATTAATTTGATTAACGCACTAATGTGCCAAGCCAAAGTAATTAGGTACCCGCTCACCTACCCAGGTACCTAATTACTTTGGCACATACTTGCTTAGGTTGATAGATGTACATAGTATGGAGAATAAGTACCTTCACACGTTACAGATATCTACATTATATCTAATTACTTTTTATTTTAGGTAGAACAGCTGTCTTCTACGATCATTAGATTTATTTTTTAAAAGTTGGAAATGAAAAATAATGTTGGTGACGTCGTCCAGGACTGGTAGGTTTCGGAGTCAAGTGTTGGTGTGTTGTAAAGGCTGAAGTTGCGCACGCAATGCCCTAGGTTGGGCAGGTCGCGCGTCTGCGCGCAGGGCGGGCGGCGGGGGCGATCAATAGGCGTGCTGACGTCAATGGACGGGAGCGCGCCATTGGCTCCTCCGGCATTATTAAATAAACCTCCGCACGGAGTGGCGCGCACCGTATCGCCGCGGCCTGAGCACCGCAGCACGCGGCGGGCCCGCGCACGCCCGCGGCTCGCCGCCCGCCATGGCCGACATGCCGGACCTGTCGCACCTAACGCCCGAGGAGCGCGCCATCATCGAGGGCGTCATGATGCGCCAGCGGCAGGAGGAGCAACGCGAGCACGAGATCATGAGGTGCGCCCCGCGACCCGCCCGCGACTCCGCCGCGCGCCGCGACCCCCGCCCGCCCCTGTCTGCCGATAGACACCCAACACCACCCCACCACCAGCCTTTAATACCCACATTACAATTATCTATTAATTCCAAGTAACTATAATGTTAATTTCACATTCGGTCAACGGATAGCATTTAATGTTCCTGTTTTTCATCGGAAAAATGAAAGTTTCAACGTGATAAAAGGCTATGTAAGTACGTGAGACAAAAAATGTTGACGTAGATAACAGAGTACTACATTTAATCAATAACCACATTATTTTTTGGCTTGCATTAATTTGTGTTCATAATTGTTGTTTATCAAGTGACTATATGAAAGTTAGTTCCGCTATTGTGCATAAAGAGTTACTGTGACCAAGGGATCTACATTTCGTCGCATCAAACACGCAACGCCATATCTGCCATTATAGCATGACGCATCACTACTGCATCTACGAAAGGTGTAATGCGTTTATTTAATTACAGCCTATTTACGACTTCGAGGATATTATTCAGTGGTTTGTGTCGCGGAAAACATTGCAGTTCGATATTTGATAAAATATTATTGATTTTGATAAGTAAGTGCTACCATCGTTTGTTGGTAAAAGCTTTTTAAAACAAAGTGGTAAATCTATTTTCATTTGGGATTTTGGGATGCTAACAAAGAATTAAATAATACCAAAACATAATATTTGTTACTAAAATATTATCGAGTTTTAATTATAGAGGTGACATGCATTAGGTTACTAGTTTACTGTAGGCAGAAGCTGTAGTGTAGCTTGTGTCCCTTCCACCCGAAGACGTAAATGCATCTTTAATGACCGATATCCTGACTTCATTTGACCTACTTTTTGACCTACATAATTACTTGGCTAGAGCTACTGGTTGGCTACTACGGGCTTAGCTCTAAAGATAAATCTTGGATAATATCTTTTACTAGCAGCGCCCCGTGGTTTTACCCGCGCTGTGCCCGTTCCCGTGGGTATTTCGGGAATTTTTATACTTATAAACCTGCCTCTTGAATCACTCTATCTTTTTAAAAAAAATCGCGTCAAAATCCGTGCAGTAGTATTTGAGTTTATTGCGAACGGACATACAGACGCGGCCGGGTACTTTGTTTTATAATATTTAGTGATAGTGATTACTGATTAAGCACATCTTGAGAGTAGGCTTACGAGTTGGTATTTAAATATGAACTTAAGCTTTGAGCTTAGTTTGGGTCTTATAAGAGTGTGTGAATTTTCCGAGGTTATTATATTAAAATAAATTTATATCAAATCTATGAAACAGCAACATAGAGAAAATAAGTAGAGAGTTATAAGTGTATAATTAATAGTGGCTTGGATACCGTATTCATTAAAATTAAAGGGAATAGTAGAACCTACTATTTGATATAAGTTCTTTTGTTTTAAACACAGACGAAAGCAAGACGAAGTAGCTGTATTAGAACAAACGATCCGCACCAGAAACGAACTGCAGCGGGCTGCCGGTGTGGAGCTAGCCGCTACCTGTCATATATGTCTCAAAACAAAGTTCGCTGATGGAGTGGGCCACTCCTGCCACTACTGCCGAGTCAGGTGCTGCGCCAGATGTGGCGGAAAAGTGACGCTACGCTCTAACAAGGTACCTGTCTACATAACACCAACGTTTAAGCACCTCGCCTGTACCAACATCAAACAATTCCATAATCCATGAGAATTTCCAGGTAATTTGGGTGTGCATCTTATGTCGCAAAAAACAAGAACTTCTATCAAAGACTGGTCAGTGGATCCACAAAAACTCTGGACAAGATTCCATGCTTTGGCGAATGGAATCTGATTTACGTGGTCTCCCATCACCTGCTGACGCTTCTATGGACAAACGACCAAAGTTAGAGAGAGCTCACAGTGCAGCAGAAAAAGAAAATCTTCCATTACAAAGGTCAGGTAGCGCACTTCGTCGGCAGTACAGCCAACAAGAGCCGAGGAGCTACGGCGAGCTGGAGGGCCTCGCCAGGACGCACCCGCACCTAGTGCACCCCCGACAGAAAGCAGCGTACGGCGTCGAGGGCATGTCGTCCACCTCTCTGATGCCGCACGGACACTCGTCCCACCCGCCGATGCCGCCGCGGTCTTCCTCCTCGGACGACGAAGTCCCCGAGTGTATCTCTGACGAAAACGACGAGTACCGCGACCGCGGTAAGTGCCGTAAACCCTCGCAAACCCACCCACCACTTCCCTACCATTTGTAACACACTATAACTCCTTTCCATCCAAAATAATTTTGTTTATCACCCTACATGCGCCACACGGTTATATACTCAAAGTCGTTGTAACATTAAGACATATCTTTAATAATTATATGCGTTACTGCAATAATAAGATCACGATCATTCAGCCACCTTTATTACCATTACATGTTGATAAAGTTAAGGTGTTCCGTGCGAGGTGATACGTAGTTTAAATAAGATACAAACAGGTAACTTAATATAAGAATTTTTCGCAGAAGTGGATAGTGTCGAGCACCTAAACTTGTCTGTATCCTGTAACCTACCTATGTTCTCATAACGTCTGCTCATGTAGGTCCATAATTAGTATATGTATGTGTTCAATGTTCATTGTATTTTAGCCTCATCGATCGGAGACAATATATTAGTACCTACTTATAAATAAACCTAATAATAATCAGATATATTTACAGAAACCTATATTCTCTGCGTATTAGGTAACCACAAATCAATATAAAACGCAATTTTTTGCAATTTGTTTCAACCTATGGAGGTTGTTTCAAATTGGAATATTCACAATGATAGTTGTAATAAGTGTATATGGTAGCTGTATACGGATTGTAAGCGCCTTGTTGTCGATGAGCCTATGTACGCGCCCGGCAGCCAACCGTCCGACTCCAAGTTGTTGAGTAGTGGAGTAGTTACGACACGACATCCCCTGTTCGCAGGTACTAATAGAGATAGGAGCGGTTCAGACACTTCCAGGAGCCAACGTCAGGCGATGTTAAACGAGAAAATGAATAAGTTTTTATCGGTGAGAGGGCGTGTTTTATCGGGAATGTCTATGCGTTGTAATTAATTGCTATATTTTAGATGTCTCAGTTACATGTTCGCAACACTTCACCCTCTGGCCGATCAGCTGTGATTGCTGTTTGTTTCATTCCGTCTCTCCTTCTGAAACAGCTATACATGAAATTGTTTCAAATACCTTTAAGTACATTCACATTTACCATCACAAACATGCTAACAGCATGCAGATAACTCTGCTCTATTAATTACTGTGATTCTAGTGTTGACATGTAAATGTACTTACCTCTCTAAAATCTCCCTTGTTTGAACCATAAAGCATACTACGTAGTTGTCACGTAGAGAAACCACTATGAAAGTGTTATTCATTTGTTGCTCTAGAAATAATTTCAGTTTTGTGGTTCAAGCATTCCAATCCAACGCATGCTTGGGCGAAAAGAAGTGTAACTAGTCGTTACCATAACTTGTGGAGATCGTAAAAAATGTGATCGTGTTTTTAAATTTATATTTATACCTACTTAATGTTTAAGTAATTGTTGTTTAAATGTTTACTTGGGTAAGTTAATACACATTCTTTCCGCTTTTGCGTGGTCACTGCTTTAAATTATTTATGTTTTAGGGAGTACCTAAC
Source organism: Cyclophora albipunctata (assembly GCA_963082685.1). NCBI lineage: Eukaryota > Metazoa > Arthropoda > Insecta > Lepidoptera > Geometridae > Cyclophora > Cyclophora albipunctata. Next base: position 5,803,205 of record OY720113.1, on the reverse strand, counting down.
TAATAAACTGCAGCATTTACCCCGGGGTTAGTAATAATATTGTACAGTCAGTGCTACGGAAAAGAACATAAGCTAAGAGAATCGGCGCCGGGCGCGTACGGGTGCAGATCAGACAGCTCAACATCGTTGATATTCATATAATATCATTCTTAGGACACTTAGAAGCGTGCGCTTCCCTTCGGCATCCACATCTTCGCAGTTCCACCGTGGCTGCCAACAATTATTACAATTTGACTAATCATTCGCCGGGCGCTTACGAAGCAGAATCTCGCGGCGTTTTCGACGTTGTACGGACAGCACCGACCGGTGGGCGCAGTTTCGATTCAGTGACGGATTGCCGATGGCGAGCTCGCGACGATGGAGAAGGCGCTTACTTGCGTCCGTACGCGCCGGACGAGGGCCCGCGCCCCGACCGAACTGTATATAAGAGTGCCTATTTGTGGGAAGATTCATCTGACAATAGACGTTTTACTGAAAGGAGAAAAAAGACAGTTCGCTTTGATGGGCACGAGGGTGCGGCTACTTTTCCACGGGGAGGACGCGACGCTTCAGCCGCGCCGCATGACTGGGCCTCCCTGCGCTGGGAGTCCGAGCGGCAAACGAGCCAGGACTCTGCCACCAAAGACTCGGGAATAGATACCTCTAGCACCTTCACGTCGAGTGAAGATTCGAACCGAGGCGATTGCCCTAAGGTTAGCAGTTGCTCCAGATCATTTATAACACTAGAGAACTTCTTAACAAATCCTTTCTCTTAAAACCTAGTCACGACTTAATGGGATCGTTCTGGGATTAGATTGTGCTAAATGCGATTAATATGGGTGATTGACTAGCAACTGCAAGAACTGCATAGGTTTTTATTTGCTAGCCCAAGTTCGAGCTGTAACTGCATTCGACGTGTTTGACTCAACGTCAACTTTACTGGAATTGTTTTGTGTTTGGCTGCAGCATGAATGCAATGACAGGCATGCACCCCTATACTATACTACTTTTTACTGAATGTGCACTTTTCGTGTTAGATCTTTGCATTCTATACCTTCTATTGGTCGTTACTCGTTCTAAACTGTATATTTCCGTGCTTTTTAGTAACATCAATGTTTTCCATACTAAGTAAATTTCAAGTAAATATTATTTGTGCAACAGTTCCCGCTGAGCTGGCAGGTGTCGGCTGACAGCTCTAGGATGATTGGTCATATGGTGCTACGTAAATCAGTGGTTGACGGAGGGTCGCACTCTTCTATCCTCGGTTTAAAAGTTGTGGGAGGCAAGTTGTTGCCCGACGGCACTAGAGGTGCCGTTGTCGAGAAAGTGAAAAAAGGTTCCATCGCGGATTTGGAAGGACAACTACGAATCGGTAAGCAGACTTCAATAAGACGCTTGGTATCGATACTCATTACGACACGTGGACAAAATTTTACCGCATTGCTTTCAGGCGATGAAGTATTACAGTGGAACGGAGTTCCACTTCAAGGTAGAGGTGCTGAGGAAGTAGCGTCAGTCATTGCTGACAGTAAACATGACTCTCATGTGGAATTGGTAGTCTCTCGACCCTTAGCTGCTTCCAGGCCACTTGCACAGCCGTGGAGGACTCATAAAGGTAACATGTTCATTCATGAGTCATACAATTTCATTCGATTTATATACGTTGCTAGGACGTTAACTTTCATTGTTTTTTTGCCTAGAAGTTTACACGGAAGTAATGGGTGGTTGCGAAAAGCCTAGCGTGCTAGTGACGTCACCGGGGTCTCCCGATGTCCATTCGCGCAGGCGACCACAGAGGCACAACCATCACAACGCCAACGTTGCAGGTCGTATTCAGGTATGGGTATTACAACAGCAGAGATTCATTCTATAATTTTAATGAAGATATGTTATCTTTACTAATGGTGATACTGTTTTTGCAGCTGAAGGTATACTTCGACATAAGCGCTCTCCAACTTCTAGTCACTGTTGTCTCTGCTAACGGCTTGACGCCTCGCAGCGACGGATCACCACGATGTCCTTATTGTAAAATCTTCCTTCTTCCGGATAAAAGTGAAAAGAGCAAACGAAGAACAAAGACTTTAGCTAACACTTTAGAGCCACGATGGAATCAAACGTTTGTCTATTGTGGGATTCGAATTACTGATATCAAAAAACGCACTCTAGAGGTAAGTACCCGTATTTAAGGTACCTTATACACAACATCTTTTAGGTAGTTTAATAAATGAACACCATGAAATTTATTGTTCTTTTAGGTAACAGTGTGGGATCTTAATCGCTATGGACCAAATGATTTTCTCGGAGAAGTACTCTTAGACCTTGAAAATGTCTTGATGACCCATGAAGCTAATTGGTATACGTTGAAACCACACGAGGAAATCGCTGGATTTAGTGTAAGTTCAATCATTAATACGGCTTTATGCAATTCGTAATCTGCAAAACGAAAATTTCTTTGTTTCTGTTCTACAAAAAACTTATGTTGTATTAATTCACCAGAGATACCGTGAAGACGAAGCTGACGGTGAACATTTATCGCCACCCTCAACATCCACTTCAAGGCTATCCGATTCAGACACGCCAAGTGAATGTGACTTGAGACGTCACCACTCGCTTTCCAGCTTAGCATCGAGCTCGAGCCCGCCTCCTCCTCATGACGTAAGTGAACAAATAGGATTTAAATAATGTTATAACTTTACCAAGTATTGCCGAGCACAGTTTTTTTTTACAAAACCAAAACTAATATTTCAGCGAATGGACATGGACGGGGCGAGATCAAGCAGACGAGATATGTCTCCGGCTGGTAGAGTTCGAGCGGCAGGAATGTCTCGAGAACGCGTAAGAATTCATTTATCTTCCGACAGTAGAAATAGAAGTAATATTCTTTAATTGATCAGTGTATATGTGGCTAGAATATTATAAATGAGTATCGATCGTAATGACGGCAGAACGGCGGGTACAGCGTGGCGCGGTCGCAGTCGGCGGCGGGCGTGGCGCGTACAGCACACGCGCGCAGCAAGTCTCCGCGGCGGTCTCTATCGCCGCCCGCGGACCGCGACGGCTGGCGTTACACAGGTGCCGCCCGGCGCCCGCGCGACTCTGCCAACCAATCTGACCCCCTCCCCGACCCGCGGGGCGCGGTCACGATTGGTCCGTGGACGTCGACACGACAGCGGGCCTCGACCCCGCACGGAACACTACTCGAGAGACACGCACGTTATCTCGCGTCCGCTCATTACCACTTTACTGCAACTACTGTTATGACTTCCTAGCTCTCTCCACTCTTTTATTTTCTCACGCATTTTCCGCCGACCTGGTCCTATACCTTTGAGCACGCTATCCACACTCTAAACATCGACAGGGTTAAGTCCGTTGTACTCGTTCAAAGGTCCATTACTGGAGACCGTTTGCGACTGCAGCGCACTTATGATACTCATTCATTTATTGCATGAACAACTAATATTTGTTTATCTTCTAGGACAAACGTCATTATTGACTACTTAGTTCTAAAATCATTAACGATATTATCATGAAACAAGCCATCGATACTTGTCAGCTGCAGTTGATGAGAAACCAGGAAATATGGTAATATATTACAGTGAATGAGGAGCGTAGTGGGGACGCTTCCAGACTTCCAACACATGCGTACGCGCCACGATTCCAGTCTCGTTCCGCGACCGCTACTCCAACGACAAGTCCTAAAAAACGACAACTTCCACAAATACCGAGCCAGGTAATGTTGCATCCAAAGTTATGTTATTATTTCAGTTATGGTAGTTGTATGATTTACGTTATATGCTTTACACAACAGAGTGGGCCGCGAGCGGTTCGAGCTCAAGTGTCTGCGGACCTCGAGGAACGTAAGTGGATCGCCCCGCACCACATTGGCGCCACACTCACGTACCGCAGCACGCCACAAGGTCAATACACGCATACCCTGCCTTACAACTCAACCAGCCACTTCAGATCAATGGAATCTACATCGCTCCCCCCATATCTAAGAAGTTCCTATCATGTGACCTCACTAGATGATCATTTTTTAGTTGTCCGGAATGAATTAAGCCTACCTTCCTTATGTCCATCACAAACAATACTATCAAACAACTCTAAATTCACAAATTACTTAAAAATGACAAAGTAATATATCTTTTCTAAGACTATATTCGAATAAAGTAATAGTTTTCTACTTCAATTTCTCCGGATCCTGAAGACGAACTATTGCTAACTAACTGACTGCTTAATATTCAGGTTGGGAACGACACTACGCAGGTTTATCCGACTCTGAACTGGCTGCGCGCAGCAACAACAGCGGGTGGGCGCCCCGGCGGCGCCTGTCCCCGGACGCGACCGCCGCAGACTCGGATCTGGAATCCGTGGCGTCGGTCACCTCCAGCGCCTTCAGCACTCAGTCGGAAAGACCTCGACCTACTCGTATGCTCAGGTACTTTTAGGTGAAATCATAAATGTACAAAACCAATGCAAGGTGACGATCGCAAACAGAATATGTACCCTATTAAAATCAACAAGAGTTTGCATTTTGCAGCCGCAGGAGAATCCTACTTCCATATAGCACATCTTCTTCTTGCGATAGCGCTACCCCTGTCCCTAATCTCTACCATTGTACGAACCGAATTCCCCGTCGAGTGTTGCCCCTCGTGTGCCTTCCGACGAGTGCGGAGCGCGCGGTCCGCCGACGGATTCGGTCTCGGTGCGACGTGAACCAGTCCTTGTCGTCGCACCGCGCGCGTTCCACTCGCCGACTCAAACGGATATTCTCTCGCAGTCGCTCTGCCGGCTCCTCTAATAAAGAAACTATTCTTCAACAATCTTATGAACGGAGTCATAGTTGCCCTGAATATCCGATAAATACTAATACATACAAAATATCAGAAAACAATAAGGAATATATATTTCAAATTCCATCTAAGCAATCTGTGTTCGACCGCTATAATTTTGTATCAAAGGAACATAAAGCGTTACCCACTAACGTATATTATGGCCCTATGTTGAACAATGTGGAAATACAAACTTGTGCATATAAGAAAAAAAACACATTCAACAAACATTGTTTAGTTTCTAATTTTAGTCTTGGGTCAGAACAAGACTCACTTTATCAAGATAGGAAAAGACGAGTATTACCAAACATAAGACAGATAAGTTTACAAAATCCGAGAATACGAACCCTTCCTACCGTTCCATCAGTATCTAAAACCGATTTTGAAATAGATAAAACAAATACAAAGTGCGGGGACGAGGTGAACTCCACACGTTATCATGGATATGACAGTGAAGGGAGCGAGGCTGAAACTACTATTCATATAAGTATAGAAAGGCAGACTAGTTTGGATGCAAAAACAGAACGTGTTCCTAATGACGGAGAAATCGGTACCGATAGAAATGAAGAACGTAAATCTATACATACGAAAGTAATTAAAACAAACCGTAAGAAGTATTTGTCTCTCGATTTAAAAACAAATTATGAAAACGATAATTCAAGTCAACCACAATTATCCGAAATAACAAACAGCGACCAAAACAACTCTATTTTGAAATCATTGAATACAATTACGAAAATATCTGAAAGTAAAAACAGTATAAGGAGACGCTATTCCGACTCTCAGGTAGTAATCAGATATTCCCCTGATAAACATTCTACACCAGATAAATTGGAGAGCATTTTTAAAACAATGAGAAGACCATCGAATAATATAATCAACGCCACCGATGATGACGACGTATTTGACCCACAGAAAAAGCACATGAATGTAGTTAGCATAAATGAGATCCCTACATTTCAGGATTACCGTTCACCCAATTCTTTATCACCTCAATCTAGTATAGACAACTCAAGTATGAAACCCTTACCATCTATTATGAAGAAAGCTCGTTGTCGATCATATTCTATTGCATCAACAGATCATCTCTCACGTGAGTTTAGTTTTATGGCTAATTCTTTAACTGTTGCTCTTTCTCCTCCAAATCTCGGCTCGAATCGTCGTGCGCTCACTCCCGCCGCCTCTCACCTGCCACTCGATGACCTCCATCATTGTGCACTTGACGCGCTGACCGACTCGCCTCCCGCCGACGAATCCACTCCTCGTGCCGACCGACGTGATGAACCACACAATCGACGTCCATCGGTACACAATCAAACATACGACATACTGAAACCTAATCAACGTGAAACCCGTGGAAACCATGCATCGTATCGCGATGGCAAACGCAGCAACGATTATGGAGGACGAGAGAACGGGCGGAACAACCATCAACAGCAACCGCTGGAGCGTCGAGAGTCGCGCCGAGGACAGTTCACGAGGAGCTTGAGCAACGCTGATGGTCCACCAGATGAAAAAGCAGGTACTTACTAAACCTTTTACTTTTAACTACAAGTCTTGCTTGCCAAATTGGTCTCCAAAACTCCAAAATCATTAAAAATATTATTGCTTTTTTTGAATACGGTCGATTCTAATTCATCAATGTAAATTGATAAAGACGGCAGCCTGAGCGACACTGCCTTGGGCGGCACCAGCGAGCCGGAGCCGGTAGGCGACGACGCCTTGCTGAAGGCGGAGCCCCGCGACTACTTCGGCCCCGGTATGGGCAAGAAAAGCAACTCCACCTCACAACTCTCCGCCACAGGTGAACACAACACTGATTCCATTACGAATAAGTCACCCGTTCATTTATCTAATTAACTAGATATTTATGGCATGTCATAAAGTCTTTCGTATACTATTAGATCAAAGTTATTCAATACGTTGTCTGTTAGATTTAAACATGGTTAATAGCAATTAATATAGTAATTAATTTAAACACGAGCTATAGACAGTATTGACAACAAATGAAATTCCCAGTCACAAATTGTACTTATAACTAGTTACTATGTTTTAAATGCAAATACCCAACAGGGCGCAAACGAAGGTTAGGTTTCGGTAAACGTGGCAAAAATTCGTTTACGGTGCAACGCAGTGAAGAAGTGGGCCCCGGAGAGATGCGAGGTGTAAGTGGAGTGTCGCGGGCCTCCTCGGCGTCCAGCGAGAACGACGACGACAGGTTGGCGGCGCCAGCGCCCACACTGAGGCAATAGTGCGGAGGGGCGGTAGACGCGCGCGGTCTTACTAACGGGCTAGGGGATACTGACAGATAGCTGCATCAACAGCATGCTAACAACCAACTAAGTTATACAAGTAGATTGCAATGTTGCTTTTGTAAAGTCAGCTGATTTAGAGCATTTACAAGCTTTCACTGGCGACCTGTTTCCGAGCAATTACATACCGGGACTGCTTCTGAACATTAAGCATTACAATGTCGTTTAACGATCAGTATGACGCCTCATAATCATAATGGCTCATCAACAACTTCAAACCAGTGTTCTAACTTTTCAGCAGATCATTAAATGTCGTGTCTAATGTTTATGTTAACTATGACTGGATCATTGTTGTGTGTAAATAACTATAACGATACAAGTACTGCAGACACTAGGTTTACGATGTGTGTATTGCATAAATAACTGTATTGTTGTGAGTTGGCCGTCGCCGTTGCCGATGCGCGGTGTGGATACTGAATGCGTGTCTGTGTGTGTGTGGGGCAGCGCGCGCGGCGCGGGACGGCGCGCGGCGCAAGCGCTCGGGCGGCGCGGCGAGCACCACCACGTTCACCCGCTCCCACGAGGTGCGCTCCGCCAGCCTCGTCTCCATTTCTAGCTCGGAGGGATCCTCGTAAGTGGCCCGGAGCCCGACCCGCTCCGACCTAACCCGCGCAGTTCGCTCAACTCGTTTCTTGTCTATGTTATGTACGCCTCGATGTTGCTCGCGTCTTCTTTTACGACCCTCTCTGTGTGCCTTTCGTCTTGTAAACGCATGTTGCCGGATTTTAATTGGTGTTTCTCACTCATGCTCTTTCTGTTCAGCACGCACGAGTCTTCTTTCGTAAAGGGCAAGCACTAATCTCGACTTCCTATATTCGAGACAGCTACATTTATCTCCGTTATGCTAGAAGATGTTTTCTACTTGTATATTTCAGCAGTGCATTATGTGGCGATCGAACACGTTCGAGACTGCGTTCGCGAGAAATACATTATGTTGCACGATTGTTGGACGATAAATGTTGCCTGTTCCTGTGATGTTTGCACTTTTTATATTTGGATATAATATGAAAAGTTTTATCATTTATCTTGTCAATACACATCCGTCTCTACATCATGCATGAATCACTGAAAATATACATTGACATCCACACTCATCCCCTGCTAACTGAGTTATAGGAAGAGGTACTTTATGATAATGTGCTGGTAGGTATTACGCAATCGCAAGTTTCGCTACATCTTTTACAATTGTAAAAGAATATACTTGAAAATATTCCTAAAATATATGTATTTATTGAATATAATAGTATCATTTACTTATAGGATATTCTTTCATAAAATATAATCTGTTACCTAGATGCAAACCATTATTTAGTGACTCTAGCACCTCTACACAGTTAAATACTATAGATAGACATTTTTGTAACTTTCCTTGTTCTTGGTTCACGTTTAATACCTCAACTTTACTAACCGATGCATCCGAAATACTACCGCCCTTTACTTCACTATTGTATCAATGTTGTTATATTTTATAATACCTACTATAACTTTAGCGAAAATCAAGGACTAACCGATTATCAAGTAACTATTTTCTCATTTATCTTTACTAGATCCTTTTTAACCTATCCTTCGCTTTTCGCTATTCATGCATGACGAATCCATTACAAGGAAAATGTAATTTTCTTTGTTGCTGATCAGATAATTTAAATGAACACCAAAGCAATTATAATTCTGACTATCAATTCCAAAATTGAATTCATTTCGCTAGACGCCTATAAAAAAGTTCCTTATGAGACGAGAAATTTTCAAGTAAATCCAATAATTGGATTGGCAAACGCGCTTCGGATATCGACAGGTATAATGGAATGTCCGTGTTTGATCAGATGGTCGCCGGGCATGCGCGGCTCGGGCTCGTCGGAGGGCGGCGGCATCTCGGACTTCATCGACGGGCTCGGGCCCGGCCAGCTGGTGGGCCGCCAGGTGCTCGGCGCGCCCACGCTGGGCGACGTGCAGCTCTCCATGTGCTACCAGAAGGGGTTCCTTGAGGTATGCACTATGCGATTATATTAGTGCGTTCCTGTCTGTGCGAGTTGCCCATAGTATAAAACCTCCTTGAAATAGAGATAGGTAGGTATTTCTATTTAATCACATTAGTTTTCAATCACTCTTAATGTGCTGTGTTGAAATCTACATATATAATATTTCATAGGTGGAGGTGATACGAGCGCGAGGGCTCCAAGCGCGGCCCCAAAGCCGCTCGCTGCCCACTCCCTACGTGAAGGTGTACCTCGTGAGCGGCAAGCGATGCATAGCCAAAGCCAAGACCAGCACCGCGCGACGCACCCTCGACCCGTTGTACCAACAGACTCTCACATTTAGGGAGAACTTCAAAGGATGCGTGTTGCAGGTAAAAAAAATCGATTCATCACTGCACATCAATTGATTGATTATTAAGTTACACGGTGAGTCAAACCGAATCAATCAAACATTTATTTGCTATCACTAGTAACGAACTATGAGTGCAGTATTGTTTCTCTTTAATAATAAAAGATGCTTACTCTGAGTAAAATTTTGTGTTTTCAGGGAAAGTACCCTATTTTCCCTCCAGGTGGCATTGTTTTGATTCACCCTGTATAAGTGGAATTTGTTTGTAATTGAGTTTATTTGTATTTAGGGGCTTACATTGTATTATCAGACTTTTGGCCTGCATTAAAGTTTTTAAACCCAATTATTATTATTAAAAGAGGGTCATTGCACTACATTCTTCTTAAGAAAGTTCAGAGGGCCTTTGTATTTTAAGACTTTTCTTCAATAATGATGGTTATCTTTTCAGGTGACCGTTTGGGGCGACTACGGCCGCCTAGAAGGTAAAAAAGTATTCATGGGAGTGGCCCAGATAATGCTTGACGATATTAATCTATCCAATATCGTCATCGGATGGTACAAACTCTTCGGAACTACTTCCCTGGTAAGATACGACCAGTTAGATTAGGTTTGTTTATGTGTTGTATGTCTGTCTTCTAACGTATGTTCGTTTCGTTTGATTCCAGTGACCGAGGTCCAACAACATCGACAAGATGATTGAACCCACTTAATCACAATAAATTATAAATTGTCCAAACTATAAAGTTTAGTGATAATGCTTTAATATCATGATAAAACGCAAATATCTTTAATATAGGTCATTTTCTATAAAACGAAAGATTATATTATAATAATAATTTCTATTTATTTTCATTTTTGAATGCCTACCGGAGTTTTGAATAGATAGCATTTTATAGCAATGAAACAAATGTATAGTGTATTCAATAAAATGTAATTAAGTATTAAAAGCCAAATGCGATATCGGAACATTTCATTTGTATTCACCTTTAGGTAAGTAAAATATTTGATTATTATGCCTCATAATAATGTAATGAAATTGCATCAACACTTAGCTCTATATAAAACTGAATACATAAAATATTATTAACTCCTTTACCTACATATGTTTCAACATATATATAAAATCTTACCATATGATTATTATATCGTTCATTATCAGTCAATCATCTATCAGTCGTAACCGCCTGATTAAAATATACGACGTTCATACAAAACATATTTTATTTATACTTTATTGTACATTAGTCTAGTTTACTCTAAAACGTCAAAATGGAGAAACATTACAAAAAATAAAATAAGAACATCATGCGAAAAATGGATCATGATGAGATTTTATGTACGAATGTATGTCTTAGAACTAATAAAATGAAGGATAAACTATACTAACCGAGGAACAGTTCGCACTAATAGTCATTTCATTAAAGAGTTTGTATGCACAGGGGGCTAACACTTAGTGCAGCAGTTGTTTAGGCTGCTTCGACGGGGACGCGCCGGGCAATCGGCCCTCGCCCGCTCGCTTCACACCCGTCGACTTGATGTCTGAAACGACAGAGACGAACATATTACATATATCATTACGTCACGAACGTCAGACGAAACTTCACATAGAGGACAATTATTGTCAGGACAAGGTTTTTATAGAAGAAAAATAATTGAGAGGTGTCAAGGGACACCCGGATGGAACGAAGTTTATTTATTATCAACAAAAATAATCGTCGCGACACCACACTGTTCAATGCGAAATAGAAAGACGAAACGAAAATATCTAGCTTGCTTTCTATGAGAGAGAGAGAGAGAGAGAGAGAGAGAGAGAGAGAGAGAGAGAGAGAGAGAGAGAGAGAGAGAGAGAGACAGACAGACAGAGTAACATGCGCGCCGCGCATGTTTTCTGTCTGTCTCTCTCTGGCGTGCGCAAGTTTCTCTGTCTGTCCCCCTCTGGCCTAAAAAATGTCGTTACCATTTCTTCCGTCTAGCCCCCTTTCGCAACGCGCGATAAGGAACTTCGTTCCAACAAGTAATAACAATTCTCGAAATTCCCACAGGAACGGGAGCGCTGCGGGTGAAACCGCGGGGCACCGGTGGTAGAGATAAGATAGAGTGGGTTGTGGCGGTACCTTGCAGCCACCTGACTTGCGTGGCGGGCCCGTAGCCCTTGTCGTTGCGCGCGGCGATGCGGAAGATGATGGCCGGCTTCGTGGAGGAGTCCACGTGCGCCGCGCTCAGCGACGACTGCGGCACCACGCACGTGTTGGCCTTGCCGCAGTACACGCGCACGAACGCCAGCTGCGACTTCGATGCGTCCTGTAACATATTTTAAAAAATCCTAACTTATATTGTCCCACTGCTGGGCAAATGTCTCCCACAATTTCGTCAATCTTCCCGGTCTTTTCCGAGCTCATCGATCGCTGTTTAAGGTGACGAGAAAATAAATATAATGTACTAAAAGGGTTACTTTTATTGGTAATTGATAGTGGCTTTTATAGCTGACCGGTACTATTACTATGCTTCGGAAGGCACGCTAAATATTATTATCGATTCCAAACAATGTCGGAGGTCTTCAGGCTGTAACTCAGACAGACATCAGGGTTGGCCACTAATCTAGTCTAGGTTACTTGTACAGTTCTAATGTACCAATACAATGCACCAAAATACCATAATTTTCCAACAATAAAATTTCTGACATTGATATCACTTATTTTTACCTTTGGTTGTGTATTCGACCGTACTGCAAGATAGACGGAATACTCGAATATGCCTTCAGCGGCGACTTGTGGCGGCTCCCACGAGAGATGGGCTCCTTCTACGGATTTGGATATTTTGATAGCGGACGGCGCGCCCGGGAACCCGGGGAGACAGGTCTTGAACGCGGATTCCTGAGAAATAGAGCAGTTTTTTAGAAAAATCAATGTCTGTATTACTTATCTCACGTAGAGCTTTAATAACATTTAAAAATGAGCCGACTATGGCTTTGGCTGGCTAACAGGATAGTTTTATAAAGTATTCAAAAATATTTGCTTTCCCAACTGTTACTAACTAGTAGGAACATTTCTGAATGAACTGAATATCTATATGAAGTTCAGACTATGTAATGCGGTAATTGTGTAATTAATTATTGAAAATAGTGGAAAAGTGATTAAACCTCCAAATACTAACCTCACTAAATTCTCCTTTCCCGCACGAGTTGATGGCGGCTATCCTGAACTTGTAGGCGGTGCCGTGCTCCAGCGGCGTGGTGGGCAGCCCCGCCAGCTCCGGCAGGCTGTCCAGCGACAGGCTCGACAGGTCTATGTTGGGGTCCGAGATGTAGTTTTGGACCTGATTCAACGTAACCATTTCAATATCAATATTATTAGGTAAATAATACGAACGGCTGAAGAGGATGGCACAAGATAGAGAAAAACGGAAAGAACTCCAAGCTCCAAGATAAAGAAGAAATAATAAGCTGTTGAACAATTAATGCTTGATGCAGTGTGAATCCTTACCGTAAAAGTAGTACCCTTGACGATGCCTACTGTGTACCATGCGTCTTCGTCGTTTTTCGGTTCATCCGTTTCATTCTGAAAAAATAAAACAATAATAGATAACGAAATGGTGATACTGGGTGTGGATACTGGTAAACTTTAAGGCGCAGTCATGTACGAGAGTTATTTAATTTTTAAATAACTCTCGAACCCAGTACGGGTCTCACAGCAAGTCGTAAGTCACAGTAACACATGTGGACATGTGGGTCTGAAAGGCTGAGACACCGGGGTTCGTCATTGACATATCCTATTGGAACTTATGGGACAGTGTCAGCGCCGCCCTGCAGACAGGGGGGGGGTGGTGTCAGGGTGTACACACCTGGTCGTGTTGGTGGTGCAGCGCGGCGCTGGCGAGCGTGGCGAGCGCGTGCGCCGCGTCGGCCGGCGGCAGCGGCGGCGCGCCCGAGCTCGACACCGCGCCCTCGCCCTCGCCCGCCTCGCCCGCGCCCGCGCCCGCGCCCGCGCCGCCGCCGCCCGCGCCGCCCGCGCCGCCCGCCACCGACGACGACACGCCCGCGCCCTCTTCACCTGCAATACGACACACTTCTATAGACATGAGTTCGACGACCCGCACCTCCCTCCCCACCTGGAGCACAACTAGAGATGTGCGACACTACGATAGCCACGCTTATTACGAACGAAGACAGATGACACGCTCCACAACATTAGTGCATACTTTAATAACTGATAACCAACACCGCGAAATTGCGCTATCACAGCCAATGTTATGAGGTGATTCTCCTTTTCAAGATAAATTGACCAGGACCAGGACTTCAGAACAAAAAAAAAACAAAAGACTAATGGCGACGGTAGTTTCCGTCATTCTTGTTTGTTAGCACGACAATATTCAAGGAAAATAAATCCCAGACACTGAAAAAATCGTAACACACGACATATCTTCATAATGTACCTTGCAACAAAGTAGGCGAGAGCAGCGCGGACCCGTTGGTAGTCATCGTGAGCAGCGGCATGGACTCGCTGACGGTGGGCAGCGCGTCCGCGCCGCCTTCCAGTTCCGACGTATCCGCGTCGTTGAACCTGTCCGTCAGGAAGTTAAGATAGCTATTAAAATTTAATAACACTGCGCTGCTCCACTCAATCGAGGGCATTCTGAAGATTTCTGGACATCAGCAGTTTATGACTGCTGTAAAATATAGTATTCATAAGAAAGAATACTCACACAGGTCTTTCGCGGTAAAAACATAAAGCAATGCATAAGTGTGTAAATGTACATCTTTGTCAATACTAAGTTAACTACACTTTTTCTTCATATGTAATTGTATAACAAATAAATAATGTAACTTTTATCACATCTCGACAGTATGGTAAGGGTGACTTTGAACTTTTTTTATGCCTTTATCAGTTGTCAAGAAATCTTCAGAAATTGAAGAAGTAACAAATGGTACATACTCATTGGCCTGCTGTTGTTGAGGTGTGATCGAAAACGAGTGCAACACCGCCGGCCCGTTGGCTGTGGACGATATGAGCGCCGCTTCCGACTGACCGCTACTCGTTATATCGGCCCCGGCCTCTGCACTGCTTGAACTATGAACAGTACAGAGTTGTGATGTTACTTTAGTTATAATGCTCTTGATTTTAAGTTTTGGTTAATAGTTTGGTCAGTCAGGCCAAAAGTATTCTAAAATCAAATTGAGCTCACTCATTAATTCCTTAAACTTGAAACAGTGGACATAAAACTCTTAAACTGTCTATGTTGAAAGTCCTGTTTTAATTTTTAAGTCTATTACAGCCTAATAAAGCATACAGCTTACTTATATCCCGAAATTAAAGCATATAAAACGGTGTTGTTTGTCGGTTAGTTAAAAGGTATTTACCTAATGCCAGTACTGAGAACATCATGCGCTGCACTACTGATGTCGTTCACGTCATCACTACTGGCGACGCCTTCACCACCGCCCATATCTTCATCCATGGTACTTGATTCATCTGATACAAAAACAACATCATTATATGCTAGATGATCATGATCAATTGCTTCAAGAATATTTTTTTTTTACAGGCGAAAACAGAAGTTATCCAAGTTATTATCGAATATATTGATATTAATGATATTTAAACTTTACGTATTAGGGATTTACAGCCAAAGTGCGGATCTTATTATGATGAAATTTTGTCAAACAGTTCAGCTAGCTAAAAAAAGTAAAGTATGTCTATAATGTACAGTAAGGGCGCATTCACACGGGATACGTCTTTGACGATTCGGTATAAAACACTTCATAGACAGACAGACACATTAATGAAATCCCTATGAAGTGTTTTATACCGAATCGTCAAAGACGTATCCCGTGTGAATGCGCCCTAAGATATACAGTGAGGAGGAAATAAAGTGATGATAAGCATTCTCATGGGAAAATTAAATGATTCGACTAGAATCCAAGAATATAAAATACATTTCTAAACATAATAACAATGTATATACCATCTTGAACAAGTGGTGCACCATCTCCCTCGCCAACACCACTGTCGGTCGGCAAAGCAGAGCTGATGGATTGGTCTGGAGACTCTTCGGATGTACCTTCAAGACCTTCAGCCTCCTCCAGACCTTGTTCCTTTAGCAGGGGCTCCAACTGACTGTCTGTTTCCTATAACAAATGATTATACAAATGCCAGTTACATAAATTAACACTTTAGGTTTTGTATGAATTTTTATATTAAAATAGCAGAAGAATAACAGACTGAAAATGAATGAAGCAGTCAATTACATATATTAGTCAGTCTTTAAGGAAAAATATTCTAATACATGTGGCCATGTTAAGAACATTGAATTAAAACCTCTTCCTAAAAATTTAGTGTTACCAGTATGGTAATGGCATTGAGTCAAATAGTTCTGAAGATAACTAGCAGTGCCCTGCAGTTTTACCAGCGTAATGCCATAAAAATAGCCTATAACCTGACCGTTGGATTTGACTATCCAAATAAGAATTATTCAAATATTACTGAGACTAGTGTGTTTAAACAAACATAAAACAACCTTTTCAGCTTTATTATTAGTATAGGTATAGCATGTTAAAGTATCATCTGTCCCTTCGCTATACTTACTGGGGTAGAAAGACAATTGTCGCCAATGTAAGCTGATTCATCAGCGCCTGCCCCCGCTGTTGTGTCATCTAAGTCCATTTCTTCATCTCCTTCTGCATTTGCTATAGTATTTGTATTCATTATTAACATAAGTTCTATAAAAAGAGATAATTGGGATCCCAGGATAATAATATTTGAAATCTTCTAATAAAATATGAATAATAAATGAAAATTTTGTTTAAAATAACAAAGGACAGTACAATTCAATAGACAGTTTCAATAATTCTAAATTAATACATATAATTCAAGTTACCATAACTACTACCATGCATAGAAAACAAGAAATAAAATTTAAATTAAAACATGAATCAAAAATACCTAGAAAAGTAAGCATTATAAATATCTTGTGCAAATAAGCTACTACAAAACTTAGATTTAACTTCCATATTCACAAACAGTACACATTTATAATGGTTAGATAAAAGAGCCAAAAATATTTGAAAATTATATAAAAAATAAATATTGATTCCATTCAATGCATCTATCTGATTGCAGGGTTCTCCAGTAATGTTTGTGTGTATGAATGAAATAAAAGCCAGATCATTCTAACATTACCTTGCGCCAGGTGCTCATGAAGTTCAGTTTCAATCTCGGACTGATGTGTGACTATGCCAAGCTCATTCAACGCATCACTGCTACTCGTGGGGTCGCCAAGTGCCACTAAATCTATGTCAGTATTTAGTCATGTCAAACCATTGCCATAATGTAATAGCTAAGAAAAACATACTCATGCAAGTTTGAACTAACTACTTTAGGTAAGAAGATGGTATCTACATGTTGAAACAAACTAGAAAATCACACCACAAGCTAACCATCACGAATAATACAAGGTTCATAGGGGCAAAATAAATTGAAAAACAATGTCACAAATTAGCATTACCAGGTTATGGGGGGTAAGTTGCACAGGAATTAGGTACAATAATACTTGATATTCACGAGTTTATCGAAAATGGCATACCAGATACATCACCAGCAGCAGCCTCATCCTGACTCGATACATTATTTTCGGAGAGTTCTTCAATATTCTCTGCGGCCTGATTTTCGGCTAATGGGGATACTTCCGCGCCATCAGGAACATCGGCGTGTAACGCAGAATCAGACTCCATAATATACTCAATAATCACACCGATAGAAAGATGATCGCAATAAAATGATTTAAAATTAAGATTCAATAGCAATAAATGCTCATTTTATGTAAAAATTGAAAATATTCTAATTTACTTTCGGCTTTTGACAAATCTTTCGATTCTTTCGTACAACAAACCACAGACAACTTCTTTTTTTTGTTTATTGTTGAGAACCATAGTGCTTTATGGCGTCCTTCCAATGACACGATTTTGTAATCTTTAATTTAGACATTTATAACTCGATTTATAACCATGAAGGTATTAGTATTATACAACACAAAATTTGCTATACCCACAGAAGATCAATAAATGGATGGAATCTATTGCTCATTCATTCCGTAGTTCGCTTATTTGAAATTATGGTCGTGTACAAAAATAGACTTGGCGGGGTAGCTAGTAGGGTTGTAAAGCGGTAATATTACATTCGTAAACTTACGTAATATACCATATTTTAAGTAAAATACGAATAAATTACGGTAAATTACGGTAAAATTGGTAAACCTAACCACCACAGAAGCAAATAGAACAAAAGAAAAAGCTGTCAAAGTCAACGTCACACAGACGAGGGGTGCAGTTTGCAGTAGTGTTTACACAGACCAAAGGTTAATAAATAGCTACACTACCTTATTCGTCCGTCAGTCTACCTATTACGGAACGGCAACAACGCAAAATGTTATTGCAAACTGCACTAATCGGCAACATCCTACGCAAAGCTATCAAAGTAAGCTGTCAAAGTCAACGTCAGACGTTGACTTTGACAGCTTTTTCTTTTGTTCTATTTGCTTCTGTGGTGGTTAGCGTAGCGTTACCAATTTTACCGTAATTTACCGTAATTTATTCGTATTTTACGAGCGTTTTCGGTAAAATTACGTAATTTTGCAACCCTAGTAGCTAGACTTTAATTTTTTCAACTTAAAAATTTGTCAGGAAGTCTCCTAAATAGATTATTTCTATCTTAATTACTAGATTTTAACCTCATAAGTCCTAGCATCATTTAGTTTTTTTTTTTTTATAGGTAATATTTTTGCTGAATAATACTGTTTTGTCTGTCTGTCTGAAAGGAGTCTGTGACGTAAGTGTCTGACTGTCTGTTCTTATTTCTTACCACAGTCACAGTCTGTGGTCACAGTTTATTTATGGTTATTTTGACTTGACTGACACTTGACAGACAGATTATTATTTTGTTTTATTTTATTTGTAAGAAAATAGAAATAGACAGAGGTACATTCAATTCGATGAAAATTATAAAATAATCATTTCAATATACGTGTTTCAAGTTTCAACTGCTGTTAGTAACTTTAACTATCTAAATTACATAACTACCTACTTTACATTATACATATCCCTACAATTACAGCCAAATTCCATAATTAATAATTATCTTTGCCAGGAGACATTTTCCGAGTTTGAGCTTTGAAACTGAAACATTGAAAATGTCTGACAGCAAGGAAAAACCTGGAGACGGCATTAGATCCCTAAAAACATCCACAGCATTTAGATTAGTCAATTTTGAATTATATGCAAAGCCGGTAAGTGTGCAAAACTGGTTTATTAAAAGCTAATATAGGTAATTATTCTGAAGGTTAAATATGGTTTCCACTTTGGAATGGGGTTTATTTTTTAGCCCATTTCAATTCCAAGTTGTGAATTCTTCTGTTTTAAGTTTATAAAAAGGCAGAAAGGCAAAAAATAACTAAACTTATGTCTACATCTATGTTCTACTCTGTGTTGTGTACAGGATTTTATTTAGGGCTTATTTCATGTACATAATATACATATTACAAAATAATTATATTGTGCTGATGCATATAATAATTAATTTCTGTTTGAATAAATATATTGCTAAATTAACATAATATTTGTTGGGCTATTTTTATTTCAGAATACTCTTATAATGTCTCTAGGCTTGGCATGTTTTGGCCTTACTCTTGGATACATAGCCTACATGAGACAAAAATATGAGTCTATGGGATATTATTCAGCAGTTGATCCAGATGGGAAAGAAGTTTTCGAGAAAAGGAAGTCAAAATGGAATTAAATTTTAATAGAAATATTTAGTATTTAATAGTATAAATTCTCCAACTAAGTCTTAGTTGTACTTATACATATTCATATTCATGTTACAGAAGTCATTAGTTGAATGTTATGGTAGTTAAAATTTGGAACATATATAATAAATCTAATAGTTCATTTTGATGAAGTTTTATTTTGTGAATGGTCTATGTTTCTAATATTTATGAAATGATTTCGAAATATTTTAAAACAATGCTTGGGTATGCTTCCCAAGCATTAAAACCGTAGGAAGAGTTGTTCCAAAATCTATTTATATTTATAATCAGCTAGTAATTCCCAAGATAACAAACAAACTTAAAAATTTTGGTATAAGTGAATTTCCTTTATCTATCAAACTCTCCAGATCAACATTAGTAGCAGCAGCTGTGAAGGCTACTTTATTTAGATGTGTGAGTGTAAATATTAACCGATTCATTGCTGATGGCACGACAGGCGTGTCATCAATTGTTTTAACTTATGGCTTATGACACGAGAGGCGTGTCATTTTTTCATCGGTTGTAACAGCCTCAAATTAAGTTTTAGAAGGGTCTGCCCAGGACAAAACTATCAAGTTTTTCCACGAAAATCTAGTCTGTTGTATTAGTTTCCGGATATTGTGTGAATTTCGAGGTTGCAGGGGTTGTCAACCTTTTTAAATTTACATTGAATTATTTTTTAACGTTGCTGATGGCACGACAGGCATGTCATCAATTGTGTTAACTTATGGCTTATGACACGAGAAAAAATATGGAAGGCACTTGATCAATTTTTTGATCAGCAATTTCTGTGCATGTACCACTGTCCTCAAACTTCTTTTGAGGCTTGAAAGTTCCATCATCTGAGTATGATTGTGAATTTTGTTCAAAAATATAATTCATCGTTTCTTCTTCATTTTCACATTGAGTCTCATCATTGTCATAGTCTTCTGTTTCCGGAATGTATTTGCGTTTTCGTGTCGATTCTAAAATAAGACTGTACCGTCTTCGCGGTATTTCGTAATGCACGTTTCTAAACTGCTCCACCGACCTGGAATTTGAACCAATGGGAGCACGTCTTTTTCTATGACGTGCAGCGCTCGCATTGGTTAACACAGACAGCCTGGCGGGAACAACACCTCGCCACTTCCGCACACGTTAAAAAACATGGCGAATGGTGGTTCATCTTAAAATCTATAAAATTCGTTTTCCCTATGCAAATTCGAGCTTCTTCATTATATACGTCATCAAAGCGGCGCCGCTGAAGGACTTAAACTGTGGTGTGTGTGGTGTGTCGTGCGCATTCCAAGGAAGGACCTAAACTGGACATTCCACGAGACCGCAGAAGGCAAGTCAGGTGCGTAGCGTCTTATTATCCTGTTGGTTCAAAGCCTAGAGAGCTGGGGTTCTTTAGAAACGTGCAGACAGATATATTAAATACCTAATATCAATCGTCTGAACAAAATGTTGAAAAATCATACAAAGACAGTCAATTTAACAAACAATCTGAATATTTAATTTTATGCACTTCCGACAGCTATGACGAGCTACAAACTAATCTTGTCCATTAATTGTAATTATTTAAATTATAAGCAAGATACCCCACTCAAATGTTACCTTCCCCACGAATTATTTTTTGTAAATAAATAAACCCTAAGTCGGAATATTTTTTTGTAGAAATAAGTTTAAAAATTAAAACAACACAAAAGGTTTGAAACACCTGATAAACCGTGAAAACGCAAGAAAAAACATGTGGTTTATATACATGGCTGATGGCACAATAGGCGTGCCATCAACTTCTATGGCGCTTGACACGCCAGTCGTGTCATATAAAATTTGTTCACAGCCACGGCGAAAAGTTTTAAAAAATGGGTGCCGCAATGAATCGGTTAATAGCGGCACTTCATCTGTGTGGGAGCGCCAATTATTGATTTCTATGTGCACATGTCGGCCGACTAGTCGGGTGATAAATCCGAAAACGCTCGCTCTATGGAGCAGCGCCGTCACTTTGTATGAAACAAGACGTCCTCTCCTCTCGCGCGTTCACGATCAACTAAACTAGTTGGACAACAAATCCGAGAATTGCACTTCTTAGCGAGTACGGCGAGTACGGCAACTGAACGACCAATTATAATTGCATGTTTATGTGTATTGCGTCCATATTTAAAATTTGCTAGTGTGCGTAAATGCGGAGGTGGGGCGTGTCATTTCAGCTTGGACAATCTCTACCAGCACAGCATGATTTCTCTCTTTTTTAGCCTAATAATCTTACCTACCTTGAAGATATCATGGTATTATTAATTTATGGTGTCTTTATTTTGTGTCACTGTCATATGTCAATGTCAGTTATGGAAATACCGAGTAAATAGGGATGGGCAACATAAACATAGGTAGGTAAGTATAAATAGATCGATAAACTAACTGTTTCATTGAAATTTTATAAAATTGATTTATTTGACGGGAGAATGACTAACAAAATCATACATACATTGCATAAGAAATCTTAAATCTATTTATACCTTAATAAGGTCAAGAAACTAAAAACAAAATATATGTTACGTCAAAATCATATTTTTTAAACAATATCTAGAACACTCAACACTAGCATCATTTGTTTATTTTTACATGTTTTATTTGAATCTCGTTTTCAGCTCCATCCATAACATCGTGCGTTGGTTGACCAGTTAAAATATTTAACAGACCGACTAATTTTACCGCGCCTAGACTAAATAAATGTCAAGCTGGTATGTCAAGTCCATAAATAAATATCATGGACTTATTATTATAAACTGGACTTAGCTCCAGCAGCCGAAAAACGAGCCGAGCGAGATGTTGAGAGCCGATGTTGTTTGTCACTTTCTAATAGGATGACCACACTTTTAAGCTATTGCATAGCTTCTATCGCGGGCCTTGAGCGCGGGGACCAAATCCAAAAATTCCGTAACGAAAAAACCTCACGCTTACCCGATCCGACGGGAAGGAGGTGTGGCTTGAAGGCCGTGCATCGTCTAACGTCGTTTCAGTTCGGCAGTCTTCGACACGGCGTTGTGTGCGATTGTGCGTTGGGGGTGAGAGAGGGGGTGAGAGAGGGTGGTGAGAGAGGGGGGTGAGAGAGGGGGTGAGAGAGGGTGGTGAGAGAGGGGGGTGAGAGAGTGGGTGAGAGAGGGGTGAGAGAGGGGGTGAGAGAGGGGTGAGAGAGGGGTGAGAGAGGGGTGAGAGAGGGGTGAGAGAGGGGTGAGAGAGGGGGGTGAGAGAGGGTGGTGAGAGAGGGGGGTGAGAGAGGGGGGTGAGAGAGGGGGGTGAGAGAGGGGGGTGAGAGAGGGGGGTGAGAGAGGGGGTGAGAGAGGGGGTGAGAGAGTGGGTGAGAGAGGGGGGTGAGAGAGGGGTGAGAGAGGGGTGAGAGAGGGGTGAGAGAGGGGGTGAGAGAGGGAGTGAGAGAGGGGGTGAGAGAGGGGGTGAGAGAGGGGGTGAGAGAGGGGGGTGAGAGAGGGGTGAGAGAGGGGTGAGAGAGGGGGGTGAGAGAGGGGTGAGAGAGGGGTGAGAGAGGGGGGTGAGAGAGGGGGGTGAGAGAGGGGGGTGAGAGAGGGGTGAGAGAGGGGGGTGAGAGAGGGGTGAGAGAGGGGGGTGAGAGAGGGGGTGAGAGAGGGTGGTGAGAGGGGTGAGAGAGGGGGTGAGAGAGGGGGTGAGAGAGGGGGGTGAGAGAGGGGGTGAGAGAGGGGTGAGAGAGGGGGGTGAAAGAGGGGTGAGAGAGGGGGGTGAGAGAGGGGGGTGAGAGAGGGGGTGAGAGAGGCGTGAGAGAGGGGTGAGAGAGAGGGGTGAGAGAGAGGTGTAAGAGAGGGGGTGAGAGAGAGGGGGTGAGAGAGAGGAGGCGGGAGGGGTGAGAGAGAGGAGGCGGGAGGGGTGAGAGAGAGGAGGCGGGTGGGGTGAGAGAGAAATATATCAAATATAATTGCATAAGTTGATACAAAAGGCTATGCAATAGCTTCACCGCGGCAGTCCCCGAGTGCCACACGTCTTTTTCGTTAGGTGGGACAAATATTATAATGAAACTAGCTGCGCCCCGCGGTTTCACCCGCGTTGTACCCGTTCCCGCGGGAATTTCGGGATGAAAAATAGACGTTGGCCGATTCTCAGACCTACTCAATACGCTCACAAAATTTCATGAGAATCGGTCGAACCGTTTCGGAGGAGTACGCGAACGAACACTGTGACACGAGAATTTTATATATAAGATAATATTTGTTTTAAAAAATACAATGAGCTTAGCTTCTTTATAGCTTACTAGCGGCGCCCCGCGGTTTTACCAGCGTTGTGCCTGTCCCTTGGGAATTTCGGGAATTTTTATACATATAAACCTTCCTCTTGAATCACTCTACCTATTACAAAAAACCGCATCAAAATCCGTTGCGTAATTTTAAAGATTTAAGCATACAGACAAACAAACAGACAAACAGACAGACAAAAATAGCGACTTTATTTTATACTATGTAGTGAATAGATGGTGCTTTGTGAATTTGAAATCGAACTATCTACTGAGGTGAAACTAAAAAAAGATAGTCCGATTTTACTTATAAAAGCATAATGTTTAAATAAAAGAAATTGTTGTAATTTAAATAAATTTTTATTAACACTTAAAAAATATTACTTCATATAAAAGACATCAACATGCTTGCACTTATGGTCACCCTACATAACACATTTACAATTTTTCCCTTATTTGGCTTACCTGTGAAAGGATATCCCGCAACCACCATAGGATTCAGATTTACAGAAACGAATACAGCAGTTTTTAACCATTTCAATAAGCTAATCTCTCAAAATTGCATAAAATAAAACAAATAGGTAGATATTCACGAGAAGACGAGAATTCAAAGTCACCATGACAAATTCAAAGGATTACTAGAGAAATAAATAATTTTTTTACCAAATAGTTCTAAATAATTAAGGCTAATAAATAATAAGTATTATAAAGCTAAGTAAGTAATTAATAAATTTTATCTAATTCAATATTTACTTTATATGTAATATAAGGATAAGCTTAAAGTCAGCGTTGTGAAATAATTTTCTACCAACATGCTACCAACTACCACTTTTCGATCGAATGGCAAGTGTTAGAAAGGAATAAACGACCTCGGTACTAGCTATCTCTCTTGGCTCGTTTTGCCTCTGTCTATCTTGGTAACCCAAATTGAATCATATTGTAAATGTGTAAGGTGTGCTTTCGTATTTTTCATTTTTAACAGTCCTCAGTCCAGTTTATAATAATAAGTCCATGATAAATATCGACTTGACTTGACAATGTCAGTCAAACTATTGTCTGAATTTGTCTGTGCTATTGGCATTGGCTGGCATTTGGCTCATTTGGCTTGGCTGTCAAAAAATTTGGTTTGGTGGAATTGAAGTGTTGTGTTGTTAATTGTTATGTATTTGATTTGATGTAATTAAATAATTCAATTCAATTTAGTTGTGGTCAGTAGTACCAATTGCTTATTAGAACATTCTGTTTATTTGAACACGCCATATTATTGAAAAGCCAAACAGGTTCTTATAAAGCATTTTACTGCCTACTTTATTACAATTTTTGAATTATTTCATTTCATGGTAAACATTGAATTGATTTAAGACCGAGCTTTGGTTTGCATGTAATGTTATTCCATAAAATTATTTTAATATACATACTTACTTACATAAAGAACATTTTTAGATCAAAACATCATGTTCATTGGTTGCTAGCTATAACAGACTGCAAAACAACTATTATTTATTGGTGACTAAATAAATAAATAAATAAATAAATAAATGTTATTTTTTTTTAATAAAGGCACAATGTTTTCTGCCCTGAAGAAGTTGGCTAGGAGTGGCGATGACCGCTGTCCAGCTCCCATGCCAATGTCATCATCTTTACAAAAGAAGTTTTCCAAAGGAGTGCATTTTAATAGTAAGTTATAACTAAATAGCTGCGCCCTGCGGTTTTACCCGCGTTCTGCTCATTCCCGTGGAAATTTCGGAATGAATAATAGTGAGGTTGTACACTTTTGAATATGGCTATCCATTACAAAAATAATTATTAAGATCAGATGGTAGTTTCTGCGATTAGTGCATTCAAACCAAAAAATAGAAGAATTAAACTCTTCTCCTTTATTATATTAGAATATAAAATACAATGGACTAGATATACTTTAGATTTCATTGTGTAATCTATTTTTAGTGAAAATATTGATAAAGGGTGACAGAAACGTTGGTAAATCATGCCTACTTCAAAGATTGCAAGGAGGGCCGTTCATTGAAGATTACGTGCCTACAGATCAGATTCAAGTGGCACCCATACACTGGACATACAAGCATACTGATTATATTGTGAAGGTACTTTGTTTAATATTACATCTATGTTCAAGTAGTTCAATTCATGATGATTTGATGTAAATAAGACTTGTATCATAATCACCTAGTTAATGCTTATATAATGGTTTCATAACTTGACACCTTAGAACTTCAATTTCCACATTCAATTAACTTCAATTTCCACATTCAATTAACTTCAATTTAAATATCGGTTCTGGCTTTCGAGATCTTGTTACTCGGGCAACCATTGTCATTGAATACTCTAGAAAAGAGAAGAGAAGCTAGTAATTAAGATAAAGGCACTATAATAACAATGCAAATTAAACACCTTTTTTTTATAGGTAGAAGTATGGGAAGTAGTAGACAAAGGTAGAACAAAGAAAAAACCTCCATTGGGGTTGAAACTGGAGAATCAATCGTCTGCATCAACCTCGGAGGATTCGTTTGAGACTCCAGTGCTGGATGCAACGTTCCTAGATGTTTATAAGAATGCCACTGGAGTTATATTGATGCTGGACATTACTAAGCCATGGTAAATGAAAGTAAAGTCTATCAAAAGACATTAGTCCTGTACTGACAGGACAAAAAAGTTGGTATAAAAGTAAAAGTAATTTACAAAAGTAAAAGATGTACTCACTGGAGTACATCTTTTTAGTTATGGTGCAACAATATACACTATATTCTATTAATGCATATATTCATATACGAAACCAATTGTAATTAATAAAGTATTCTTTCAATGCTTTACTAGTGCTATTTGCTAAAAATCTGTATCAATTTCTAGGACATTTGAGTATGTAGTGAAGGAGCTAGCCCAGGTGCCGGCTGATCTGCCGGTGGTGGTGCTCGGCAACCACTGCGATATGCAGCACCATAGGCAGGTGCACCCACACCACATTGACACTGCGCTACACCAGGCTAGATTGAACAGGTGTGTTTTTAACTTATTTCTAACTTAAATTCTTTGGAGGGCATGTTAAATTTTCGTCTCGGTTGTTTCAATTACACTATTTAAACTATCACGATATGAACACATTGTTATTAACACTAATCTAGACGGGACTTAATCGCGAATAAAAACATTTAATGCATACCTCAACGTTTCGGTCGTGTCGCAACGGCCGTGTTCACGAGGGTACTGGATTGCGAGTGTTGTTTACACTATTTGGTTGAAGGGGCGCAATCTACCCACATCAACCAAAATGTTATTAGGTCCGTACTCCACTGCACTAATTAAGGTCCACGACACACTACACTGACAACGTCCGAAGGTGTCCTACACTTAACCGGTTGTTTCAATAATAATCGGTTGTTTCAATCGTCATCGCAAGTCGGAGGCCTTGAGCTTGTCTAAAAGCTCCGACACCAAAGAACATTAAATTAAGTCGAGTATGGTATGGCTATCCTTGGTGGTGGTGTTAGTTTACAAACCTTAAAATGTTTGATATAGTATTTCAATCGCAATAACTGAGATTGATAGCTTCACATACTCCAAAGCACGGCAGCTCTCATTTAACTGAACAATCTTCTGGGAGTATCGGAAAAAATTATGGGCGATTGTTTTTCATTTTGCTATCATGAAACTTGGTTACTGTATTTTTACAGTATACCTAATCGTTTATAATTTTTTTTCAATTATTGATTATATTGTTTCTACACTCATCATCAGAACAGCGCCAGTCCGCTACGCAGAGTCGTCGATGCGCAACGGGTTCGGTCTTCGTCTCTTGCACAAGTTCCTGAGCGTTCCATTCCTGCGGCTACAGAAGACCAGCCTCCTGGAACAGCTGCAGAGAAACCAGAGGGACATGGAGGAAATTGAGAAGGAGCTTGATGACTTCCAGGTATTTCAACTATTATTATAAATATACAGCAGCCTCCTGCGATTTTATCCGCGTTGTACACCTCGCGAGGTATAAGCTGAGCTTTGCATTTGTGTGAGTGTACATGGATAGTGTAGGTGTGATAACCGGCCTTAGGCGCGGCGCCATTTTCGCCCAGTAAAAACCGTTTAAACTGATTTTGGGTAACCGGCCTGAGGCGCGGCGCCATTCTGTCTCGCCGCGCTCCTGTACTTTTGGTGATCACTCACACTAATGCAAAGCTCAGCTTATACCTCGCGAGGTGTACCTGTTTCTGTGGGCATTTCGAACCATAAGTAATATCCATTTTTATAAAGTGCGTTATCCGTGGGAATTTCGACTCAAAATAATATTCTTTTCAAAAAGTAATTAGCAACGCTCTCGGTTTCTCCTGCATTGTATTCGTTTCCGTGGAAGTTACGTGGAAAAGTAGCCTATGTGCCAATTTCCAAGTTTACCAAGTACTTGCGTGAAAGAGTAACAAACACTCATTTCCCTCCCATTCATCCTCACAATTTCGCAGATCATATCAATGAGATAATATAGTATTTTAATTCATAATCTAAGTTCTGATTCCTCCTTACAATCTCTAATATCTTCTTCTATTCTGTTATAGAATTCCGAGGAGTCCCATTACAGCTCTTTCGTGGACAAGTTGGCGAACAAACGCAAGCAGAACGCCGCGCCGCCGGAGTCGCGACCGCACGACCGCTCGCCCAGCATCGTGCTCGGCGCGGGGAAGCCTATCATACCGCCTAATGTTAACCCGCTGGTACGTATTTAGGTTAATAAATAAAATAAGTATACCCGGACAAATTCATACACGGTTAATTAGACCCAAAGTAAGCTTTAAGCTATCTAACTAACTGATACTGCGACATATACATAGACAAATACTTTATAAGAAAATATAATTGACACGTATATATAACAGACAACGTCGCCAACAACTATGTCTTCACATATTGTTGACTCCGGGCGGGTATCGAACCCGCAACCCCCGATACAATAAGTATTAGAAAAAATAAATTTAAGAATACAATAGGATAAGGATTACATTGAATAAATTATTCCAGTTGGCTCAATCTTTGAACCCGCCGAAGTTGCCCGAGACTCCTCAAGTGAAGCAAACACAATACGTGAGCCAGGAGCTCATCAACCCGAAGCACAAAGTCAGCATGGACATGACGCCGCCCAGACTGCAGCAACAGGACAGGTAATTTAATATAAAATTATTATTTAGGTAGCGAGTGGGTTGAGGAATGTTCGCATTCAGTCGCAGGGAATAGAATAGATAAGTAGGTGGCATGATCATTAGGATCAGTCGTTCAATGTCATGATCACGAGGATCAGTCGTTCAAACAGTCTCATTATTACTATTATTATATTACAACTAGTATCGC
The DNA here is from genome assembly GCA_963082685.1 of Cyclophora albipunctata. Taxonomy (NCBI): domain Eukaryota; kingdom Metazoa; phylum Arthropoda; class Insecta; order Lepidoptera; family Geometridae; genus Cyclophora; species Cyclophora albipunctata. Next base: position 5,774,379 of record OY720113.1, on the reverse strand, counting down.
CCCGCGTTTTACCCGTTCGTATGGGAATTTCGGGATGAAAAACAACCTTTAACATTCCACTTGAATGTGGCTATTCATCTATCTATATATATATAAAATTCAAAGTCCTGACTGACTGACTGACTGATAATCAACGCACAGCCTCAACCGCTACACCTAGAAACATGAAATTTGCCAGGAAGGTTCTTCATGTGACGTAAGTGCACACTAAGAAAGGATTTTCGAAAATTCCTACGGGAACGGGTTCAACGCAGGCAAAGCCGCGGGGCGCTGCTAGTTACAAATATAATTATTCAAATCGGACTGGCAGTTCTTGAATTTAGCGCGTTCAAACAAAAACAACAAACTCTTCAGCTTTATATAGTACTAGCTACGCTCCGCGGTGTCACCCGCGTTGTATCACTTCCCGCGGGAATTTCGGGATAAATTGTATCCCATGTGTTATTCTGATGTATAACCTATATTACTGTAAAGTGTCATTCATCATCCATCCATACATACTACATCCTTCCTCACAAACTTTCGCATTTATTATATTTTAAGTCTTCTTCTTATCGAGTGGATGGTCAACCTGACCAATCCTGGTGTCAAAGTTATGCCGCCAAAGGCCTCTGACATGGCTCATGTAACGACTACTATCCGTAGAATGTAACCGGGACCGACGGCTTAACGTGCCCTCCGAAGCACGGAATCATCTTACTTTTCGGGCAATTAGGTGATTCAGCCTGCAATGCCCTAACCAAACTGAGGACAGTCTCACAAAGTGATTTTTGTGAGATATCCCCACCGGGAATCGAACCCAGAACCAGCGGATCGCGAGACGAGCGCTCAAACCACTAGACCACGGAGGCTGTTAATTATTAAAAGTAGGATAGATACACAGATTAGTAGTAGTGTTAATGCCACGTTCTACCCGTATGTAACAGCTTCCCCAACACGCCCTCCGGGCACCACGCGTCGGCGGCGTCCGCCGCGCTCGACGAGTTCTACGCGGGCACCCTGGACAGCAGCTTCCTCGACGACCTCACGCCTCTCTCCAATGTCACTCAAAACGCCGACTATGACATTGAAAGGTATCACTCAACCCATATAAATCTTCTTCTCGAGTCGAGATGTTTGTATATAATTTTAAATTTTTGAATGGGCTATCCATGAAGCTGCTACAAAGGGGCTATCGCTTAAATGATTACGCCTAATCCTCCTCACTGCACTGATAGCTTGAGAGAGATGAGAGGCCTTTGCCCAGCACTAGTACATTACACTTTTACTTGCTTTTATCACTTAAATATGATTGAATCAGAATTCAGCCAGTTCTGGTGCGCTTTCACTAGCCTTCCATAAATGCTGAGCAAGAAAATGAGCTCTCTGACCATACTAAGAACCTTGTCATAGTCAACATTCTATAATGACAACTTACATATCAATGAGATTTTTTGTATTTGTAATATGACAGAGTACTAAAGTGTTTACCAGCTTGATTTGACGACTGTGCATTGTTATGTTTTTTTTTCTAGAGTTATACCACTGTATTAAGAATGATGTTTTACCTTAATTACATACTGATAAAGTCGTTATTTGAGCTACTTATGCTATTTCAGTTTTTAGAAAATTCCATTTCTCTTTATATATTATGTAGTGATATAGTGATACATTTTGTTTAACAGTGACGACGATAACACAAACCCAAAAATGTTAGTAGATCAAGAAGATTTAGACATTGATATAGATGCAGCGACGTCTGCTACGTTAGAAGTGTACAAACCAATTGACCACAGTACTAGACAGCCCATAGACGACATAGACAGGCTTATGGGCCAAGCGACTATAAGCAACCATAAACAAGAAGAGGAGAGTAATGACGTGGGAAATATTAGTCCCATATTCCAAAGGACTCATGTCAGGAAATTGTCTATTGATAGTGATTTTCCTATTTGGGCTGGAGATTCAAGTGCAAGGCGGTCTCCAGAAGGTATCATCTTTGCCCTAAACTCTTTTATCTAAGCAAATATTTGTATCTATGGATGAATCTTGACGTTTGTGTTTTAGGTGGCGAAGATCCTGATAATACACCGAAAGAACCAGAAAAGGTATGTAGTTTTAGCACTATACAGTTTAATTCGAGAAAACTACTGTATCCCTTAGAAATTATAATATTTATTCACCCTTTTTTCTTCCATTTACAGACAGAAAAAAAGAAATCAAAGAAGAAGTCCAAAGACAAAGACCGAGGCGATTACGGCGAGAAATCTGAACGGAAAGAGAAAAAACATAAAAGCAAGAAATCCAAAAGCGAGAAGAAACCGAGTCCGCAGCAGGATTTACTGCAGCCGTCGTTCGCAGCGAGCGAATATTACGAAGATTACGACAGTATTTAACACTAGTATTTTAGTATTGCTCGATCTGATAAAATAACAACGAAATGGTATGCCTGTGGTAAAGACTTTATGGAGACACATGTTTGGTTTGCCATTTGTTGATGTAGAAGACGATAAATCTATGGAAGATGAAGGTACCTTTGCTCAGTTAATAAACGGAAGTAATGGGGCTCATAAAAAATATATCTGGCTCTTTGCTCTGAGCAATTTGTTACGACAAAAACAATGAACGACATTGTTATTTAGTTAGGTGTGCGTAATAACTTTATAACACCAATTTTCATTAGCGAATGGTAAACTCAATGTGTGACCTCCGTCCTAACTAAGTATGTATTTAGATTATTTTTATAAAAATATCACACGATTATGTGCTTATTGACCAAGAGTCTTTCAAATCATTCCATTTTATTCAATTGACTGATAAGTTATTGCAAATTATGTCCTAGTAAAATAACCATGACAAAGTACGGTACAAAATGTAACTATTTTTCGCCCGATCTGCGAATAATCAGAAAGTTACCTTCAGTGAGATAAGAGGCCTTTTTTACCCAGCAGTGGATCGTTACACATTACCACAATATAAGAATATGTTGTCTGAGTTTTATTTTAAAAATGTTTGCCATGTATATCGGCTTTGGACACATTCGTACAATTTCCACATTCGTACAATTCCACATTCGTACAATTCCACATTCGTACAAATAGGTGCTATAAAACCGATAACTATGGAACTAGTAAAAAAAAAAAACTAACCTACCGAATTGTAAGTATTTGTACGAATGTGGAATTGTACGAACGTGGAAATTGTACGAATGTGACCTCACACTGTATATCGGCTCTAATGTGTATACATATAAAAGCACAACTAATTATATCATTGCTTCGCTTTTGTCTCTAAGTGTTATCGTAAGTTTTACAATATTTTATACAAACCTTGAGTCTAACGTGCCTCACGTGTCTGCAGGAACTAGGCCAGTTGATCCTCCATGATTATAAGTATGATAGATACACGTTGGAGGTACACAAGTTAGTAGTAGTGTTAATGCCACTACCCATCCTTCAGATACACGCCAATACAAGAGTAGCAAGATATTGTCAACGTTTTTCTTCTCTATAGATAGATGCCTCTGGCTGTTTCTACATGAAGAGAACAGATATTGTCTATGGCGTGCATTTTAGTCCTACAGACAGACAAGAACAAACGTCCGATTTCCTTTCTCCCAACTAGATGGTTAGAGGAGCTTCAAATGAAGACTACTTCCTATGTAATGTGGTTTATCAACTCGGGCTAATTGCAGTATAATTGGTGAATTGAGCCTCAGTGGAAACGAACCCTAATTGTTCAAAAATATCTCTTGAATGTTATATAATGAACTACCAATATATTATTATGTTATGAAATGAAGTTATTGTTATATTGTAATACAATATTTATCGCGTTATTTGTTTATATTATGCCTGTTGTATAATAAAATAATCTTGCATTATAAAGTCTTTTACTTTTAGTTTCTTTGATAGTTTAAGTATAGTAAAATAACACTTTTTTAAAAATAACGTTTAAAATTAAGATGTCCCACATTAGGTTACCCACTAGTGGGACGTCTTGTTGAAATTATTTAAGTCTTCGTAAGTAGTTTTTTCCAGAATACCGCAATAGCACAAAGTAACAACAACCGTTTCATACAGAAATACCAAATTAGTATTGACAAAGAAACAATTTTAAGTGTAGGGCCACATCTGCGGAACGTACGGCGCCGAACCTTCCGCTAAATACGCTCGTAGTGTATTTCAAGTTACCTATGACACATCAGTACGCGGCGTAATTTCGACTGATGTGTCATAGAGCGGAAGGTTCGGCGCCGTACGTTCCGCAGATGTGGCCCTACACTAAGGATCTTATCCTCTCACTACAAAATGGACCACAGTATTCATACCGCAGTCTATTCTGGTGATTCCGATAGAATTAAAGAGAACGGAAACTCTGGAAGGCATAGTGAAATCATTCGCTTTATCGGGTTTTTGTAGAGTTGTACTAGCAAATGAAACCCAATGGGTTGAGGCGCAGGGCCGCTGTATTAGTGGTAGGACCATTAGTTAGAGTTTACTATAAACACAGGCATGCAACAAGGAAACGAGGGCAATACAAATAGATGGGATGATAGATTTTCAACAAAAGAAGTTTAATAAATAGAGTACATTCTATTCAAAATGTAAATGAACATTCACATCGATATTTTATTGGTTAGATTATAAAAATTGGACCACATGTGAGAAGTCCATGCAGTAGTGTAACAATATTACAAACAAAAATCTCTACATAACAGAACTTACAGATATTAGTCAACTTTATTTTATACATAACTATGGTACACGATTATTTAACATAATATTCGCCTAATTTTATTTATACATTCTATGTATAATAGATAATTATTATTCTTCATTTTGTAATAAGTTAATAAAACTATAAAATATTCTCTTCAGTTAAACATTAGGCATTATTTTTAAGGCTAATGCAGGTATTGGAAACAATATTTGGTGGTTCTCATGGTTTTTGTTTAAATACAACATGAAGTATGTAACTTTGTAATATAAATCGATTTATACAAAGCACTTTGTACTTAGCGTCAATAAGATTTTACAATAAACATTACTTTGATTTCATAAAACGATAAAAGAACTAATAATGACACGGTATAGGATGACCCCATGTAATCAGTGTTACTAGAGTTTTATATAATTGGAAAATCTTCATGCAGTTCGTCAAAGCAATAATTAAGTTGTCACACGATTCGGATGCGCACGTGCCTATTGGCAAAATGTTTATAAAACAAATTCTATAATTTTGTAACAAAACTGAGATTCTCTAAAAAGTTAAAACAGACCCAAGTATATAACTTCCAAAGTTTAGATAAAATATCAGTAAAATATTGGATATAAAAAAGAAACTTGGAAAAATCTTTTACAAACGCGAAATAGGGCATGCAAAATATTACAAAGTGAAAAGTAAATTAAAATACGAAACAAACTATCGTAAATGCAATAATGTAATAAATATATATATTTGACAAGCCCGTTGGCACAGTGGCAGTGAGAGCGCTTGCTGTGTCGGGGGTTGCGGGTTCGATTCCCGCCCGGAGTCAACAATATGTGCAAACATAGTTGTTGGCGACGACGTCTGGGTGTCAATTATATATTCTTATAAAGTATTTGTGTATGTATAAGTAGTAGTATCAGTGAATTAGATTCCATAACACAAGCTTAGAGCTTACTTTGGGTCTAATTAACCGTGTGTGAATTTGTCCAGGTATATTTATTTATTTTATTTATATACTGTCAGATATATCGAACAATACCAGGATTCGGGAAACCATTAAATAATTGATGAAAACGCTTTATATGTCAATACACATCGTTGCGTATATATCGCATCGGACCAAAATATTTGATATTAACACAATATCATTTGACTGCAATGAACACATTTAAGGCAAAATATATCAATTGTAAATTTTATGATTTATTTATACCGAACCTTTTAGTTTGTGCGTTACCATGGACTGAACTGTATTATCTAACTAACAGATAGGTATCCTTGTATACCTTACCTAACAATGGATGATTACTGTCTGTGTTTATTGTGAAAAGATATCATGTGATGATGACCCCAGTGAGACTTTGGGAAGAGGTCATCAAAACCATTTATATTTCAAGCGACGAACAAGCTTAGGACCCCATTAATTTATTTGTAATTGAGCATTATAAGGCGAGCTGTTGTATCGTCATTTGTTACATTATATCAAACCAACCGTTTAATGTATAACTGATGTAAATTATACTAGATTTCCTAACCAAGATAATATATAGCAGCCATAGGCGTAAATGTGATGATCAACAATATTGGGTTGCACGGTATGAAGTGAGGTGCTCATTGATGTTTATGTCCAAATATGACAGTAGGAGATCCAGTCACAAGCCCAAATACTATGTCTATAGTTAAGGATAAGGAGACAATGCATGAATGATTTGTTAAAACGAATGTGAGGGTACTGATGTGTCGGTATATGTTGCAAATCCTTTAATTTCCATATGATTCGCATTTGCCCCTATGATGTCGATTCGTTTACTAATCATGTAACATGATTTTTATGACGTGCAATAATGTAACTCAACTAATTAAGGACTTAACATTAATAATTAATCAGGTAAATAACAAAATAAACTACAGCACTGTGTCCTTAGCCCTAAAACTTACACTAACGAAATGTCAACAATAAAATTCATCTATCATTGTCAACAATATCTAAAGCATCTAATAATGGAAAATTCAAATATCATATTGTATGTAATGCAAAGGTAATATGAATCAATAAGTGTGAACCCGAGAAATGTCAAAAGGAATGTTCAGCTTTACTAAAACGGCAAACAGTAACTTGTGTTAATTCATCTAAGTAACAACTTAATAGTAGACATGACTTTAGGTACTGTAAACAACCAATCACTTCAACAAAAAGGTCATTTATCAATATTTGAATTAAATAATCATTTTGGCCTAGTTGAAAACACATTTTGGCATTCAAATAAAGACTTAACTCATGAGTATAATCCAACAATATCTAACTCGATGGATGATTTAACTACTCTTTATAATTTATTTATATATAAATCTCCCTTATATATATTTTTATAGAATATATTGACTGCAAAATAAATTTAATGCATTCCTAGCTTTTTACTCTTACGATCTAACTAGATTTATCTTATTTACAATGTTCATAATAGCAATTGTTCATCTCAGATACAACATGATGTAAGTCGGCGGTCAACACTGCGGTCGCACTAGGGTCGGCGGTCAGTCCACGCGCGACTCGGAGAAGGAGTCGTCCAGGTACGAGGGCAGCAGCGGCGCGGGCGGCGCGGGCGGCGCGCGCAGCGACTCGAAGCTCACCGACTGCTCCACGAAGGAGTGGTGCGCGTGCGGCGGCGGCTCCTCGCGGTACTGGCCCAGCGCCCAGGGGTCGGGCCACGCCGCCGCCCAGTCGGCGCCGCCCCACTGCGGCTCGGGCGCGGGCGCGCGGAAGGGCTCGCGCAGCGCGCCGTACCCGCCCAGCGGGCTGCGCGTGCACTCGGGCGGGCGCGGCGAGTAGGCGGCGTGCAGCAGGCGCTCGGCGCGCGCCAGCGGGCTGCACGGCACGCCGCGCGCCGGCTCGGGGCTGGCGTGCGCCGAGTACGCCGCCGCCTGCTTGGGCATGGGGCTGAAGTTGCCGCTGTTCCACGCGGGCTTCGGGTGCTCCTTGATCTGACTCGTGTCGGGGCTGGGCTGCGCCGAGTAGGGGCTGGGCTGCGACGAGTAGGGGCTGGGCTGCGTCGAGTAGGGGCTCGGCTGCGTCGAGTAGGGGCTGGGCTGCGCGGGGCTCGGCCCGGCCGAGTACGGGCTGCGCTGCGCCGCGAACTGGGTGTCCTGCCGCGGCATCGGACTGTAGTTGCCGTAGTTCCAACTGTTCGGGTTCTTGATGTCCTGTTTCATATTTTCCGGGCTCCGTTTGTTCTCTAACGAAGTCGTCGGACTGCATTGCTCTATCATTTTACCGTGTTTCAATTTGCTACTATCTAATCTATTGAGAGGGCTCGCCTCGGACCTGTGCGTCGGCGTGGTCTTGTAACTGGCCATGTTCCAGGATGGGTTGGTCTTCATGAGGTCCGTGTGCACGTCGGGACTGTTTTGTACTTGGCTGTCGGGCTTGGCCACGGGGCTGAAGTGCGGGCTGGAGCGCTCGGGCTTGGGCTCCGAGCGCGGCGTGGACGACGAGTCGGGCCGCGACTGCGGCCGCGGGCTCAGCAGCTGCGGGGTGGCGTCGCGGGACCTCGCGCCTTCCGGTATACATGTCAAACTTTCCTCTTTGCTAACGATCGCGTCGGTCGATTTGCTATCGGGTGACGATTTCGTGGTGTCGGATGTGTGCCCACTTTTATCTACGGAAGTGTTTGGTCCCGAACTGGCGACACTTTTCGGTTCCGGGATTAGGAACGAGGAAGACTTATCCTGCGCGGCCGCTTCCACCTTAGCGTCGGAATTCTCGACGGCGCTCGAACTCGAATCGTTAGCTTTGGACTTCGAATCGACTTCTGTTTTTTTAGAATCTTTGCCTTTCTTCTTGGATTTTGTTTCGTTAGCTTCTTCTTTGGCTTTCACCTTTTCCGGGTCGAAGCTATCTTTTAGGTCTTGAAGCTCCTTGCCAGTGTAGAGGCGTTTCATGCCTCTAGGCAGCGCGCGGCACGAGCTGAGATTTATGGATTCGATTCGCAAACATTTTAGAAGTACTTTTCTGACTGGCTCTAAGGAAACGGAGGAACCGCAAAGGTTCAGAATTCTGGAAAAGTTGACATAGAGATTTATTAATACAACTTCTTAGTGCCACACATATTTTTTGTTGGATTCGTTCGTATTACGTTCATGGTATACTAAGTTTAGTTGGCAGAGACCTTTCAACCTCTATCAGGGTTTAAACTTAACCTTTTATTCTAAAACAAAGACGTCTATAGTATGTACAATGTACAAGTACCTCGCGGTTTACCCATGTTGTGCCAGTTTCCGGGTAAATTTTGGAACAAAAAGTGTTGAGTGAACAATGTGATGTTCATAACTCTCATTCATTTTTGTGCGAACTTTCATTCACATTCGTTCCATAGTTTATACGTGAAAAGGGGACATAGATCCGCATAATACAAGTAGGATTGCGACATACTTAAGCTTGCTGCTGGTGGAGTCGGCGAGCGCCGCCACGGCGTCGTCCAGCACCCTGGCTGCCGACGCCCACGACAGGTCCAGCTCGATGAGGCTGTGCGACCACTTCTCACAGATCAACTCGAGGCACGCGTTGCTTTGGCGAGTCACGTTGCAACCTGAGGTGAAAAACCAGTTTGTTTATTTAGCTTTGCCTGTTATAGACGTGCGTGCGTATTTGTATGCGTGTGTTATATGCGTCATGTGTATCTAAGTGCGTAAGTCACGTTCTCCCTCTCTCACTGAAAAGTGAAAAGTTAAATAGTTCCCGGGTGTATGTGTGTGTGTGTGTGTACTGACCCCCGAGGAAGAGGTGCTGCAGGTCCCAGGCGGGCACGCGCACGAGCCCCGAGTGCGTGAGGCGCTGCAGCCCCCGCAGGTCCAGCAGGCGCAGGCGCGTGGCGCCGCGCACGAGCCGCGCCAGCGCCTCGTCGTGTGTGTGTGTGTGTGTGTACTGACCCCCGAGGAACAGGTGCTGCAGGTCCCAGGCGGGCACGCGCACGAGCCCCGAGTGCGTGAGGCGCTGCAGCCCCCGCAGGTCCAGCAGGCGCAGGCGCGTGGCGCCGCGCACGAGCCGCGCCAGCGCCTCGTCGTGTGTGTGTGTGTGTGTGTACTGACCCCCGAGGAACAGGTGCTGCAGGTCCCAGGCGGGCACGCGCACGAGCCCCGAGTGCGTGAGGCGCTGCAGCCCCCGCAGGTCCAGCAGGCGCAGGCGCGTGGCGCCGCGCACGAGCCGCGCCAGCGCCTCGTCGTGTGTGTGTGTGTGTGTGTACTGACCCCCGAGGAACAGGTGCTGCAGGTCCCAGGCGGGCACGCGCACGAGCCCCGAGTGCGTGAGGCGCTGCAGCCCCCGCAGGTCCAGCAGGCGCAGGCGCGTGGCGCCGCGCACGAGCCGCGCCAGCGCCTCGTCGTGTGTGTGTGTGTGTGTGTGTACTGACCCCCGAGGAACAGGTGCTGCAGGTCCCAGGCGGGCACGCGCACGAGCCCCGAGTGCGTGAGGCGCTGCAGCCCCCGCAGGTCCAGCAGGCGCAGGCGCGTGGCGCCGCGCACGAGCCGCGCCAGCGCCTCGTCGTGTGTGTGTGTGTGTGTGTACTGACCCCCGAGGAACAGGTGCTGCAGGTCCCAGGCGGGCACGCGCACGAGCCCCGAGTGCGTGAGGCGCTGCAGCCCCCGCAGGTCCAGCAGGCGCAGGCGCGTGGCGCCGCGCACGAGCCGCGCCAGCGCCTCGTCGTGTGTGTGTGTGTGTGTGTACTGACCCCCGAGGAACAGGTGCTGCAGGTCCCAGGCGGGCACGCGCACGAGCCCCGAGTGCGTGAGGCGCTGCAGCCCCCGCAGGTCCAGCAGGCGCAGGCGCGTGGCGCCGCGCACGAGCCGCGCCAGCGCCTCGTCGTGTGTGTGTGTGTGTGTGTGTACTGACCCCCGAGGAACAGGTGCTGCAGGTCCCAGGCGGGCACGCGCACGAGCCCCGAGTGCGTGAGGCGCTGCAGCCCCCGCAGGTCCAGCAGGCGCAGGCGCGTGGCGCCGCGCACGAGCCGCGCCAGCGCCTCGTCGTGTGTGTGTGTGTGTGTGTACTGACCCCCGAGGAACAGGTGCTGCAGGTCCCAGGTGGGCACGCGCACGAGCCCCGAGTGCGTGAGGCGCTGCAGCCCCCGCAGGTCCAGCAGGCGCAGGCGCGTGGCGCCGCGCACGAGCCGCGCCAGCGCCTCGTCGTGTGTGTGTGTGTGTGTGTGTACTGACCCCCGAGGAACAGGTGCTGCAGGTCCCAGGCGGGCACGCGCACGAGCCCCGAGTGCGTGAGGCGCTGCAGCCCCCGCAGGTCCAGCAGGCGCAGGCGCGCGGCGCCGCGCACGAGCCGCGCCAGCGCCTCGTCGTGTGTGTGTGTGTGTACTGACCCCCGAGGAACAGGTGCTGCAGGTCCCAGGCGGGCACGCGCACGAGCCCCGAGTGCGTGAGGCGCTGCAGCCCCCGCAGGTCCAGCAGGCGCAGGCGCGTGGCGCCGCGCACGAGCCGCGCCAGCGCCTCGTCGTGTGTGTGTGTGTGTGTGTACTGACCCCCGAGGAACAGGTGCTGCAGGTCCCAGGCGGGCACGCGCACGAGCCCCGAGTGCGTGAGGCGCTGCAGCCCCCGCAGGTCCAGCAGGCGCAGGCGCGTGGCGCCGCGCACGAGCCGCGCCAGCGCCTCGTCGTGTGTGTGTGTGTGTGTGTGTACTGACCCCCGAGGAACAGGTGCTGCAGGTCCCAGGCGGGCACGCGCACGAGCCCCGAGTGCGTGAGGCGCTGCAGCCCCCGCAGGTCCAGCAGGCGCAGGCGCGTGGCGCCGCGCACGAGCCGCGCCAGCGCCTCGTCGTGTGTGTGTGTGTGTGTGTACTGACCCCCGAGGAACAGGTGCTGCAGGTCCCAGGCGGGCACGCGCACGAGCCCCGAGTGCGTGAGGCGCTGCAGCCCCCGCAGGTCCAGCAGGCGCAGGCGCGTGGCGCCGCGCACGAGCCGCGCCAGCGCCTCGTCGTGTGTGTGTGTGTGTGTGTACTGACCCCCGAGGAACAGGTGCTGCAGGTCCCAGGCGGGCACGCGCACGAGCCCCGAGTGCGTGAGGCGCTGCAGCCCCCGCAGGTCCAGCAGGCGCAGGCGCGTGGCGCCGCGCACGAGCCGCGCCAGCGCCTCGTCGTGTGTGTGTGTGTGTGTGTACTGACCCCCGAGGAACAGGTGCTGCAGGTCCCAGGCGGGCACGCGCACGAGCCCCGAGTGCGTGAGGCGCTGCAGCCCCCGCAGGTCCAGCAGGCGCAGGCGCGTGGCGCCGCGCACGAGCCGCGCCAGCGCCTCGTCGCCCAGCCGGTACTCGCCCACCATCTCCGTGGACGCCTCGCCCGCGATCGACAGCTCCTCCAGGCAGCTCCAGCCCGACACCTCCATCTGCAAGCATCACGGGTTAGCACTTCAGGTAGGCACTCACTAGTCTCTCACACTCAGTTCGACATTAGCGGCGATCTTAGTGCCGGACGCAGGCTTCACTAATCATTTAATTTTGACCAACCCTGACAATGTTAGTTATCTCAATTTATCATCATGATATTTTAAATAGTATAAACTCTCGATAGTTAGAGCTTACGGGCGTCTGTCGAAATCAAACAAACTGTCGAGCATTAGATGGCCAACCGTAGACTAGGCAAAGCTTTATCCTCTTCATGTTATCCGATCATAATGTTTATCACAGTAAGAGTTAACAAAATATGTAATAAACTAACCTGTTGCGAAGTAGTAGCCGACGCCAAGACAAGTTGCGAGTTAGCCGCTCTAAAGACCCGCATCTTCGTGCATCCTTTCTGCAACGCTTCCAAAGGAATCGCGGCGGGATGCGACGTCGCTAAAGCTCCTGATATATCGAGCACTTCGAGGTTTTGACAGTGAGCCTGTAAGGAGAAGGATTTTGTTGATCGTAGTTCTATTTGCAGTTTTGGTAGTGGAAAAAATATTATTTTTGTAAGTTTTGTCTTGATTTCCCATTGCTGGATAAATAACCGAAGATATCAATACAGTAGGGCAGATTAGGCGTATAGATATAATATGTATGTTACCGCAACAGAGGCCAGTATCTGCGGCAGCGCGGTGAACTTGTTGTTGGCGAGCGTGAGGTGCGTGAGTCGCGCGCCGAAGTTCTCCGACACGCGCGCCATCGACGCCGCTGAAAGGCACGTACTTGACCCGCCGGTTTCCGACTGAAACGTAACAACATGTTAAACAGACTTCATATACTCGTACATAATAGTGAAAAACGCATTGTGTACCCAAAAGTAAGTGCAGTGAATCGGGTAATAAAGGAGATTAATTAGGTTGATATATTTCAAACATACCTGCTAATTGGGCTTTTGAAAAAAAAAAAATGATTTTTTTTATGTATTTTAAAACTTTATTATTAACTAGCGACCCGCCCTCGCTTCGCTTCGGGTAATCAAGATTTCACGTAGGAAAATCGGGATAAAACATTGCGTGTCTCCCGCAGGAATATACACAATCAAAATTTAAAGTGGGAAATTGGGGCTAAAATATTACATGTCTCGCGCGAGTATATATGTATACACAATCAAGATTTCGGGATAATACCTACATAGCGCGTCTTCGTCGTTCGTAGTTCGTAGGTAGATAGGTATATCCCCGCGCGCTTTGACCGCACGAAACAGTAAGTAGCCATAAGAGACCCGCCATTGAGCATTATTATTTTGTAAGCAGCGCCCCGCGGTTTTACCCGCGTTGTGCCCGTTCCCGTGGGAATTTCGGGATTTTTTTTACATAAAAACCTTCCTCTTTTATCACTCTACCTATTACAAAAAAGCGGCCAAGTGCGAGTCGGACTCGCCCATGAAGGGTTCCGTAGCAGCGAGTAACATAATAAAGAAGTTCTTGAAGTTCGTTGTACTTACTACTACTTACTTACTTAGCGTGTGGGTTGTGATCGATTAACGACCTCACAAACCAAAAAACTAAAAAAATAAAAAAAACTACTAACTAGACCTCGTTCAAACCAATTTTCGGTGTTAGATTACATTGTTATGTACATCATATATTTTTTTTAGTTTTATCATTCTCTTATTTTAGAAGTTACAGGGGGGGGGACACACATTTTACCACTTTGGAAGAGTCTCTCGCGCAAACTATTCAGTTTAGAAAAAAATGATATTAGAAACCTCAATACCATTTTTGAAGACCTATCCATAGATACCCCACACGTATGGGTTTGATGAAAAAAAAAAATATTTTTTTCATTTCTAAGTATGGGAGACCCCCCTAAAATTTTATTTTTTTTCTATTTTAGTGTGAAAATATTAATGCGGTTCACAGAATACATCTACACACTAAGTTTCAACAACATAGCTCATATAGTTTCGGAGAAAAAAGGCTGTGACATACGGACAGACGGACAGACGGACGGACAGACAGACAGACAGACATGACGAATCTATAAGGGTTCCGTTTTTGCCATTTGGCTACGGAACCCTAAAAACCACATCAAAATCCGTTGCGTAATTTTAAAGATTTAAGCATACAGACAAACAGACAAACAGAGACGACTTTATTTTATACTATGTAGTGATATTTCTCATCATAACTCTGAAACTAACTGTCCGATTTTAATAATTTAAAAAGGTATACAAAGAAACATAATTAACCTTGATTGTAGAGTCATTTATTTTGATGTAGATTCATATCATTATATGAATATCATCAACTTAAAATTACACTTCTTTTTTAACTAATTAATTTTAACTAAAAACGGTTATTGTGGCTTAACTATAATAGTTAGACATATGCCCTCGCGAACTTATTTGTTTGCAATGATATTATGTACTTTGATTGTGTAGAACATTGTTTTTGTGTATCATCAATAGATTTAGTAGCGCACGCCAATAACCAATTTTTTAGGCATGTTTTTCATACCTTGGGTTACATATACCCGCGTTGTGCCCGTTCCCGTGGGAATTTCGGGATTTTTTTTACATAAAAACCTTCCTCTTGTATCACTCTACCTATTACAAAAAACCACATCAAAATCCGTTGCGTAATTTTAAAGATTTAAGCATACAGACAAACAGACAAACAGACACGAAACAGAGACGACTTTATTTTATATAGCGGCCCGTCCCGGCTTCGCACGGGTACTAAACATGAAACACACATTCTCAATTTTTCGCGTCGAATTTAAACAAAATGGGAAATTTAATTCTTAGATATAATTCATTTTTTTGTACTTTTTTCATTGTTTTGTGTATTATTTATAGCCGCGCGTTAGATTATTTCGTGATCTTAACCCCCCCGTACCTCCGTGCCCGAGTGACGCCTGCCACTCCACAGCGCATAGTTAGCCGCCGAGTGGTTATTTAAAAAAATATTTACTCGTGATATCTTTTAAATGGAATGTCAGAATCTAATAATTCAAAAAGTGATAAATATAGGTTTAAAAGCAATCTTAAATAATAAATAATTTATTAAGCTATTGCATAGCTTCTATCGCGGGCCTTGAGCGCGGGGACCGAATCCAGAAATTCCGTAACGAAAAAACCTCACGCTCCCCACTCCGACGGGCAAGGAGGTGTGGCTTGAAGGCCGTGCATTTGGCATTGGCGAATTGGCGAGTTGGCGAGTTGGCGAGCTGGCGAGTTGGCGAGTTGGCGAGTTGGCGAGCTGGCGAGTTGGCGAGTTTGCGAACTGGCAAGTTGGCGAGCTGGCGAGCTGGCGAGTTGGCGAATTGGCGAGTTGGCGATCTGGCGAGTTTGTGAGCTGGCGAGCTGGCGAGTTGGCGAGCTGGCGAGTTGGTGATCTGGCGAGATTGTGAGCTGGCGAGCTGGCGAGTTGGTGACCTGGCGAGTTGGCGAGCTGGCGAGCTGGCGAGTTGGCGAGTTGGCTAGCTGGCGAGTTGGCGAGTTGGCGAGCTGGCGAGCTGGCGAGTTGGCTATTGCATAGCTTCTATCGCGGGCCTTGAGCGCGGGGACCGAATCCAGAAATTCCGTA
Organism: Cyclophora albipunctata; assembly: GCA_963082685.1. Lineage (NCBI taxonomy): Eukaryota > Metazoa > Arthropoda > Insecta > Lepidoptera > Geometridae > Cyclophora > Cyclophora albipunctata. The sequence goes on along the minus strand of OY720113.1, from coordinate 5,758,720 downwards.
ACGAAAAAACCTCACGCTCCCCACTCCGACGGGCAAGGAGGTGTGGCTTGAAGGCCGTGCATCGTCTAACGTCGTTTTAGTTCGGCAGTCTTCGACACGGCGTTGTGTGCGATTGTGCGTTGGGGGTGAGAGAGAGAGATGAGACGGGGGGTGAGAGAGGGGGGTGAGTGAGAGGGGTGAGAGAGAGGGGTGAGAGAGAGGGGTGAGAGATAGGGGTGGGAGAGAGGGGTGAGAGAGAGGGGTGGGAGAGAGGGGTGAGAGATAGGGGTGGGAGAGAGGGGTGAGTGATAGGGGTGAGAGAGAGGGGTGAGAGAGGGGTGAGAGAGAGGGGTGAGAGGGAGGGGTGAGAGAGAGGGGAGGGAGAGAGGGGTGTGAGAGAGAGGGTTGAGAGAGAGGGGTGAGAGAGAGGGGTGGGAGAGAGGGGTGAGAGATAGGTGTGAGAGAGAGGGGTGAGAGAGAGGGGTGAGAGAGAGGGGTGAGAGAGAGGGGTGAGAGAGAGGTGTGAGAGAGAGGGGAAAGAGAGAGGGGTGAGACAGGGGGGTGAGAGAGGGGGGTGAGAGAGAGGGGTGAGAGATAGGGTGAGAGAGGGGGGTGAGAGAGGGGGGTGAGAGAGAGGGGTGAGAGAGAGGGTTAGAGAGAGGGGTGAGAGAGGGGGGTGAGTGAGAGAGGGTGAGAGAGAGGGGTGATAGAGGGTGGTGAGAGAGATGGATGAGAGAGAGGGATGAGAGAGAGGGGTGAGAGAGGGGTGAGAGAGGGGTGAGAGTGAGAGGTGAGAGAGAGAGGTGAGAGAGAGGGGTGAGAGATAGGGGTGAGAGAGAGGGGTGAGAGAGAGGGGTGGGAGAGAGGGCTGATAGAGGGGGGTGAGAGAGAGGGATGAGAGAGGGGGGTGAGAGAGGGGTGAGAGTGAGAGGTGAGAGAGAGGGGTGAGAGAGAGGGGTGAGAGAGAGGGGTGAGAGAGATGGGTGAGAGAGAGAGAGAAGGCGGGAGGGGTGAGAGAGAGAGGAGGCGGGAGGGGTGAGAGCGAGAGAGGAGGCGGGCGGGGTGAGAGAGAAGAGGCGGGAGCGGTGAGAGAGGAGGCGGGAGGGGAGAGAGAGAGAGGAGGCGGGAGGGGTGAACCCACAATAAGCAATACTGCATGAATAAAATAATTTAAAAAAATATATATATAGTATAATTGCATAAGTTGATACAAAATGCTATGCAATAGCTTCACCGCGGCAGTCCCCGAGTGCCACACGTCTTTTTTTAATATAAAAAATCGCTTATTGTCACAAAACTATAATATTTTTTTTTTTTTAAACTAAATATAGCCTATGTCACTCAGGGATAGTGTAGCTTTCGAATGGTGAAAGAATTTTTTAATTCGGTGCAGTAGTTTCAAAGCCTATTCGAAACAAACAAACAAAAAATCAAACCTTTCCTCTTTATAATATTAGTATAGATAGTATAGATAATATTGATATTTAATGCAAAAAACTTAAAAAAAATACTTTTTCAATTAATTATAAACAATTAAAAATTGATGAAATTTAAATAAAAATCACGTGACTATAAACGCGCCAAGATTGGTCACCGTAGTGGTGACGTCATAATGATATAGCTATTTAACCATAAGTACGTACAGCGTTTACAATCAAGATTCCCGCCCTTTTATTCTCTTTCCCTCCAAAAGTTTGCGATGTAACCGAACCTCTTTTCATAAACATATAAAAAGTTTGCGATGTAACCGAACCTCTTTTCATTAAAATTAACTAACATTATCACGTCACACGCGCTCGGGTTTGTTCGGGAGCTGTCGGCGTGTCTTCGGTACTGGATTCAAAAATTAATTTTTATTTTGAAATAACTTTTGAATTATTGCGAAAAAAATAAAATAAAAATAGTTTTGTTATAAAACTAATATATAATCTTTCCATTTATCACAAAAAAAAATTTTTTTCAAAAGCCCAATTGCCTAAACCTTTGAATCGATTTTGATGAAATTGGTTACTGTGATAGATGAGAGATTAGTCTCAAGGTAAGTCTCTAGGACTTGGGAAAACACATATTGTCCAATCATCAATAATCAAAAGATAATGATCGGTATACGACTGTGTGACTTCAATAGGGCGAATTCTGGAGGATGAATGTATGAATGTATGTTTGTTACTCTTTCACGCAAAAATTACTGAACAGATTTGGATGAAAATTTACAGTAATATAGGTCATACATCAGAATAACATATGGGATACATTTTATCCCGAAATTCCCGCGGGAACGGGTACAACGCGGGTAACACCGCGGGGCACGGCTAGAATACTATATTAGAATTACCGTAAGTGAAAGATCTATTCTCTGCAACTTGGGCAGGTTCTGCAGCAGTTCGAACAGCTGGTCGGGCGTGATGCGGCTCCAGCCGGCGAGGCTGAGCTCCAGCAGGCCGGGGCAGTAGTCCGCTATGCACGCCAGCACCCACGACACATTGCATACCTTCCATTGAGCTGGGGGAAGGAAATCATTATGTAGCGTGATTTGCTATCATTCGCAGTTTAGAAAACTACTTACTACTTAAGTGTTTATTTTATAACTTTAATAAATAAGTAGTTTCGCGTATCCTAGAGATTAAGGGCATATTTTGATGATGCAAAACTCGTATTTTTGATAAAACTTAATTATAAATCATTTTTGCACCTTATAAGATAGCTAATAAGACTACTTACTGCATTATTATATTTAATTCATAACTTTATTTACGGATACACTTCGTTTTTATATAATACATTCTAATCATCCTTAGTAGGGCGAAGTATCGCCGATACTTATAATATAGTTATTGATTAACATCTTAAATCCATCAAAATGTATAAGGATTCATCTCTCTCACTCAATAGTATAGAACAATCAATTGGTTTAATTATGAGTATAAACAAGGAGTTACGACTTTCGCTTACCAACCTTATCAAGTTATTTTATAGGGCTAGAAAAGACAGCAGTGACAAATTAAATAGTAACTAACTATATTTGGCGTTAAAAGGGGGCTATACCAAAAAAAAATTGACATACTTCTGTAAAGCCACTTCGTAACTAAATAATTATGAAATGAGAAAACGTTAAATGGAATTGGAGTATACCCATCCACAAAATACCGGAATTTATTGTGGTTTCCGAACAATTACTCTTCTATGAAGTCATTAGGTTTGTATGACAAATTAATTACCTACACATTATTATCCTGTATTAGTTATACAGTTATAGTCATTATACAAACACCCTGTATGACCAAATAATTAGGTACCTAACTTGTAATTCATAATGAATATGGGCAGATTGTTTCAATGGTTGGTTACTGTTAACATACGTTCGTTAAAAAGGTTATAATTTTTTGCGGTGTTAAATACAAAGCTTTGTTTCATAAGTTAAATGACAGTCTGTTAAAGTAAATTTATTACGTCTGTTGAGACTGAAATTTTGTGTTGACGTTTACTGGTGCGCGACCGTAAGTTGAACCCGCCCGAAATAGATAAAAAGTATCGAATATTACCATTAATACTATAATGATATGCCAATTTCAACCCAAATAAGTTTGAATTGTTTCAAGATATGTGCGCAAACAAAATGACTTTCACTTTTACAGATCAGTGGAGATCAGAAGTTATGGCTTACCAATATTTAACGTTTGACATTGCATCAGTCGATTCTCCAACAGCCAAACTAACTTATAATCCGTTTTGAATTTCTCCGTTGTGTATTGTGCTAAATCTACATTCTTCCATAGTTCTGGTCTACAACTAACACTACGCCAAAGTTTGCACACTCGCCCCAATCTGAAATAAACAATATAATTAAATTAATAAAGTGGTTCGCTCACGAACTGGACGCCTACAAGAGGGACTGGCGATTGGTGGCTTTAAATCGAGAAAAGTAGCGGGAATATGATGAGGCCGTTGCCCAACAATGGGGCGATACGAGCTAGTAATGTTTTTTTAAAAGAAATTGAAGTCGCTGTAGCCGAAAATGGTTTAAAGTATATATGTATATCTTTGCTAATATACAAAAAAGACCAAATTATTTTGTTTGTTTTTTCATCCCGAAATTCCCGCGGGAACGGGCACAATGCGGGTAAAACCGCAGGTCGCCCAGAGATGGCGTGACGATCTTGATCGCTTTGACAACGATTGGTTTAACCTAGCCTAGAAGGAGATGCTTGGAATATTTAAAGAAGACCTGTGCCCAGGGGTGGGACAAAATTTATTCATAAAAAAAAACTGTGGTTTCAAATGAAATATATGTATTAGTGATTCAATATCAGTATTGGCAGTTCTTTCAGTAGTGAATTGTGTTATATAACACAAATACTATACTAGGTCATTAACTTGGTTGATCAATTTTATTGCAATGTGAAGAAATTATATTACCATATGCTTAGTTCCACTTATTAATTAAAATTGCAAAAAGTAAATTAGTAAATAGCTGAAGTTATTAAGTAATGGTTTATGATTAAGATTCTAATAAGGATTATTAATGCGAAAGTTTGTGAGGATGTATATTTGTTACTCTTTCATGCAAAAACTACTGAACAGATTTGCATGAAACTTTACAGTAATCTACATTATGCATCAGAATAAGACATGGCATACATTTTATCCCGAAATTCCCACGGTGACGGGTACAGCGCGGGTAAGTCCGCGGGGCGCGGCTTGTACATTTTAGTTATAAGTAGTAGTAGTATTAGATTTCTGCAGTTCAAAGACCTTACTTAAGCAAAAGAGAAGAGGATAAGCATAATCACTATCCTCGTTTAACTCTACAGTCAAAGAGTATATTTACCTGATCATAGAAGGTAAAGTGCCCTGTGTGGTCACTACATACTCAAATATTTTAAGAAGAATCTCACTGGGCATTGAGGTGCCCCATGGGCTCTGAGGTCTCGCATCAATACTCTCCGCTGCACTAATTCTAGTTCTTTCAGTCTTTTCACTTTTATCTGAAACAAAAATGATATTTTGTTACTGAATGTTTTGTAACAAAGCTGTTTGTATGAAATAATATTAACACATAAATAAGGTAACAAAAGGTCCACAACCTTAGTTGAGAGAAGAAATTTTAAAATATCATACAGTAATATTCATTTTAAAATAGAGCATGTATAAAACATTAGATTTTGATTATGTGTTAAGTAGTAACACTTCTTCATATTATTCTAGAATATCCCAGAATCCTAAAACTGATTTTGTGTTTATCTTTAAAGTATTTACTATGAACATATTTAGAGTGGGCATTAGTACAATACATTGTCATCACACTCTATTACAATATGTTATGTTCCTAAATATATATAAAAGCATTCATTGTTATTCACCAGACATTATAAGTTTTTATACTAAATGAAACGGGTCTATACGGGTGGTCACGGGATAACTCCCGTGACCACGAGCGGTGTAATCCGCTCGAAACGTCGGGTACGTATTTTAGTAAATACGTGTAATTATCTAACGCGATACAGACCCGTTTCATTTAGTATAATGAGTGCAAATCGTGTGAGTTTAAAAAGTTTATTATAAGTTTTAATTTATTTTAGTTTCACCTGTCCTGGTGCATGTCAGAGTGTCAGTGTTTGTAATCAAATAATGCAAGTGAATTTTGACCCACTTCCAATTCAGACGTTATTGATACAAGTTTAATTTCAATGACAATGCATGAGTGACAAAAAAAATTGCCGATAATGTTCCACTGCTGGGCAAATGGCTCTCATTGGAGATATGAGTACAGTAAGGGGGACAAAAAAATAAAAATATTATATATGAAATACTTATTCAGTAATAGTCCATACTTTTTATATCTTTACTCTTAGCATTATTAGGTTTCCGAACTCTAGGTTTTGTTTGTCGAGGCTTTGTTGCCGCCACGCTCATGGCAGCCGCCGTATCTCCGCGGGAAGGGTCGTATTCCTCGCCTGAACTCTCGCTGGCCACAGGTGAAGCTGTCCGCTTCTTCTTGGACTTCCGCTGACCAATATCAGATATGGAAGATATGGAAGTCGGTATTGGTGCTACCTTCAACTGGAAATTATAGAGTAATGTTTAAATAACTTGAATTTGTGGGGGAAGCAATAAAAAAATATGATTTCTAAAATTAAAATTTAGTAATTTGTATAGTGACTGTCAGGATAGATGTAAATTATATGTAGTTAAATTTTCAGTGGGAAAAGTGAGTGAATAATTTCTAGAATTTTAGATGTAGTTCCTTCGAATTTTAATATATTAAGTCACTAATACTATTTTTAACTGACCATTGTTAAAAGTCCGAGGTAAAAAACTACTTAATTAAAATATATTACTAAAAAAAACCAGGCAGTCACCATAGGAAAAAGCAGTGCAGCTATGATATTAGCAATAAGCTAATATCATAGCTGCACTCAGGCTAATGAACATTATTAAATATTTTTTAAATATCTATTTACCACTAGCAATAAACATATCAAACAAATTTATAATTAACTAGCAGCGCCCCGCGGTTTTACCCGAGTTGTGCCTGTTCCCGTGGGAATTTCGGGATAAAATGTAGCCTATAGCCTTCCTCGATAAATAGACTATCTAACAGTGAAAGAATTATTCAAATCGGTTCAGTAGTTTCTGAGATTAGCGCGTTTAAACAAACAAACAAACAAACAAAACAAACTCTTCAGCTTTATAATATTAGTATAGAATATAGATCATGATTTATATACATTTTCATTAACCTATTTCTAATTCAAAATTCTAAGGTAAATAGGTATTATAGAAATTAAGAAAACAATTACCATTTCCTGCTATCATAGGATAGCCTATAAAGACCAGTGGTTTTACTTTCATTGAAAACAGGAAAAAATACCTTAAATTTTACTAGGTTTATTGTAAGTAATTTAAATAGCTAAGTTGGTTTTTGTATCATTTCTATTACAGTAGGTATCTACTTCTTGTAATACCTAAAATAAAGTAATGTAACAATTGAGACCATTAAGATAATGTTAAAAGTATAATTTTAATTTGTTGTTTCTTACATTGTAACACAGTTAATATATTTTTGTTTTTTGCCTATTTCCATCCTATCCCTATTATTTAATTCCAATATTGTAGTAACATTAAGAAATGAAAGTAGTAGTCGTACATCCATAATTAATATGTGAAATCAATATGTAGGTATTGAACATGAATGATAAGATATGAAACAGTGACAATACTTACAGCTTCATGGACACTTGTTCTTCTAATCTTAATCTTCATTGTGTTTGTATCTACTATCTGACTCCGATATGTGGACACACTATCAGCCTTCTTCGATTTCTTTTTACTACGAGAACAAATGTCCAACATTGACCGCGGCTTCCCACTACAAGGTATTATTGCATGTGATTGTCTTTCTTTTTCCTTTTTCCTCTTTTTTGTGGATAATTGACTAAGTTCATGACTGTACGGCTTGCCGCTTTGCCGTGTTGGCACGTTTATGATGGGTAACTTAACACTGCACTTGAGTACTTCGTCCTCTGAACTACTCTGCACTGGTTCTTCTTCCATGTCTTCGAGCTCTGCTTCAAACTCCTCCTCATTATTGACACCTTCACATTCACTACTAGTCACTAAACTTAAGTTTTTACCACTTTGCACTTGTACAATTTCAATTTTAGAATGAGTCCTATGGCGTGAGCGTTTCTTCTTTTTACTCTCAGAAGGAAGACACCCGTTCATATTAGAGCGTTCGGAATCTTTCTTAGAGTGCTGTTTCCGCTTCTTATGGCGGGATTTAACTGGGGACGACATGATACCATTGGCTATCAGCTGCTGTTTATGAATGGCAATCTCGTCAATACTCTGCTCGAAATCGGTTTCGAGTTTGACGCAGGATACTGCATCATCATCACCGGGCTCGGTGTCAGCATCAGAGCCAGCTCTGGAGAGGTGCACGTCAGGGAACAGATCCTTGCGGACGGTGAGTCTTGCGGACTCATACCCGCCGTTGACAGGGCTGGAACGACCAGACATACCGTCCGCCTCCCACCGCCCTCACGTACCACTGATTAGGTATGGGCGTTATTTCACGTCACTAGTTACAATAACTAGTTATGGGGCATGTAACCGAATAACTAGTTTCGAGTCACACATAAACATGTTATTTTTGTAACCAGTTACATTACCAATGCAGTGATCGAATGAAAAGCGAGACACGAAACAAAACTAGTTGCGAGCGTATGTCGTTTCTTTCGCGCGTAATAGTTACTGTTACTGCTCTGTGCCTACTTCTTTGTAGGTACTGACCGACGAAGCGAGCCGAGATTTCCCGAAATCACGAGTGATGACACGATGAAATTCGAACATGCACACACCAAGTCGCCAACTACCAAAATGATGTGTATAATTTTCATACGTATTACTTAGGACTTAAAGATTAATTTAGATTGGTCATTATTTTTAAACTTCGACGGGCGGCGTAGAAACTAAATTTGATATTGTATTAGTATTTGTTTATGTTTACTTGTTTACAAGTGAAACTTGTTTATTTCGTTGGTGAATATTGCGTAGACCCTAGTCTGATACGATATCTCCAGGAGATGACTACACTAGCTACAAAAACTAATTCGTTCAAAAAACCTGAAGCTTGTGACATGTAACGATTACGTAGGTAACCAGTTATATTTTTCGTTTCGCAAAAACTTCAGTAACACCATGTTGAATCACTGAATAGAATTTGACAAATAACTAGTTATTAGTTATAACTAGTTTTCAAAACAGGTTACGCCTTCACAATAACTAGTTACGTTACGTTTCGCAAAAACCACGTAACGACCCATACCTACCACTGATATATACCACTCACCTGTCTGCGAGGTAAACAATCAGTTTGACACATCACATTTTCACTTTTTGGACCAGCTATTCATAAATCGTCTAGTGTCTATATGTATAGGTCAAATATAACTGTATAAACGAATACGAAACATTATTATTTCTTTAGTTTTCACTTTCTGTGAGTTCCAAACATTTTATTTTCTTCACATATTCGCATTTTAGGTCATCCATGTTCATGTAACGTTGTGATTGCGAAAAACAAAGTACAGATCATTTTGGTAGACGGTTGAAATTACTTTTCGGTGAAAGATACACAATGAATACAATTATTAAACGTTTGCACATAATATTACACTTTATTCTAATTATTTTTGTCTACTGCGAGTTGATGAAAACTGTTGACCTTGTTTAGAAGCATAGTATGTTTCAAATTTTAATCAACAGATGTCACAAAAAAGTTGCTCTCATCAGTGTGAAGTGACTTTGTACCAGCGCAGAATAAACTATAATTTAAAGTTTTTGCAGAAAAAAATTGTATTCACAGTGTAAATTACCATAAATGGAGTAGACTACTCATTTCTTTCCAAATATATATAAAAACTCAATTTTATTTGATTAAATACAAAAGAAAATATCGTCCTAATACGCCTTGACAAAGATAACAATTGTCAAAAAATATTGCGTAAAAGTCTTCTTGTTTCCATAATTTGCCCATAGATGGCAGTACTAGTAGAAAACTTCAAGAATATGGATTTTGGCTCTTGCTTTGTTTTGTTTCTCTTTCTTTCTTTCCCGCAAATGAAATAGAATAACAAAATTGCTTCTGCAGAGCAAAATGTCAAGTTATGTGGGTTTGTGAGAGTTATTTGGCGCATTTTAAACGTAAAAACAATCAATAACTTATTTATGTTGTGGTATTATACATAAATGATGACGATACGCATTGTCTGTATTCTCTGTGACGTTAATAATTATTGATAATGATAACCTATACGGTCTTTGCAGCGAAGTACATAAACTGGTGAGTCATATTTATATTTATTACATTTGCTGTATAAACTTATCGATGATCTCATACATAAAATTGTAGGTATAGGTGGTGTGTTCGTGCTACATGTCTATCTTGTTCAATGGTTAAATATTTTTTATTTCCAATAATGGGTAACATTCGGACTTGAACCTTTATTTGATAGATATTTTACAAATATGTACCTAACTTCTTATGTACCTATTTGTTTACTCTAGTAACCTACGAATCTACGTTCACAATTATGTATCAATGTAACGTAAGATTGGGCCAGCTTTAGTACCTAACCTACTAATGTACCAAAACAGCTGAAAAAATCATAGGTACCCAAATTCTCAATCTCCCTTTTGATCACCAAACAAACTGGACCAGAAACCAAAAGTGGGTACCTACTATTGAAACCTAGATACCTATCTCCTTGTTTTGTAGGTAGGTGCCTACTCGGTAAAGTTGGCGGTAGACCACTTTGATAAGATATAATAGATCTAGGTACTACTTAGGTATTATAATGATTTTATGTCTGTAGATACGTTAGGTCTACGATGTTTTAAGTACCTAGATTCTAAGTAATAAGATACCTAGGCTCGTCCTCTCAGTTTGGTCTGTCTTGTACGTACCTAACATTTTAAACGGGAATTTTGGGCATACTAGAACCTAGTTAGTGGTATTCCAAAATATGACTACGATCAGTCTGGCAAAAGTTCATCCAACTTCATTCAGTAGTTTTTGCGTAGGGTTGGCCACTAACCCACTCGAATTTACTTACCTAATTTTAGTAGTTTTTGCGTGAAAAAATAAGAGACAATACACCTAGCTAAATGCGAAATGATAAAGTTTGAACAATTTTGATAAAGTTTGAACAATCAAGTGCCTTCATAGTTACATTACTTCCTTCATAAGTGCATCTTAAGTGCCTACCTAGCAGGAAGTGGGGTTGCAGTTCCTACATACCTAACTACTTTCGCAAATAGGTGCAGTCAAAGTTACTTTTGCATTTAGTGTGTTCTGCAGGATTCTGGACACATGCCACTAACGTAGCCATTGGAACGTCCATAGTCTGTAGTATTTGTCGTCATACCTACCAACCTTTATCTGGATAGGTTACTAGACAGCTAGAAGGCCTATGTTATATTATCTTCCAAGAGTTGGGTCATTGCTCATTGCTTAGATGAGAGTTGATAGCTCAATATTCTTTTTACGATCTAATTATTTTACGGGTCCCAAAAATTTCAACTTATAGAGCCGATTGTCCAACTAAAGCCATCCTTCTACAGAGGGAAAATGTGCAGTCATAGTCATAACTCATATGTATGTGACAACATGAAATTACTAAACCTTTGTCTTTAGAAAGGCTCTAGTCGGCGACGGATCAGTTCACATTTAAGAATTTAAAAAATAAATAGCTTGGTTTTATTTATTTCTGGCTGTGAATCTAGCATATAGTTATGAATATCTTGCTCTCAGTTATTTTATTTACACTTAATCCTTCCACTTTTGTCTTGCGTCAGTCATCAGATCTTTGACCTTCGTTCGACAGAGATGCAGTGCACTCATGTATTGATATTGCCATTAGTATTCGCTTACTGGGCGTGGTAAAAGAAATATTATAATTAGGAAGGTATATCAAGTAGTGCAGCGGCCCGCCGCCACCAGTTTTTTTCTCTCGTTTAAATCGTTATACGAGAAAAACACTTCTAACTCCCTTGACAATTACGGGATGAAACATGCCATATGTGTTATCATTTATAGCCATTATGTTCAAGGTGCCAAATGTCCATATCCATCCAGTCATTTTAGCTTAAAATAACAGCAAACGTACGTCGTGTCCATCCGTTCAACCCATCCTGTCATTCATCCACATGGTATTAACAAGGACGTCGCATTCCTCTCATTTTCTTGGCTATCTTTGCATTACATACTTTATTATATTAGTTATTATTCCCTGTCTTTTAACCAGAGTTTACTGACACCGAAAGTGTTATGGTATGAACAACCGAGTTATCGAATTAACCTGACCAGCACCATAGCTGCACTCAACCCGAAAACGCGCTGTTGCATAAAGCATACCACCAAGCTAATTTACGCGCTTTGTTTCAGGTACCTATACAATTCGTGCCAATAATAATAAAACAAGTACAAGTCGTGAGGCGAGTGGTAATTGAATAGCTGAGTATCGGTGTCGCGTTGCAAGTGTCGGATGTCTGGTGTGAGGGTTGGATGCAGTATGGTGTCGATGTGGTAGTGCGCGCGAGGTGGGTCTCGAGTGATGCCCGTCGCTGGGATGCAGAGGCATGGTAGACGCGGCTGCGGAGCGCCGGCACACCGCCGCCGCCGCGGTCTGCGATGCAACACCAAGTCTCACCAAGTAAGTACCTGTACCATACTTAATTTTATTGCAGCCATTAATTTGTATCTAATACGTTTTAAAACCAATCTCAAGCAAGGAAAATACACAAATCGCAGGAATTGGAAACATCATCCTTGGTTTTATTTAAAAGTGGGTTAATAAAAGTTATTTTTAAACTCTGAATAGATATGACACTGAACTTAATTAAATCATAAGATTAAATATATTTTTTCTGTACGGTAAAGTTATGGAACAAAATATAAAACACCTGATTTCTAGGCTTAACCGATGAATATTAATATCGAATAGCACATTACTTATTTTAACATGTTAAATCGTAAAGCGAAGTATGTAGAATGTACATACATCCCTAAAAATACTTCGATAATTTAACATTCTATATCGCTTTATTTGGTGTTCATGAAATAACTACATACCTAATATCATTTAAACATTAGCTATGTGTATGTTATCACTCATCAGACAAACGCTAAAACAATTTTCCAGCCCTTATAAGTACTTTTCAATGATTTGCATTTTGCTATGTATAGAGTATAGCGACTGTCATCAATCTGATGTCTGGCATCAAAATTAGTTTGAAATTGATTCATTGGTTCAGTTCATATGTCGCGACCATTATTGACCGTTTATTATTGACCGTTGGCATCTTGCCGCTGACCCATGCTCTACGATCTATGTAAGTTTCCTTTTTGATTAAATAAAGTCGATTGATATCGATTCTACAAATGTCACCTCCAATATTCTTCTAATGTCTGGTTATCATTGACATAGATGTAGGCGGGGTATGTATTTAATCATTTAGCTTGCAATAATTATATTTATCTTACGCATACTTGTTCAACGGGAAAAAATAATGTCGATACTTGATAAAACCATATTTTAATTTTAAATGTTGCTTCTGTACTGTCTGAATAAAGTTGCACGACTGCTTTGAACGGTCTATTAGCGTAACAGGACTAAATATTTTGATAGGCATTATGTTGATTAGGTAACTGAATAAGTGACCAACTGTTTTGCAGTTGTTTGAATAGGTGTAAGAGGAGTATGGCACGCATAACAAGTTGGTAGTTTTAATGAGAGCTGTGATACGTCTCGTCAGTGCCGTCATGGGCCGTGTTATCAGCGAGTCGTGGGCGAGTGTGTGTGCGTTTTCACGTACGAATGTGCTAATCATGTGTGCGCCCGATAGTATGGCTTCCAGGAATCGCGAGTAGATTTCTCAGAATCGAATGACAGTCACGCGTGTTTTCAGCAATGAATGGGGTGCTTCACCGTCTTTGTTATGGAGTTTTTTAACGAAATTTAACCGTGTATGTCCACAGCTACTTAACATATCTATGCATGCAGTAAACCACTGGCTACTCGACTAACGTCTCTCGATACACGTTGGGGTAGGTGCCTGAGTACTGAAGGACTTTCACAGTAACAGGTTCGACCACTGTTTAACTATTTCTTAGTCCAAAAAATCCTCCACTTTCATAGATATACAAATACTTACCAAAGTGCTTTACATAAGCACATAAAGTACCTAAATAAAATTAAACATTTATCTTGATCATTATTATTTACATAATATTATCTATGTAGATTAAGGTATCTGGAACTTATTATCAAAATAATTAGGGGAATTATTCTTTCATTGTCATGTATAATTATGATAATGAGTTTGACAAAAGAAAAGAATGTTGTCTCATGGCTTCTGCTATAATTAATTAATGATTATTGATTACACAAAAAACTTATTTTAAGTATTGATATCGGTTTATACGATTTATCAGATTAATCGTGATATACGTCAGATACGTTTTTTGTTAGACGTCACTTATAGGTATAATCTATTTTTTTCTGGCCAATATTGCAACAATAGAATTTTTTCTAGATATAAAATATTTAGGGCCTTATTTATAAACAACATTTAAATTATGAAATGGTGTGTCCCTTTTATGACATACGCTATTTTCCAAAGAGCAAAAGAGACAAAACAGTTTATAACAATGTTTTAGGAAAAGAGCGTATAGCGTTACTAACATGTTGAATGTTTTACGTTAATAAGTTAATAGGGGACAACACTCTGACCCACAGGGTATCTTTAGTTTTAGATTAATAGTAGTTTATGCAACGTCATATAAAGAAGGGTATTAAAACACGAGTGTGAGTTTATGAAACGAGCGCAGCGAGTTTCATAATAGTAACGAGTGTTTTAATACCCGTGTTATATGCAGTTGCATACACTACTTTATCTTCACTATTTAATGCAATTAATCAAACAAAATTTTAAAAACAAAACACATTGCGAAACATTAAATTCACGCGTAGTACGTGTATTGTCACAGTGAACTTGCCGCCATTAAAATCTAACCAATGAGAGCGCAGCTGCGCGTAGGGCCAATCAGGAGCGAGCGAGATCTTACCAAAGAGTTTTGTGTATGTAGTTTCGACGAAGTTTTCACGTATAACCCAACTATTTTAAAAAGCCAGCCTAATATCAAAATTTTATACAACTAGTATGAGGATTTTGACATAAGGCTCGCCAGGTTAATTGGTCGCGTTATAATGATGTTATAATGTTAAATTATAATGATATTATAACATCATGTGCAATTGCTTAAATTGAGTGTTTTAGTTGTCTGCGCTATAACAGTAGTAATTATAAGTCAAGTATTGGAAACATAAGTAGAATGTTACAACATTAGTGTAGATAAAATTATTTATTGCTCTACACCGTAGCATTACCTTAAAAGACTAACCCAACACATATGTTTAGAAATCCCTTAAAAGCGTGAAAAATATTAAGCGATTATTTACGTAAAGTTCAATATGTTACCAACTGCAACATTTTTGTCAATATCTATATTAGTAGGTATAATCGAAACCGATAATGATGTCACTGTTCATATTTATATATACTTACCTATTTATTTGTAAATCGTACAACCACTTATTACCACACATTTTACGAACAATGTATGTTATTTGCATTGCACCAAATGTAAAGGGCTTTCGACTAAGAAATAAAGCAAAGCTGTTCAATGATTTGTTTGGGCGGTTACTCATTGTGAGTCTATAATAGATTCAACAAGGGGAGTCAAATTATTTATTCGAAACCAAATGTGGACTGTTTTAGGTAACTGTTTATTTGTACTGTTATAGGTCAGCTGTTTTAACTGGGGCGGTCAATATTGTTAAGTTCTATGTCGTTTGTTCTTTTTTAACCCCCAACACAAAAGAGGGGGCTATAAGTTCGTATGTTGTATATCTCTGCGTGTGGCACCATAGCTCTCAAACGGATTGACCGATTTCGATACGGTTTTTTCATTTGAAAATCAGTTTCCTTGCGGTAGTTCTTAGTTTCTATGTTTGGTAAAGTTGTTCAGCCGTTTTCGCGTAGGGAGTTTTCAAAATGTTTAATTTTACTCGTTTAAAAGCGGGGTTGTACTTCTCTGTTTTATTATTTGTAATTTAATTATCATTCTTATTAGTTGTGTTTAGTATTTCTAACAACTCAAACGTCAACATTTTCTGATTATGAAGTCCATTTTATATTATGAAGGTCTTCTACGGTCCAGTGTGTCCGTTCTACTCCAACGTCATGAGTTGTCATAGTCTAGCAACTGTTTGGTGTATCTCTGTTTGTTTCCATGGCATAGTTGTGTAGTGTTGGTGTTGACGGGCGCTACTCTCGCTAATTCCGTCGGTGACTGCGAGGGGCCGCGGTCGGTGGTGGGGCGGGGGCTATTTTCGTCTGGCGGCCACGTTTGGAAAAGGCAAGGTGACGTCACGATCCTCCGCAAGCGATGATGCCATCGGCGCAGAGACTCGCACCGGTCGACTTGCCAAAATACACCAGCACGATCCACGAGATGATGTGCCGCGAATGATCAACTTTATTTTGGTCATTGTTATTGTAATGAATTGTCTTTGTATTCAACTTTATATCGTGTCATAAAACATGACATTAATGGCACTTTTAATTAACTGAATTTCACATGCTCATCCGTTCGCTTGAAGGTAGAGTTGTCGCCGAATTTCTCATGCGGTAGAGCCAGGGAATAATATTTACGTTTCGATATTTTTATGATTTTCTTTTGACTTTGATTGACTGTCCTTAAAATAACTAATTTAAATTCCATCGATTACAACAACATTATCTGCACGATTTCCTTTGAATATGTTAATACCGTGAGACTTGTATGTAGAATCGTTTTGCTTTTTATCTCCAATGCTCAGTATACCTGCTAGCATATATAGATTTACAAATAAGTCTTCGAAATATTTTTATAGTTAAACCCTTGTCCTAAATCAGTGCTTCATTTTTCCACACTTGTGTGTGAATGTCAATTTCAATTACGAAATCGTTTTTAATGCAGGAGTTATAATTATTATAGCTTCGTTATTAATGAAAACATTAGGGACGTCATGTTTATTAATTAATGATGTGCTAACCTATACTACAATACTTTATGGTTTGTTTACTCGAGTATGTGTGCGATGGAGGCTAGCGTGGTTGTTATCAGCGTTTGCGCTGTGACGGCGATACCGGTTCGCGGGCGCGTTTGAGTTCAGTTGCTGGTCGGTGGTTGAGCCGGTGTGAGCGTGTTGGTGGTGGCGCGGCAGTGTGTGTGTTTCGTGGCTGAAGTGTCGAGTCGCGGGGAGTGAATCGGTTCTCTCGGTGCGGGTGTTGCCGTAGGGTCGGGCGGGCGCTATCGTTCGCCGGCCACCAGTGTACAGTCGCCGCGCTCGGCTCCCGCGCGCTCTATGCGCGCTCACATCACAGTTCCGTCCGCTAATTGAACAAACATGCCAGTCTGTTTACAGTGACTTGTGTGAAATTGAACATTGGTAACGTAAAATTGGTACAAAGCGGCCGTTTATATAACTTCACATTCGAAAAGTGAACAACACAGCATCAAACCGGCGAGTACGTCCACATGTACTGGCGGTGCGATTCACTTCATGCTTTTGTCTGATCGTCGAAGGGAATACGTTGAATTTGGTTGTAGGTTACAAAACTTCGAATGTAGATTTTGATTAGCGGGAGTTTTCAGAGATAGTTAAATTGTTCTTATGTCATCAAGTCATCATCATCAGTATTATTCCCTCTTGTATCGCATCAAATCGCATGTTAGTTGCTCCTGATTTGATATGCCATGTAATAGGTGAGTTTCTATTAAAGGTATTCTTTAAATACGTTAACGTAAGTATTAAAAATATCATATCTGTGTTTATAACAGTTATCTTTAATTGTTTTTGTTTCTTTACGAGCAAAACACTTGATTGATTTACGAACACCTCTTTATGTGCTTCGAAAATAAACAAAAAGTTTCATAATTGTAAATAACAAATTATATTTCTACCACAAAATACAGCGATCATAATGAAATATTGCCTCACCGCCGATAAAGGCAATGGTGTTGAAATGTACGTTTTATTCATATGTATTTTGTAATACCCAATAGAAATGATTCTTACAAATCCCTAAGGCCAAAGTTAAGTTCCCTCTCGATGTTTGAAGGGCCTCGATACTACAAAGATATGAACAAATGGAATTACCTTTTCATAGGTAGAGCGTTTCCATCAATAATTACTAGGTGTGCTATGTATCTGTGTATCGTAATTATATCTTTAATTATTACGTTACATCACACTATGTACTTATTTAATGATATATCGTGTTTTTATTAATCTAACAAAGATTTTTTTATCACGTTGATTGATGAGGAACTGCGGAATTGGATTGAACGGTTACTGATGACTTCATACCTTCGTATGGTATAGCTTTTTGTGGGCAGAGTTAACAAATTTAGGATAAATGATTCATGCGTTCAACGATACGTTTAAATGTATTGATTTATTCATATTTTTTTCTTAGTAGAAATATTTTTTATCTTGTTTTTATCAAGGTGGTATATTATTACTCCAAATGTTACCGCGTCTATTCCATTGCAATAACGTAGCTATACCATGAATCAGTATGTACAGCGAATTCGATCAGATATCATTGTGTTGAAATTCGTTCGTGAATACTAAATTAACACCTAATTCCTAGTTGTAGCAAGTACGTGTTGATGTGACGTTTCTGATAAGATAGCTTGTTAGTAGAGACGCAATAAAAACAACTTTATTTAATTGTTACCTTGTTATCCGAAAGATGTTATTGATTGCATACTCTAAAATATTTCCGATGATTCAATGATGAAGATTATGTATATTATGTATATTACTTTAGGTTACTTACTGTAGTCCTTAGCTATACCTTTTACTTACCTTGATTTACTTATAAGTTCATGGAGAGAGTTTAAGTTTTTCATGTCCTTTGTAAATGTTTAAGTATAAGATTTTCATAAAATAAGTAGGTATTAGTAGCTTTAAAAGTGATTTTTATAAAGTACGTATCATTTTTAAGCGATGTAAGTTGATTGTTAAGCAACGTGCAGCTCGCCCCTACTTGGATGGCGCTACCGTGCTTCGAAGGGCACGCTAAATTATCGTTCCCGGTTGTTTCAATCGTTTGACCATGTCGGAGGCCCTTAGGCGGTCTAAAAATCCCCCACCAGGGTTGTCCACTAACCTACTCGAAGTTATTTATTTTTCGAAGCTAAGATACAAAAAACTAATGAGGTCTTTGATAAACGCCGGACTTTCACCACGAACCAATACGCCTAAAAATGTTAAAAAGAGAGTCGTTCAAATGAATGTTAGAACTTAGAAAAACTGATCCTCTTCACGAAATATTTCTTACTGGTTTCTTAAGTTTAAGAAATATTTCTTTGCCGCTGTTATGTTAATCAGGTTTCACTTTCAAAGGTTCGGCCATAGATTTAATCTTAAGTAAACAAAGAGTAAAAAACTAGGTTTTGTAATTTATCTAAAACTTATAATCGAATCAATATCTACCCAGTGTCATGGTAGGTACATTATGAGTTCCTTCTCAATAGTCAATCACGGTTTTTGTTTAAAATTACATGATTGACCTATGGCTACATAATGCCCTGTTCGAGCCAAGTTTACTATAACATTTATAGTATCTGCTCCACTATTGTCACGATACTCCGGATGAAGACTAAACTTGCTACGTAAATCGAGACTACAATCGGTAACTACTACACAATGACATCGTCTTCTTGACCTCGATCCTATATTGTTGACAATCAATGTACATTGTTATCTACTTACATTTCAGAGACTTCAATAGTCTCTCAATTGCCTAGTACATCCGGCCAAGCTCAAAATGCCGTTAAGGCAGGTCTATCATCGGTTATCTCAATTGAGTTTAATGATGTTTTTCATGAGTACTTACTTCGGATCGGATGATCTCTCAGCTGTTGCTATATGCTCCTTGAGTTGTAAATTTGGTGATTTCATTTGGGAACTAAAATCGTCGAAGTTATTAGAGCGGAGGCAATCTTGAATATGTCGTTCATACTCGTATTTAACGACTTCACTAACATAAGAAGAAGCTTCAACGTTCTCTAAGAAACTTGTACGTATTGAAGCGCATAAGTTCTAGAAACATTTTTATGAAGTGTTGTCGGTGTTCTCTCGTTGAATAATGTGATTGAATTGCTCTGCGTACATGTCGATTAAGATCGTGTCATGAACTCAACAGCTGTATACAACAACGCCCACGACTAGCCGGGCACCGACACCGCGCCACATCCGTCCCGCGCCGTGATTGATAAACCAATTTGACATCATTGCCGTGGGAAATGGTAGGATGCGGTTGTCACCGAGCTGCACTCGTACATCATACAATTTATAACGATCCTTTTAATTCTATTCTTAATCCAAAATACCGCATCCAATGCCAATATTTTTTTCATATATCGCAGTTGCTGGTTTAGTTAAGTCGTCATCAACACCATCTTAAATCTACTATGTCATTGTCGTGTTAACGGTTATTAAGTTTATAATGAAGGCCACATCCAATTAATGTTAATTGTCATGAAATTAGTTAATACGAAACGTGGGCGACACTTAACCTTGATCCCCTGTTATTGTTACTAAATAGATAATAATTAGCCAAACGTACCGCTCGATCTATTTTTCATCATTCTTTAGACTGTAAACAAGCACAGAAATAAGTATGATCATAGCTTTAATTACGACGACGTGTTTCTCTTGCCCTCTGCGACGGATGCGTGCTATTGTTTATATTGAATGTTCTTTTGTTTGTGCCGATGTAAAGGTGTAGTGGTTGAAAAGCTTGGTTCGCGTAGAGAGTGGAGCTGTGTTGGTCGGTGGGAGGCGATCGGCAGTCTCTAAAGTCGTAGTGCTCGCTACAGATGATGTAAGAGCGAGTGGCTCCGGCGGTGATGTCAGCGCGCCCACACGCCCCTCCCCTCCGCATCCCCCCTCGCCCCGTAGAAGCCTTCCGCGACTTCACGACTCTTTACATTCTTTAAAAACATAAATACTCGTATATCTCATACTGATCACTTGGAATTGACATCCTGGTGCTTTATCAATATTATTAATTGTAACGTTTAACTGAGAAATATTGCTTTATTTATTAATGTCCGAGCGTGACAGTGACAGCTCTGTTTTATTTAGGAACGGCCCGCTCGGCCTAGATGTGTGTGCATTCGGTATTTTTAATAGATGCCCAGTCCTGAAGCTTTCATTTATTAATAATGAGAATAGAAGTACTTGTTTAGATTTTAATGAGCTGCATAATGAGGACGTGTTTCAAAATCTGTATAATAATCGGTGTGGGCGCAGTATTAGGTTCCAATATAGTCAGCCAAACTCAACTACTCGTATTTTAAATTCAAATTATATCTCTCAGAATGGTAAACTTCGTGATGTAAATTTTAAATTTAAATGTAGTAATCTTGTTGGTATGTGTGTTTTATACGTGTTATTTGGACAAATGTTAGGCTGCTCGGACTCAGACAGACTTCATTCATATGCTCGGCTTGATGACTGGAACATGTACAATGTACATTTATTTTAAACCTCTTCCAATCTACGTCAGACGATAGACAAAAGTATGTGGAATTAAATTGATCGCAGTGCTGATTTATTCACTTGTACTAGAATGTAATTTATGCTTTTTAGGAACAGAAATGGACATAATTGTGAAGAAATTAACAACAAATGATACGTTGTTATTGCCTTATAGTACTAGTAGAAAATCAATTACACTGTACAAAGGCTTAAAATATTCGTATTTCTATAAAATGAAAAGCTGACCCAGTGGTTAAGATAAATACTAATAAATAATAAATATAATTTGGGACCAAGACGTAATATTAAATGTTAAAAATGGATTCGAATATACATTGAGTGAGTGGTGCCTAGTTTTAAGTGAAGATGGAAGGTCCAATCAGTGTTGCCAATAACAATAACAGATTTAGAAATCATTTGAAGAATGCTGCTAGTGCAATATGCGCCAGAACTTTGCCGAAGCAAAGGCGGGGCGAGACCGGTGCTGCATCAGGGAGCAGTGCCCGTCACCACACGTACCCTAGAGCAACGCCCCCTAAAAGGGCCTCTATCGCTTGTCGAAAGGAAACCTTCACACCGGAAACGCCCGATGATGTCCCAAGCGAGTCGGACCAACCAGAGCCCATGGAGGATCAAATGCCGACTCCAATCAACGGAGTCATTAAGCTGAAAGGAACTCTTGCAAGGTAAAACAACATTCTTAATTAACTAAATAATCAGAACGATTATTGATTAACGATTCGAGTAATGAAAGGGCTGTGAAAAAGAAGTAAGGTTTGATTACGTTTTTGACAAGCTTTTAGTGATTTTGCAGATACTTGCGACTCGCATTAGGGCTAACCAAGTTGATTAAGTAAGGGTAAAATATAGTCAGTCACGTCAATATTTTCCACAAATTAATGAAATAAGTAGGTATATTTACGTAGTCATGTCTATTGTTAACTTGCCCTGAAAGTGTCCTTCAAAAAGTAAATGTAAAAGTTTTATAGCATTAGTACTCATAGTCAGGTTAAACTAATGACGTTTTTTATGCCCACCAAGGAGCGGTGGCGTACGCAATGTTGGGTCAACAACCAACTTGCATGGTGATGACATCATGGCAGTTGTTTGCCCAGGTCGCGAGGTTGAGGTGATGTCCGTAATTATGCACGGCCCAATGTTGATTCAATATGCTATTTCTTTATTACCTGCTAAACTAGTGAAAAGTGCCGACTTTACTCTTACAGTTACATGAATTTGTTGAATATTTTGGAAATTTTGCATCGTCACTACATACTCGTAGTATAAAATAAAGTCGTCTCTGTTTCGTGTCTGTTTGTCTGTTTGTCTGTATGCTTAAATCTTTAAAATTACGCAACGGATTTTGATGCGGTTTTTTGTAATAGGTAGAGTGATTCAAGAGGAAGGTTTTTATGTAAAAAAATTCCCGAAATTCCCACGGGAACGGGCACAACGCGGGTAAAACCGCGGGGCGCTGCTAGTACGTTTATAAAGCATAGTAATCGTGCAGTTTTCTAATATTCTATGTGTTATTTAACTTTTCAACTTGGGTTTGGTTCATTTTGGGGCTCATTTTGTTTTGTTATGATTTATTTACTTCTCGCTGATTTTGCTGCATAATGATGACTCATATTATATCGCGAATGACAAAATTTAAACTACATATTTGTTATTCGTTTTCTGACATTTTCATATGAATTGATACCTATTAAGTAGATTTTTAAGATTAGCCAAACATAATTCACAAGGATTTTGTAACGAAACCGAGACGAATTTTCTATTTATTTTTGTGTGCTTCGAATTAATTATTTGTCAAGTTTGAATGTAGGTATTAAAATTGTATAATTTGTAGGTGTGTATTAATTCAAATCTATTTCGGTGCGACTTCCTAAAGCTGTTGTTATAATTTATAGAAATGATCTCACTTACGTTCGCCGTATGATGTTTAAATAATTCGAAATGCGAACTCATTTAATAATAGCTCTTCAAAATGTTGTTATTAATTATTTGTAGATCATGTGATTTCCAGTTCCATCGAAAGTAATGGTCGCATTTACATGATTCCTTCTAGAAATCTTCGTATATCTTTCATCATATTGGTACGTGGGAAAATTTTAGTGCCCTTTGGTTTGGTTATATGTATCATGTACATATAGGGCCAATAAATAAAACTCGAGGTAAACTTTGAGCGGCAATTGACGCATGTTTCGATATAAAGAAATGACATAACTGTGGACTGTGGAACTGAACTTCCTTAACAGGTCAAGACCTTTATATGGGGCGGCGACATTATAAAAATGTACCGCAAGTTCAATCTCGTCATCGTGTATTAATAAATCATTTCGTCATTCGGTTTTGTATAAGATATTGAAAAGGACGGTTTGTTCAAAGATAGCAAAGAGATCGAAGAGACTATTATTAATTATTATAATATGCAGTATTGGTAAAATTTCAAGAATCTTTATAGCCGCCATACTATCCTATCCTTCTACCTTCTAATATTTTAAGTACGAAGGTTTGTTGGGTTTGGCTTGATGTACTCGTATATGTATGTTTGTTGCTATTTCACATAGAACTACTTAAAGGTTTTGGATGAAAATTGTCTGTAATATAGATACATTTTATCCCGGAAATCCCGCGGGAAAGGGTACAGCGCGGGTATGACCGCGATGCGCTTCTAGAATAATATAATTAACGAACTATCAATTAGTTTTTTAGTTCGGTGTATAGAAAGAAACATCTAATGCAATGTCCGGCAATGTGAATCGATAAATTCACAATTACCAAAACAAGCGTTCATTATAATAATTTCTAAAACGTGATCTCACAAATAATGTTGCCAGCCGAAATAACACAGTCGCAATACCGTTATCCACCCGGAAATGGGGCATGACTATTTTTGACGACGGACTCAATCTATACTAATATTATAAAGCTGAAGAGTTTGTTTTGTTTGTTTGTTTGTTTGTTTGTTTGTTTGTTTGTTTGTTTGTTTGTTTAAACGCGCTAATCTCAGAAACTACTGAACCGATTTGAATAATTCTTTCACTGTTAGATAGTCTATTTATCGAGGAAGGCTATAGGCTACATTTTATCCCGAAATTCCCACGGGAACGGGCACAACGCGGGTAAAACCGCGGGCGCTGCTAGTGTTTAATACGGTTGTAATAACTATAACAATGTCAATCATTGACTAGAATACTTTGTTATGGCTTGTAATCTAATCCTCTCAATAGTTTATTTCAACATCAAATAATATATCTATGAGATGGTTGATGTTTTACTAACACGACCGGAGTTAATGCACTCGTATATTTATAATCATAATACCCCTGTGTGGAGTGGAAACACAAAAGTCAGTCTCATTGGCACACACCATGATGTCATGGTATATTTTTGTAGGCGTTCGAGTGGTTTGCCGCACGCGCTTTTCGTTTGTAGTATGCCGTTCGTTATCGATACAATCGTGTGTGATGTTATTGTTTGCCATTTGAGTGGTTTAAATAAGAAAAGTTCTTATTATGTCGTCATGAATGTAAGCGTTGATGGTCGTTTTTATTTGCACTGGCTCTTTACTTAAAATTCTTGTTTATTCAGATAATTTCGTTGGAGCCTGTAATAAAAATGTGTAACGTTTTAGGTACTCGGGGGATCTTCATGCAGATACTTTTTAGGCCTCGACTATTGAACTATTGAACTATATGGTATACTATTTAACTATATTTTAATGAATTTTGGCAATAAGCTACTTGTAACCCCGAAAGTCTGCAGGGCTGAAGGTAAAACACTTGTAACAGCCAGTATTTATATCTGTGCTTTCTTCGCACTCAGGAGATTGTCTCAGGAAAAAATTGAGCCTCCATGGTGCGACGAACAGGCAAGACAAGGCAAGGTACCTTACAAAAGAGCCATGCTGTCTAGTATTACTTAAGCTTCAGGACTTTCTATGACTGTTAATAAATATAAACGGAATAGTCATCATTGCCATCAATCAATCATCCACCTACGTCCTCGATAGATTAGAAACAAAAAGGGCACACGCACTGCAAATAAGCATGACGTTACACAGTGACAAATCATTCTCAGAATTCTCTAATGTAAGGGAGGGCAAAGAATTTATTTGAACCACATGAGAACTGTCATACGTGAACCACATTCAGTCGAATCATGACTTAATGCCTTCCTGTTGTCTCGAATGTATAGTTTCACAAATAATAATCCCTTCCTTTTGAAACATTGCCAGACTAAAGTGATATCATCGCTCTTTTTCTGCAAGAACAATGAACTTATTTCATTTTTTGTTTTTCATGCAAAATTGGTGTAGTGTAGTTAAATGACTTGTGATGGAAAGGAGAATTGTCGTATGACGTCATGTTATGACCTACCTTACCAGTATCACTATTTAACTAACAAATTATTACTTGTAGTTCAAAATACAGACAAGCTTTAAAGTTATACAGTATCTAAATAAACACTTTACTTTTAAGGTTGTACGAATTAACATTTCAATTCCATGCAAATCCGGAATACAGGTAATCAAATATGTAGGTACGTAAGTGAGGCGAAACAGTAAATTATTTTTCAATTTTCTATGAATTAGTCATAAACCTTTTAATCACAAAGTTTTAAATAAAAAAGCTAAGGTAAACATGACTCATAGTAAATTATGGTGTAATACATCAATACTCCTAGTATTTGCCTTATTATTGTACCATTTTCAAAGGAACACAATTAAAATTCAAATTGCCATCTTATCATAAAGATTTTCCGTGAATTGTTGTGATAACGGGAAAAAATAGTATTCTGTAATGAATAGTTTCAATAGTAAACGTTTAAAGTTATCTATCGGGTCACGATCGAGAAGATGACCTGTCCCGACGTTGTGACGCGTAAATCTCAGCGTAAATGTCATCGTGTCTCGTCCAATTACAGACCGACATTACAATACAACTTATTCAATTACTCAAACCGAATAGGACAGTGGCCACTCACAATATATCACCAGCAAGAGCTCACTTGTGCTTCAAAATTACGCGCAAAATTAATAATTTGTATGTGAAAACTTGAAAAGTAATGAATAAATTAACTTTTGTGATTCTTATTATGCATTGTGTGTTCCCTCATCGTTCATTGTCGATAAACAAATGCAATTGTGATCTCGGTTATGCTCTGTTTGTTAATTTGTACAAGTAAGTTTAATATATGTTACTCATTTATTTTTCTCATTATTCGTCATCGTCGCTGTATGTATAGTTACGAGTAGTCAATTGTATCGTTTTCCTTAAAATTTTAACAGATAATTGCGTTCTAACGTGCACGTTAGTTATTATGTGATGGGTTTTGATAGTTCCACCACTATCGCTAATGGTGATGTGATGCATTACCATTCGTTCTTTCAGACAGCAGGTCCCAAGAATATTTAAACTTTATGTTTCGTTAAGGACATTCGTTATCTATACTTAATATTATAAAGCTGCAGTTTGTTTGTTTGTTTGTTTGTTTGTTTGAACGCGCTAATCTCAGAAACTACCAATCCGATTCGAATAATTATTTTTGTAATGGATATACACATTCAACGGGAAGGTTATAGACTACTTTTCATCGCGAAATTCCCACAGGAACGGGCACAACGCGGGTAAAACCGCGAGGCGCTGCTAGTAAAACATATTTGCTCTTTTCCCTAAAACCCGAAAGTATAGTGTTTAAAGGCTAGATTACACCGGGGCAACACTGTGCGGCATTGCGGCATGCCACAAGGCCGCATGCTACAAAGTCAAAAATGTCGCACATTGTGGCAAGAACCGTGCGGCATGGCAACACCTTGCGTCACGTGGCAGAACTGTCGCATCTTGTATCCGGGCACAATGGATTCCATGCGACATTTTTGACGCACGAAAAATGTCGCATGGAATCCATTGTGCCCTTGCCACAATGTGCGACATTTTTGACTTTGTAGCATGCGGCCTTGTGGCATGCCGCAATGCCGCACAGTGTTGCCCCGGTGTAATCTAGCCTTAATAACAATTACTTTAAGAGACCTTTCAGATCTAACTAAATTTAATTGTAGTAAATTATTGGTATGCCCAAGAATGTTTTCCTTATTACTCATTGATACTATTAACCATTATTATTACCTTTATCCTTTCAATAAGTAGTTGTGTAAGGACAGTTTACGTTACACAATTAAAACACTTAGAAAAAAATTACACATAAAAATAATCGGATATCGCACGCTGTGATAGCGTAGTACAATACGTACATATATCCTTTAGATAATACTGTATATCAATACGATTTCCTTTCACGTGGGAATTACTACATCAGCGGCAAGTGTACGGTTAACAAAGTAATCGGACACCATCATTGTCTGCACATTTGATGTCATACGAAAGTTATTTAGTCTACATCAACGGGAAAGTCGGTTATGTCTACGGTTTTTGCGAACGGTGCATTGTGCGGTAGGTGTATCAATGGAGCGGTGTGATATTACTTACGTAATTCATTAATAGAATTTGTGTGAATGCAATTTGATGATCGGATGATTTAATGTAGTTCACATTGAGTAGTGTCGCGATAATGTTGACATGTCACGACAAGTGTACTTTTTTCGTTGTAATACTATTTTGTTATTGTTGATTTTGCAAATAGTTCAAGTTGATTATTGGCCGGTTCACATTATTCCAGTCCAGTGATCCAGCGAGCTAATCCAGTCCAGTGCTGGACTGGAGCATATCGTTTACATTGTTCCAGTCTTTTAAGAGTAGCTGGATTGGTCCCCAAAACAATTGACTCGTATTCACTGTTCAACGTTCAATCTAGCACTGGATTGCATTGCAACTGGAATGGCTGTCTACACTATTCCAGTGGCGCTGGATTAGGTGAGCTGGAATGAAAAGTTGACGGTCTCTCCAGTCACTGGACTGGAATGCTCACTGGAATGGGTACATTCCAGTGTCGGTTCACATTATTCCAGTAGTATTCCAGTACTGGATTGGATTGCTGGACTAGAATAATGTGAACCGGCCATATATTGACATTGAAATTCAGCAAATGTTAAACATAAACATAGTGCGATTGAAATTGTTAAGGTACGTTATTTTTGTTGCTGACTCTACGCTCATTATTGTTATTAGGTACTTTGTAAATATTAACTTAAATCCACCTCATTAATATTAGTAACATGATTCAAAAGACAAATCGATATTGATGATGCCACGAACACTTGTGAAGTTGTGACTTATTTGTTTTCGCGGAAACTGGCAAAACCGTTAAATTCATTAAGTGTTACTGTATTCATATCGAATTTAAAAAGATTATGCAAATACAATTATTAGAAAGAAGAAATGATTTACTTGCCACATTTGCATAGCGATGAAAAGCAAAATAACATAATCCTTAATTATTGAGTGATATTGTATTATAGAAGAATATTTAAAATCAAATTGTATAATTTTAAAATAAATCCAAGTTTTTAATTATTAATCTATTCAATTATTTATCGACTAGACATAATATAGTAATAGCAACCGTGTGAAAAATTATCATATAATCATATGATAATGAACCATGACAATATCCAAGACCATTGGATTGAAAAGCGTATTATTATGATTCCGATACGTCATATATAGTGAATGACTGTATAGTTTATGTATGTACTTATGTACTCAAACCTGATTAGAATTCTACGCAAGACGAACCATATAAAGGTTGGGCTTATCAATATTTTTCATTTTGTGACATACAACATTCAATGGAAGATACTGATTTTTATCATCAGAGTGTTTTGTTGTGATAATAGTTCAGTCATGGTTACGCGTATACGCATTATAATGTAAGTTTTCTTATTTAGTTTTTAATTTTTAATTTATCAACTGATTCTGCTCCATACTTTTTTCATTAAACTTTCTTCGTGATAAGGCAAGTTTTATCATTGTATCAAAAGCACAGGTCATGTTTTAAATTTTCGTAAGGCTTGATCCTTCAACAGACCTCTATACGATCATGGATACTATGACAAACTATGTTCTTATTTTTATACATCTTAGAGGAAATAATAAAAAACCCTATGCCCAGGTTATAAGGTTTAAGGGCTGGGCGTTGGTGATTCACTCAGTGAGTCAGGACTTTTATCATATTTTAAGATTAACTTGTTTCATAAATAATAATTTTCCATATCTGAATGCTAAAATCTATTGGACTAGTATTTATATCACAATAATTGCAGGCGAAGGTATTTATATTTAATTAAGGCACCTTGCCGACACATTACATTATTCGCCCACTCAATCAATACTTGGGTATGTTGGTCAAGGCAGCCCGTTAGAGACATTTTACTAAAAATGTTTCACTTCATAACTATACGATGTCTACGTTAAAAATAATGGCTTGGCGTGAGGTCGCAACAGATGGAAGGATGCATGCTCCAATTATTTGGGGAGCGTTGACATAACACATTTCAGAAGATTAGATTAGAGAATTTATCTGGCTTTGTTCTAGTTTTACAAATGAACGCAATTATATTTGCTCTATAAACCTGCTTCTGTTTGACAGACTTTAAAAAAGAAAGCAAAAATATGGATAGTTTTTGTTAACATTGATCTCAATACCGATGTTACATAAATATATCACCAGCACTTTCAAAATTACAAAATGCGTAGGTGACAGATAAAGCTGAAATAGATAAAATTACAGTGATAATAAGTACCTATGTATCTATCGCTGTAAATAAAACCGACTTGTTTATATAAATCAAATTTGAAATCAATTCTCAGGCCAATCAGATATTCATCGCCACGAAGGAAATTGTAGCCGGTCACACCTAGGGGTGAGGGGTGGGAATCTATTTGATTTCTTAAATTCTATTTGTTTTGTAGTTCTATTTGTAAAAAAAAAGGATTGTGATGCGATTTCAAAAAAAGGAAGTTCTCGGCTCTAATTACTTTTAGTATCGGTTGTACATATATAAGTATCGGCCTGTAATAAGCACGGCCACACTTCAGGGCAGAGGCCCCTTATCTCATTTAGGTACAGTGAGGAGGATAAGACGGAATCATCTAACTGGTCTACTGGCGGTGGCGATCGGAAAAACTACTGACAAATGAATGGGTTGACCACTGAACCTACTCGAACTTACTCGCGGGTTGATGATCTCTAACCCGTAAATGGGAAACATCGTTCGACCCAGGAATTGAATCAAGGTATGGTCATTAATGTTGGCGTCTCCTTGTTGCAGGGAGGTGGCGAATGTGTGGGAGTGCCGCGTGGGCCCGCCCGAGCACCCGGCCTCCGCCGACCGGGTCCAGAGCCTGTTCAACGACATCGAACTCTATCCTACTAAGACGCAGGGTGAGTGTCCCCACTGCCCACTATTAGTTGTCTCAAGAAAATGTTAAACATAAATAGAATATAGTCATTTTGATATGTTCCATTTTGCCATACTCATACTTGTATTTAAGCCTGCTAACATGTCAATGAGCATTTTAAAATTTTATAATGTGACAAAGGGCCTAATGTTTTCTTGGACAGACTAAACATATTTCTTGAAGAGTATGTCTAACCATCACAATCAGCCGGTATGTATGATTATGATTCTTAGCTTTAACCAAAATTTTGAAAGATACAAGGCGGTTTAAAAATTCGACTAGGGTTAGAAAATATCATCAGAAGATATCATTTAAACGCGAAATTGTTCCACCAAAAGTTTTTTCAATATCAAAACTACCTTTTTTTAAACAGGCATAGTCCCAAGTCTCATGTATATGCCTAAATTATACCTAGTTCCAATATAAACTGCCGGCCAGGAAATTAAACTTTAATGAGCAATGTAGAATAGGCTACTTTAATTCTGATTATACGTCTTATTTAAGCTCGATATAAGTTGTTGAAAGGCTTCACCGATTCTAACCGTACACCATCATTGCCAATGTTTCTAGTGATAGTAACTCCATGAAGGCGAACCTGGCTATGTCTCTACTTGATTTTTGAAAAGGCACGGCCTTTCTTATCTACTACACGATTTTTGTTATAAACATACCAAGATTGTATAATTCTAGAATATCAGGGTAATCTAATTATCTACTTATTATCAATTAGAATGCTTGATTGAGAAAAACTCTAACAAATATTGCTAAAGCTATTTGCTTCGCGTCTTACCGATTTGTATTAGTCATTCGGACATCGATTTTGTTTGTTGATACAATAATATTCTAAACTAATCAAAGGTTAATCTCAATGGTATTTAACATAACCTAGTCTTTCCCTAGCTTTAGCCGCACTATTTATTGAAAATACCGCCTTAACCTTTGATAACTGAATCGATAATTTTATCGGAGGTGATGTAAGCTCGTGATAACAATAATTTGTTGTTGTTATATTGGTATTATTTGTCATTGACTGAAATATAGTCTCACATACACATTATACATTTCATAATTAATTGTTGACCTTGTGGGCGAAGTGATACTCTGTTACACGTGCTCTCGACTACATCTAACGAATAACAATGAGTTAGTTTCAAATAGTTTCATAATTATTTGGCTTCCACTCTTTATTTTTTCTAAATTAAATATATAACTGGTTGTCGAGTGCTTGCATTCTTGTTCGAAACCTTCGCAACTACTATTTGTATTATTACGCGTTACGATAATTCTACGATACAAATATTTTAATTTATTTCTACTTTCATTCAGATGATCACTGAATACACTGAATGAAATGACTACAAGCTAACGTCATCCCGATCTGACGTTGAATCAAAGAAACATGTCAATCGGCCATTAAAATAATAGTTCCGCATTTTGTAAACATCTAGATTATTAGGTGCAGTGAGTTATTGCAATCGTGGAGATAATAATCAATTAACTGCATATATTGTTCTTTATCTGAGATCAGCTTTGACTCGCCTTAATAATCTATTCAGCTATGAAGCACATACGATACAAAAAGATAATGATCTAACTTTTGTGAGGTCACTGGCTAACTGCTGTTTAATGATTAATATCGCTTTGGAATGCCTTCTATGTGCCACTTAATATACTAAACTCTAATTCTTCCTGATGAATGACAACTTTAAACGATGCCAGTGTTTTATAGCATTTTGTAACAATTTTTACACATCGTTTTGGTTCAACGAAGTTTTGGCAGAGAATCAGATAATGTATGGGAAATGTCATCAATGGGACTCGAAAAACTTTTGGGAAAATAGCTGATATTCTTCGTATGAGGAAGTGATGTAATCAATAACGAAATATATTTCTGTACATCTAGGCACAATTCTTCTCAGCGTTCTTCTTCGGTGATACTGATAAGAGAGGCCTTTGCCAAGCAGTAAGACATTACAGGCTCTTCTTTCTCTCTTTTATTTCTTTCTTCTTTTATCTTTTACTTTACTTTTGCCAGGCAAATCCCGTACAAATATCCGTAGTGATTTTTTCTACACTCACTGTACAATGTTTATAGTAATAAAAATATTCGTTTAACTAGTTGATTATTTCAATTAATATTACCTTTACACGTGCGTGAATTAAAACAAGCGGTGATTTTATCACCAAAGGAGCTACCCAATATATCATGTGGGACAATAACAGTCTGTCCCGTAAAACAATTTACGGTGCTCCCGTGTTACGAATGTCGCCTTTGTATTTGCTCTCTATAAATCTTAACTCGCACTTTGTTAATAGCAACTAGCGTTAATTAACATTGTTGCGTTGAGTATAGTACGTTTTCGCAACAAGTTTGTTATTCCCATTGTTAAACGTAATTGTGTTTTATATCTAGAATCGCACTTTATTTGTCCAATCTGCTGAAGCGAGCTGTAGACAAAAAGACGCCGATGTTCATACGTTGGCGTACCTACACAATATTATCAGATAATTGCTGCGTTGTCTGTTCTGTTTTGTTTTTAGTTTGAACAGATTAGTATCGGCCTTCGGGCCTCTTTCGTTAATCAGGATATTGTCCTAAAGGAGACGGACAAATTTACACACCCAAAACTAAGGCTTGTATTATGGAATCTAACTAACTGATACTACTACATACTCGTATACACACCTACATATATTTTTTTTTATAAGAATGAATAATTGACACCCGACGTTTATCGCCAACAACTATGCCTGTTATTGACTGCGAGCTGGAATCGAACCCGAATTTAAGATAAAATATTAACAGCTAAAATTCTATACTCTAAGGGAACCCACTCTTGTTGTCCGTTTAAGTTATTAATTGCTGAAAGAAAATATATCATAGTTTGAAGATTACCTTTTTTATCTAAACTTCCAATCGAAAAGCCTCTTATTATAAATATCGATAAACACCAACTTACATCAATCATCTTACAACGTACATTTAATTAGTGCACTTTTTATGTCTAGTTTATGTTTAAGCAGAATACTTAAATTGATTTTAAAGTGTATAGCAGCGCCCCGCGGTTTTACCCGCGTTGTGCCCGTTCCCGTAGGAAATCCGGGATAAAATGTAGCCTATAGCCTTCCTCGATAAATAGACTATCTAACAGTGAAAGAATTATTCAAATCGGTTCAGTAGTTTCTGAGATTAGCGCGTTTAAACAAACAAACAAACAAAACAAACTCTTCAGCTTTATAATATTAGTATAGTATAGATTAATTGACAGTCTATAGTTTTTACTGTATCTATTTAATATTACTTTGTTGTAGCGAGTAGATGTGATTAACATAAACACTGTTAATAGTGGTCTTGGTCCAGTCACGATAACCTTTGATGCGATAGGATTACGACTTAAAATAAGTTAAATCCTTATTGTAGGCACTGTTCATGGATTTATAACGATGGTATCAATAATACCATTAGTGAGATATCTGCCGTGTAATAGGATTAAAAGATAATAGTATTTACTTAACTATTATTTTTTGTAGTCGGCGGAGAATTCTAATTCACACAACTTCTTTATTAAATCTTTTAATACATTTTTTAAATATTTATAGCTGCCAAAATATTTACTTCTCAATTTTTTTTTGATAGGTCTACTCTTTTTATACAATTTTCAAATCATCAGATGAGGGTACTTGAAGTGTATTTTATTTTGAGAAGTTGAAATATCGTATGTCATCGTCCATCAGTCAACAGCCACGATGTTGAGTATTTTAACCGATTTTTCCGAATTTTTAGTTTTGTTACGTGTTTGTGATTCATACAACGTATTTTAAACTTCAAACTAGTTTACGTTTGAAATGAACGTGTAAGTGTTCGTTAGTTGTTAACTTGTGGCTTAGATCACGGATATATGGCAAGGCAAGTACTAAAAGCTGTGTTGAAACTAATTATATGAAACTTGTATTTAATATAAGGTGTTTTACGAGTATGTTAAGTGCGAACAAAGCGTGTAATAGGCTTCGTAATACTTATTAAACGATATTATTGAGCATACGTGATATAATTACCGCTAGATATCCGCAATGTATCGCCGCGGCAGGTGTTTGCGCGTGCGCAGTGATCTCACCGTTACTCACTGATGACCAATTACCTCCGAATGAGTTCACGACTCGTACTTTATTTTGCTGACCACTCTGCCCGTACGCAGTTCACGTCCGAGCTATCGACCGGCCCCGAACTCTGAACAAATTTTCGTCTGACTAAACTCGACTTCTCTAACGGACTTGCAACATTTTACAAGGAAACAGCTCGATGACCTAAACTTATCTTTACTGCTGTTTCATTATACGTAGGAGCAGCGCCTCGAGATTATACCCGAATTATACCCTTCCCCGTAGGAATATTGGAATAAAAAGCCTATGTGTTATTTTACTATATTGTTATTCATATAGGGAACTTATCATTGCCGTTCTATTTAATACTTATAGCTGTAGTATTTACATTTCAGTTTTTGTATGAAAAAAATGTTAGTACATTACTATTGATTATAATATAGTATGTATTTATAGTTACATATTAGTAGCTACATTAGATTCCTAATTATAATTAATTCATTGCATTAAATTATGTAACTGTCGTATGAGGAAGTCACTTGTTTTGTTTGTTACTTGTACCTACTTATATAATTATGACATATCTTAATATAAACATTATGTAACCTCAATAGGGTAAATAATAAACTAATGATTGTTATTGTTTAAATCATTCTCGTACTGCACGTTTATTTTGGATGTATACAACTTAGTTATAATTGATATTTTAGTCAAATTCTTTCTTACATTGTTAGTTGAGGAGTCAATTTGTACGAATTAAACCTAGGTATCTATAAGATATCTTCGATGACATGAGAGGTTTTTGCCCATCAGTGGGTTCATTAAAGTCTTAATTTACTCTTATTTTGTACTAGCAGTGCTCCGCGGTTTTACCCGCGTTGTGCCCGTTCCTGTGGAAATTTTGGGATATTTTATACATATAAACCTTCCTCTTGAATTACTCTATCTATTTAAAAAAGCGGCCAAGTGCGAGTCGGACTCGCCCATGAAGGGTTCCGTAGCAGCGAGTAACATAATAAAGAAGTTCTTGAAGTTCGTTGTACTTACTACTACTTACTTACTTAGCGTGTGGGTTGTGATCGATTAACGACCTCACAAACCAAAAAACTAAAAAAATAAAAAAAACTACTAACTAGACCTCGTTCAAACCAATTTTCGGTGTTAGATTACATTGTTATGTACATCATATATTTTTTTTAGTTTTATCATTCTCTTATTTTAGAAGTTACAGGGGGGGGGACACACATTTTACCACTTTGGAAGAGTCTCTCGCGCAAACTATTCAGTTAAGAAAAAAATGATATTAGAAACCTCAATACCATTTTTGAAGACCTATCCATAGATACCCCACACGTATGGGTTTGATGAAAAAAAAAATATTTTTTTCATTTCTAAGTATGGGAGACCCCCCTAAAATTTTATTTTTTTTCTATTTTAGTGTGATAATATTAATGCGGTTCACAGAATACATCTACACACTAAGTTTCAACAACATAGCTCTTATAGTTTCGGAGAAAAAAGGCTGTGACATACGGACAGACGGACAGACGGACGGACAGACAGACAGACAGACATGACGAATCTATAAGGGTTCCGTTTTTGCCATTTGGCTACGGAACCCTAAAAACCGCATGAAAATCTGTTGCGTAGTTTTAAAGATCTAAGCATGCATAGGGACAGACAGACAGCGGAGAGCGACTTTTTTTTATTTTTATACTGTGTAGTGATAGTTTCGATTCACTTTGCTAAAATTTTCCCTAGAAAAATAAGGATAGATAGAGCACCAAACTCCAATGGAACTATGGGCACCCAGAAAGTCCGACCAACGATAAAATACTACATGCTATACCATACTCGTCGTATTATTTATCTTTCTTAAGTTTTGTCACTACATAGTATAAAACAAAGTCGCTATTTTTGTCTGTTTGTTTGTCTGTATGCTTAAATCATTAAAATTACGCAACGGATTTGAATGCGGTTTTTACTTTTTTGTAATAGGTAGAGTGATTCAAGAGGAAGGTTTTTGTGTAAAAAAAATCCCGAAATTCCCACGGGAACGGGCACAACGCGGGTAAAACCGCGGGGCGCTGCTAGTTATACTTATAATACAGTTGTAGTCGGAAGTTGTTTATAATGTGATAACATTAAAATAGCGAAAAATGCAAATAAATTAAGCAAATTAGTCCTAATTTATATTATAACCCAGGTGGTTGTTTAATTCTGTGCACGCTTCCTGACGTCACGTCCATTACCAATAATTCTATCGACATATCGTTTATCTTTATCTTACGTGTTTTGTGTTAGAAACGATCTGTCTTGTTTTTTAACTTTCAATATTTTATTGTTTTATGCATTCGGTTCGGAATTCTTCACGTGTAAGGGTTATGTTAAGGTTGCAACAAATGTTAGGTAAATAACAGTGCAAAAATTTAAGGCAAATGGGTTATACGCTCACGGGGAAGCGAAAAGGTCTTTCGCTACTGCTCGATACGTTTCGAAATACATTCCTCAGGGGCTAGCAACAAATCTAATAGCAACAAATGTTACCAAAGTTAGGTTGCAACTGCACCGGTAAGGCAAGTGCGATGCGATTGGAATTCCAGTTTCGTGGAAACGAATTGATATGTCTGCAGTATCTTCATACATTGCGGCCTCATACCGCTTATACGGATCTAAAATAGTGTTGGCTATTGTCATTGATACTAGATAGGTTTCTGATGGTGTTTTGTTTGTTTGTTCTAGTGTTCGAAATGCTGGTATGTGCACGGCAGTGTGCGCGCCGCAAGTCACTAACACTAACCTTCGGGGAGTTCTGCGTTTTCGCCGCTGAACTGAGGCGATGCTCGAGGCAAGCAAGGCAGTAAGTATTCATACTATGTACATTACACATTATAAACGAGAAATATGACTTTGTCGCACCACTGTATTAATGTATTTACTGTCCTTACTCAAAGCTGTTACTCATACGAAAGTTTCCTTGTCTGTTAGGTTTTACGATCGAGTTTTTATGCGCGATAAAGGGCATGGGTCCTGGAAATGGTAGTTCTTTGTTGTGCGTGCTGAAGGCTTTTTAGACAGAGCACACTTGCAGGACCTTGTAAGCTTAAGCATTATTTTCTATTTTGCGATAGTTAGATGGTGCAAGTCCTCCCGTTCCTTTAGTCACAAACAAAAGACATCGATTGTTCATCATTTCGCTGACTTGTGAAATTGAGTTCCCATTAAAATAATGTATCATACCCTAGTACAGATAGTTACCTAGATAAGCGTTTGCCTATTGCGATACGCATGGAAGGTTTGTTGTAGTCACCTCTTATTTGAAATTAGTCACAGTTTGTCTGTCACAGTTTAGTCAGAGTTATTTCGACTAAACAGGCGAGTAATTATCCTCTGACCTCAATATCCTTCCGCGACTACATGTTCCGGATTCCGGAACGTTTTTCGATATTTAATCTTAATGATATGTATAGGTAAGACTCGTATCTCTTACACGTTTGTTCCGAACTGGAATTCTGACTCACATTCCTCGAATTGAAGACGATTGTTTATTATTTTTTGTTAATTGAAGTTGTTCCAACATCAAAATGCAACCAAAGGTTTTTTTATTGGCTTTCTTCAGTATCTAATTTACGTCAAACCCGCCTGTTGCTATCTGAAACTTTGTGGCAGATGTGCTATGCAATAAACAAACTACATGAAAATTATGCTGTATTTAATAACTTTAACTAATTTTATGACAACATAAATTCTTTGTTTCAAACTGCATTTGCCACTAATGCGTTGTGTTTATACGGTGATGAGCTGATTTTCCTTCCTGATGTATAGTGCATAAATCAGTTTAATTTTAACGATGACTGTAAAATCAGCGGCAGTGCTCCGCCGCCGCTTACCCGGTCTTGAACCGAGGCTGGTGGTGCGGACTGCGGCTGCCGCGAGCGTTGACCCTTGAATGCCAAACAATAAAATATTTGTCATGCACTGAATCATATGCACAACACGACGCTAACAACTCTGCCCTTCGCGTAATTTATTGATCACCTATCGAATTATTGGCATAATCCACGAAGCCCGAAGGCATGTACCGCAATTACATTATTTACAAGGTACCGTTACGTTGCAGGAGTTCAAACAAGCCGGAATCGCCCGTTTGGAACGTCGACAAGGAACTAAGGGATAAAGAAGCATACTGTAAACATGTCAACGGTAAGTTTTAAGGTTACAATATTACAATGTTCCGAATGTGTGGTGTCTGAAAAATATCGTAAATTAGCAAAGTTTGTGTGCTTGTTAATTCGCATGAGGATGCGATGTTGTGTGTTGTGGAAGGTCGAAGTCGGCTTGGTGTGATCAAACAAATCGTGACTAAACTTTCCGCACGGTACCAATCCAGAAATACACATCGGTAGTCCCTCCCGATGGCTGTGGCTAGACTACGATATTGTATAATACTTAATTTATAGCTGCTCCCGCCTCGTCCCGCCACGCTCTATCTATATCGCTACATTTGTCAGCTGCCTTCGTTTATAGCGTAAATTGTTTACTATTGGATCGTATGTGTCATTATTTACATTTTTTGCAATAGCTTCTGTGTTTCTGAGGATAACACATTGCGGTTAGTTTAGGGTGGTTTAATATAAACATTACTATTAAATCATCGCAGGAAGATTGATTATAAGATACTTTATTTAGAATTAAATCTGAGAGATTAACTTTTGTATTTGTCGTATGTACGAGTATATGCCATTAAGGTTGTACCTACTGTCATTGACTGTTATCTCAATTATTTACTTGATCATATATTCGGCCTCGTATTCGTCCTCCACAACTATCGATCGTCCCCACCTCTTATCGAGCTTAGCTTATCACATCCCCTCATTTAATATGTGTTCATTTCGTTGCAGTACTCATTACTCATAGTCGAGTATAACGTATGGGTCCATTCGATGTAATGATTGTCGTCATCGGTCTCATGTTCTACGGCGTTCTTGATTTATATAATGCTAGATGATGTGCGTGTTGGCTGGCAACCACTATGCGCTCAATTTACGTCAATCTTTAAGCGCATATCGGACTAACGACTTATAATAGAGAGATCTATAG
This sequence comes from Cyclophora albipunctata, assembly GCA_963082685.1. Classification (NCBI taxonomy): domain Eukaryota; kingdom Metazoa; phylum Arthropoda; class Insecta; order Lepidoptera; family Geometridae; genus Cyclophora; species Cyclophora albipunctata. Next base: position 5,719,011 of record OY720113.1, on the reverse strand, counting down.
AAGCAACCCATCGGCTTTAAGTAAGACGAGATATATTTCTAAAAGTGATTAACCGAAATAAACTATTACGGTAATTTTATTGCTTTTACTTCAACGTGGAAACCTTCATTGGCAACAATTATTTTATCTTAAACTAGCAGCGCCCCGCGGCTTTGCCCGCGTTGAGCCCGTTCCCGTAGGAATTTTCGAAAATACTTTCTTAGTGTGCACTCACGTCACTTGAAGAACCTTCCAACTAAATTTCATGTTTCTAGATGTAGCGGTTGAGGCTGTGTGTTGATTATCAGTCAGTCAGTCAGGACTTGGAATTTTATATATATAGATCCAACTTAATTATGTACGACATTCTATTTATATTTCAGTTAGATAATAAATATTAATTATTGAATATATGTATATCTATATCTACGTATGTTAACAATTTGTGTAATTAATTACTCAAAAACACGAGTTTCCTTATGTAGTAAACAAAAAAATGAGTTTACACATTCGAAATGTCAAACAATCGCGAAAAGCAGTTCCGTTTTGTAATTATAACGACGAAATAACACAAATATGGTGAACAAACGATCGCTGGTTCGTTGCTAGGCTAAGTAAATATGAGTGACCTTCCAGGCTCTTCCGCGCGTACTATAAACGGAGCGAGGAAGCGCGATGAGCCGCCAAACCTCCGCCACTTCGAATATCTCGCAAAAACCAGACATCTCTAAACATGCAGGTTTATAAACAAAACATACCGCGCGAACTACGACTTCCTTATCTATAAAGGAAGACTCACTCTTGAATGACAACTATTACGACAAAAATTCTACTTGCTTCTTATTTACTTGTCCTTTATTATCGCCTCTAATACAAATGCGCATATTCTTAATTGAAATGTATGTAGCCTTATTTTGTTTGAGCTCAAAGTATTTGTCGAGATATACGCTTTATTATCATAGATTATAATGTTTGTTATTGTTCAAACTTAATACAACACAGCTTCTATAGTTCTAAGGAAAAATACACGATATTTTCCCGTAGGAAACTTTGTTCTATCAGGAACAAAGTTCCAACTGAACTTTTCCAATTTATTTATGGAATTGTCCATGTAATATTCCTTGTATGAGTCCTCTCCTAGAAAAACTGCTCGAGTATTGAAAAGGGAGTAATTAACGATACTTTAACATAAAAAAACGCATACGCTATTATCAGAATGCTCTGTTATTTTATTACAGTAGTTTTAAATACTGGTGTGTATGGGTTGTCGCTTTGCGGATGACGATTTTAAAATTTCTGCGATATTAAAGAGACCTTTCATTGGTATAATAATATGTGATCATAATTTATAATAGCATCCTTATATATCTTTGTTACCGTAACGTTCAGCATTGTGAGTAAGTTGGTTAGTAATGAAAACATGACGTTATAATGACACGCTTGATTCTGTCATTTGCGGATCAAATCAAATCAGATATTTAATAACTGGTCTGGAGATGAGTATAGTAGTAATAATGAATATCTCAGCATAACCTCTTGTGTGTTGTCTTTGTATTGTTGAAATAACGGAATATTTTAAAATGCGGAATTGGCTAGTAGTTGTGTTGTGTGGAGCGAGTTAGTGTAGTGTCTGCCGGCAGTTGGCCGCCGACCGTTCGCGGGTGTACAGCGTGCACGTCTCGCCTGCACGATATCTCCGCAGAATTATGCCGCCGACCACCGTATTAGTACCCTGTGCGTGAAAACTTTATCATTCCCTTCATTCACAACCATTTATCCTTCTGACGTCGAACGGATATTCCTTTTTTCTAAAACTTCTTCCCGCCCACAATGTTTTGGATCATAAGTTGTATTGAGTGACGTAAATATGTGTTTCTTTAATAATCTCAGTATTTTGGGTGACGCGGGTGTTTGATGGATGTCACGTGGTGTCAGTGGTGATCCAGGAGTGCTGGAGTATGGGGTGGTGCGAGAGTGTAGCGAGGACAGGAAGGCCGGGCCGACTGTGGACTGTGATTGTGACTACGCATGTGTTTACGTTTTAGTTTTGGCATTGAACAAAGATCCCGAATTGGATTAATGTGTTGTATTGGCTGCCTACGTTTTATATGCTCAATGTAAACATGAATGAATATTCGACTAGTCAGTGTCGTTGCATCTTAATGTTTTCGCAAAACGTCGCAAATGATTTAGGGAATGAGTATGTACTACTACTTGTTTACTATTTGTTAAATTTCACAAATACCTACCGTGTGTGATTTTACTAGTTTCATTTATCACGAGAATATATTTTAATTCATTGTACGGTTGTGTTTTTGTTAGTTGTTATTTATTTTTAAATGTTGACTCGGAACGACTTGTTTCTTAACCTTTTATGGGAATCATTAATCTATTAGAAGTGGGTGTCTGAAGTAGTGCGGTGGTCGACCTACATGTAGCGGCCTACGCGTTCGATACTCATCAATCATTACAATACTAATAATGTATGAAGTACCTCGTTGCATGGACGATCACATCTCTACTTTCTTTCTAACCAACAGTTAGATTTCATTTCATCAATTTCAATGACTTGATAATTTTACAAACGTTTAACGAGTAGTGTAGGCACCAAGTATTCTATCAGCATAATATCATGATGGATTATTAATATTTGCATATAAATCGATTAACTGTGTACCTCCTGTTAGTTCCTCGATATCAAATCGAGTATTGTTTTAATTTCAAGGGCAAATGATATCGATTTTTAGATAATATTACATGTTAACTTTGCATCAAATCAAACATTAGTTTTGATTAGCGTTCAGTGTAGCCAGTTCATGAAACACGTTATTAAGTGAAGTGGAGTTATTAACTCTGGTTTGAGATCATTGGTTGCGTGTCTAACTACAGTACAATTGTTGACAATTAACATTACTTCTTTTGCGTGCCTCGAGTTCATCTTAGAAATAGGGTCATGCTTTGTTAAACTGCCAACGAGGGGATTGTTACTCATCTCTCTCCCTACGCAGTTACTACGAATGGGAAAATAGAATACCTACAACATTAATTAGTTCATATACTTTCCTGTATCCGAATGTTTATGCCATTATTCACAAGTCTTGACGTACTCCGTTACGGTGTTACGTACGTAAGAGAGCGTAGGATCCTTCCTTTATTTACCCTCACGTGAAGAGTGTGTCCAAACTCTATTTTCTTTATAAATAAGCGTTAACTAATATGTAGATGTCTAGTTTTAAAGATGATCCCATGTGGAATCCATTAGCATGACAAATATTCTGTGCTTATTAACATAATGTAGTCGTAAAGCCGGATTGTGTGACAGAGTTGGATGTCCATGTTCGTAATGTAATTAAGGTGATGATGTGAAAGGCTGTTCAGTCAGACCGTGAAAATGTCATGCTCTTTAGTACTGTGTCACATTAAACAATTTGAAAGTTCTCAGTATACGTTATTAGCTGTAATCGAAATTTGAATACGATAAGGTTCTTAATATGCTTAACATTTGTACGGGTTGTCGTACCTTGTTGTTTTATGGTCGTTGTCATTAAGACGTATGATGTTGCACAGGCAGCGAGGCGACACCGCCGCCCGAGGTATTTCTCGGTGGATCCTGTAACCCGACTACTTGGAGATCGGACATCGCCATTCCGATGCTGAAGAAGATGGGAATCACATATTTTAATCCGGTGAGTTTTTAAATAATTATACCTTCTTTCTTTACTGTGCTGATTGATATCTTCAGTGAGGTGAGAGGACTTTGCTCTGAGTGGGGCATTATTGTCTAACACTTTACTTTTTCGTGTTTTATTTTTTACATATTTATTCATATTTTTAAGACCATCTATGGACCTAAAGATACCTTTTCTAATTTATACGCAGCAATTCAGAAATCATCTATGAGGCACGATGATCGTAACATACCTAAACGGACATACGAGTATATCTTAAAATGAAAAGTATTAACTACATAGGTAGGGTCATTTCGCCAGTTCGCGTCCATTTAGTGGAGTTGGCAAGTTTGAAGGAGAAAATAAAAATGTTCCAGCCCTAGTTTCAATGAAAAATTTATGTAATGTGTTCATTATATAGTCTACTATAAGGTTCGCTTACAGTTTTGTTCGAAAGTACTTGTGTTTTTTTTATAAATAGAAAAACTTCAAAAATAGGCGTTTTACCCACTTTGCGTCCAAAAAATCTAAATTGCGTCCACCCATAGACCATTTTGCGTCCACCAGCTAAGAAAAGGAATGTAGGGGTGATATTTTTAGATAATGTAAAGAAAAATTGTATTTTAACAGATTCTTTATTCAAGAATATTTCGTTAATCCACGTCTGGTACATTTTCTTTCTCATATTCCACATTTATCGACTCTATGGTTTCCTATGTAACTTTTATAATCTTTTTATTGTTTCGGATTAATTTTTTGAACCTCTCGAGCTCTCTCCTGTTCTATTTCTCTATTCTTTCTTTCTTTTTCGGATTGCTTCCTGTTTTTCGTTCTTGATCTGCGCTTTATGTTCGTAATACTTTCTCCATGCAGCAGAAGATATGGCTGCTGGAGTCCTTTGATTTCCTTGCTTCTTTAGAAATTTCAGGCAGCATTAGGTGGGTTTTAATTTAAATGGATCACAGGTTTTTTTGGCTTGAATTGCCAACAGCTGCGGAAGATGGTTGTACTAGAGATTTCTTTAGTTGCATCAAATTCTAAAATATTACTATTTCGTTCTATTGATAGTTCCATAAGAGACCTCTCAGATTCAGTTTCGATAGAAATTTCTGCAAAGAAAACTTCAACTTAAGAGTGTTATTAGTTTTAACTCTTAGTTTTTTTTTTAAATGCATATTAAATTATACAAGTTAAAAAATATATATTATAAGCTATTATATGAATTTAATGAAAAAATGGACGCAATTTGGTACAATACAATTTCCTTGTAGGTATAGTTTGCGTCCACATGTGATGAACGATTTTTATTTTTAATTATCTTTTTCTAGAATCATAATAACGTGGACGCAAATTGCTCATAACGATTGCATGATAATAATACATAAATAAAAAATAAAAACAAATTCCTTTTTTTAATTTTATCACATAAAAAATAAAAACTAACTAAATCATAAATACACGAGTTCGCGTCCATTGTGGTCGCAAAGTGGAAGTTTTATAAATTCGGTGTAGTAATTCGCGTCCACCTTATTTTAACTGTTAACTTTAAAAAAAACAAGCAAATACATAATTAATATTACTCCTTTTTTCATGCTTTAAGAATAAAAACAGCTGTGTATTGTAAAATACGCATAAAACAATAAAATACTTACCGTCGAACGCGCCCCTGCTCACTATTTTTTTGCCGACATTTCGCGCATTTGCGCTTCTTTGTTGAAGAACGGAAACTAACTATTTTTTCTAGACATGATTGGTTTAGCTCACAGAACTTTTGTCTATTTCTATATGCCTCTTATACGATTAGGTATTAGCGGTAACGACTTTTCGGCGATTTACTGTGTTAATATACCTATTTTCGAGAATTATTATAGGGAGGTCCGAAAAATGGACGCGAATAGGGCGCTGGACGCGAACAGGCGAAATGACCCTATTTACTTTGTTGTCATCGCGTAAATTAAAAGAACTGTTTTCTTTACCGTGTGAAGATAACAGTTAAGTGAATTTAATGAGAACAAAATAAGTGTGCGAAAGATTCCTGGAAATATCTGCCTAGTTAATCGTGTTGTGAAAGTTAAACAAAAACAATATTCGTACATACATACCTATATCGTATACTTAACCGTAACTAACAACGTTTATCTACATAGTACGTAATTGTTAGTAAATAATGTGCATAAATAACTGCATACTGAAATTTATTAGTATACGTAAGTATACGAGTACTACATACGTACGTCTTTGAATTGCTGAGGTAAATGAGGTGGGTTACCTAAATAACATTGCTAATTCCGACGATCGGAAACGGTCAAATTACCTATTGATAATAGATAGATATTATTATCAAGATAACGTTTTTATAATTTCCGAAAATGCGTTCGCTTCCACGTATTTATTTTCTTACATAATTTATCAATCGACCGCTGTTATCTTGGAGCGTTTAAAAACGATAATGTGTGTTTATTTCTCTGTATAGAACGTGCTTTCTCGAACTTGTTTTAGGTTATGGGATAAAACACGTTTTTGTCATATATTCCGATTTATTTATATTGTTTTCTTTTTAATATTGCTTCATGAGTGACTATCGTGAATGAAAGTATGTCTCGATGATTCTACTGCAGATACCTACTGTTACTCTATTATATGTTCATACAATAGTTTACACTACTATGTTTTACTATTATACTGTAGTTTACGCCACTACAAATTACTACCTATTGTAGTTCACACTACTATAAGCATTAGGCCACTACCTACGTACCGTAGTTTACACTACCATAGATTACTAGTTACTACTTCACTAGAATCATCCATTTAGGTAATTCTAACATGGGCTTTGTTTATCATTAGCATGAATGAACGCTATTATTATGAGTTAGCGCGGGTTCGGTCGCCGTCACTACTAGCATTGACAACTACTTACTCAATAACCAGTCGCCTCGTATTGCACGTGTTCCGGCGACCTTATTCATATTGAGCCTCGGATCATCAGCCTTTAGAGTGCTAGCAATATGTTCTCAGATACTTATATTGTAATAGGTGCCTACTACGGATGTACTTAATGTTTAAAGATATTATATATGTGTTACTGGCAATGCAAGGTTTTGTATTCATGGGATTTTTGAGATAAATTATTGTACGATATTATATGTTTATCTAGGTTTTTATATTAAAAGTATATATAGGTATATACTATATATAGGCATGCAATTCCATTAAATTCATCCAGTTGGTTTTGCGTGAATGAAACCCCGGACTGCCGCTACCGCAGTTACTTAAGGGCCATTTGTTTATACGAAGCGTTACTCATCCTTACCTATCTCTTAAAACTTTCATATATTTCATCTTTTAAAACTTAAGTAATATTAGGTACTTTAAATGGTCAGATCAGCTTATTTATTTAGTCATATTTATACCGACAGCAAGTGGAAGATTGGTCAACCGAGTTGATGGAGGTAGAGCACAGAGCGAAGGCCGCAGCCCGAGCGTTGCTTTTCGTGTTGGACAGCGAGACTCGAGCCGTCGCGGCCAGTGTGGAGGCGGCGCATTTAGCGGCCGCGCCCAAGGACCTGTTGCTAGTACTGCGACCGTATACCAGGCACCAGAAGATTGGACAGGAGACTATTTCGGACCAGTGAGTACAATGGCATAGTATGAAATGAAAAAGTATAAGAAGAAATCTTCGCCAGGCTCGATAGACAAAATGTAACAAGACACGATTTGAATTAGTAGAATATTTGAAATTCGAATTATCCACTAAAGCATTTCTACTAGGTAGATTTTTGTACGGTACGGAGGTGAGAAGGATTAGATGTATGCTACAATGAAATATGTAAATGCCCAACCTACTTTACATGGATAACTCAATGTAACCGGGTTATTTTTACCCGACAAGTAGCACAAAAATAAGCATATAATTACACGCTCATTCCGACCAAGGGTAAAACGTACAATAAAGGTCGATGAAAATGGAAGACACGACGATTTACGTCATTCATAACGAGCGCAATAGAAATGAGTCACGATCTACAAAAGTCGTAAATCGATAATTGAAAAGAAGCATAATATCGCTGGAATTACTTTCAGGAGATCGATAGATGGAAATGATTACATTCTAAGTCTAACTAATTAGCTAACGCATTGTTCACAGCGAGTACGTAGAACTATCCCGAGCGCGCGCAACGCTACAAGAAGCGGTAGAGCGTCGCGGTCTTCCCGCGTTTACGGACATCCCCTCAGCTTTACGTTGCGCCGGCGCCGTGTTACGAGGGGCGAGGACACACCCGCGGCACTCGCTTGGACACACCATACTACGGTTGAAGCGAGCTTACGATGCAGCGGGAGGGAGAGCTCCGCTGCTACCTCGCTCGAAGGCGTTAGATGCGCTAAGAGATTTAACTCGTGTACCCCGTGCCTTAGCTGATAGAGCGCTGCCCGCCGTACAACATGTAGACTTTGAAACCTTCTGCGCGGCTGTGGCTGAACTCGCCGCTGATGCAGGTGTGTACACTTCTCTATCTTTGTGTTTATTGGTGTGTACGACACATTATTTGATCAGTGGTGGTCGGGTGATAGAGCTAGTAACTTTAGGTGGTGGTCTAACATTATACCCAAAATTACTGTATCATCGCGATTAGTTTTGTCACTCAAGTACAAAATTATTCAAAATAAATTCCTAAAACAATATATCAAAACGACTCGCGATAATATAGTAGTTTTGGTTAAATCCTGGTGGTGGTTGTGCCTGTATGTGTAGCACTGTGTGTAGAGGGCGCGGCTGGCGACGCGTCGCCGCGCGGCGCGGGCGCGGGCGCGGGCGTGGCGACGCGCGTGCGGCTCGCGCTGCACTCGCTGCTCGCCGCGCTGTCCCCCGGTGCGGCCGCTCGGTGACGAGACATCACTAAACTATCCAGCTTCTTGTTATCACCGCAGTGTGCGCGCTCTTTCATTAAGTAGATAGTGACGTACAGCCCATCGCTTCCCCGAATCGTTGTTTTCAGTGGCGTCGTTTGTTCTCGTTTCACAGAGTTGCCTTCGTAATGTTGACTAATTGATTGCGTTGTTATATTATTATTTGATCACGGCTTTACTCATCTGACAGTCGGCTTATGTGTTTTGCCTTGATAGCGTTATATTTATTTTCGTAATTTGATTTATGATAATTATGATACACAGTGTTAAGGTTCAAATTTGCAAAAACTTTGTTTCATAGCTTACATACATACTCATTCGTTTCTAAATCATAAATTAATCGGTACTGTAAATAGTAATTTCCATATTTACGTTTTTTAGTATTCTATACGGATTTGTATTGTCTATTGCAGAGAATCTAAGCAGAAACGGTCAAGATGTAGCGGACCCAGTGGGCGCTTCGCCCCGCGAGCCGTGCGAGAGGGTGACGGAGGCGCCGCGAGACACCAATGGACACAAGACCAACGCCCGCCTCCGGGCGTATGGACGGAAACTGGGATTGTTTATTCCTAAGGTATATTATCATACTTTGATAGTAAATATTTACTCCTTCCCAATATTCGAATTCCAATATTCTACTCAAAAAGTATTTTCGAAGTATAAAATTCGACAATATATTTCAACCAACAGATGTAGTGATCAGATAGGGAATGATTTCTCATTAAAAGTAACACCCTTATATTTACTACTCTTCCCACTTATTGGCATGTCACTAGTAGATCTCGTTGCGCAGTCATCATTTTTTTTGTGACAAAGTGCCAATGACGTCAGTGTCGACGACAGCATTGATAGTTGACTTACACGTTTATCTGATACGTGACGTCACCAGCCGGGTTCACACCGGATAATTCGATTTGAATTGGGTGATGAATGTCCACGATCGAGGATCGTGCTCTCGAATAAAAAACTTGCGATTGGATAGTGCCAAGCAATGTCGGACAAAGATGTCTGGAATGAAATAGCTGCAACACAATCTGATTTATGACATGCAATCTATATTTATAATAAGTGTTCAAATAAAACTTTTTGAATTTTTTGCCCATTCTTCTCTGCTGATGTTATTCCGAATAGTTGGAACGTTCAAAAAAGCCTCTTCGGAGGTCTAAAAACTCCAGGGTTGGCCACTGATGTACTCGAAATGAACGAATATAGAATGTTTCCTCCCGGCCGCAGAAGCCGGCGCCGCGCGAGGCGGAGAGCCCCGGCTCGGGCGAGGAGTGCGTGCTGACGCCGCGCACCGAGCGCCGCCTGCAGCGCCTGCCCGCGCTGCTCGGCGCCAACACGCAGGACGTCTACCTCGCCGGCACCTTCCCGGTGCGTACACACACCATACTGACAATCCTTCTAATATTGTAAATGCGAATATGTGACGGATGTATTGATTTTGAAGTATGTTGATCCTCTACGTAAAAACTACAGATTCAATCTACAAACTGTCGGAATTGACTTAAAGAGGATAAAGGTACAGTCTGGAATAACATAAAGGCTTTATATCCTGAAATCCTCCACCATCCTTCAGTCTGTTCGCGATTAACTCAAAAAACGGAACTGTTTGCTTTGCGGATTCCGCTCATTCCGCTCATTTTGATCTAACCGTATTATCTTTGGCAGCCACAATTCCCTTATAATCAAAGCATAATAACGAGCATAACTCTTCCCCAGAGCAACGTCCCCCGACCAGAAGAGATCCTGAGCCGCGAGGGCGTGTCGTTCGTGGTGGCGCGCCACAACGACTACACGCGCATGTTCTCGAGCGGCGCGCGGCGCGCGGCGCCCGCACACCCCGAGTCGCCGCGCCACGACAAGAAGCCGCGCCCCGCCGACCCCGCGCCGCCCGACTCCACCACAGATGACGTACAACTCAGGGATCGGCAGCCGGCGGAGTCGGCAGCTGATCGGACCGACCGACTTAGTGCCTCCGATTTCTACACGGTCACGGAAGACCATACGCCGCAACCTTTTAAAGGTAAGCGTTAGCACTGGCTAAAGTGTTATATTCAATCTGGACGTAGTATCCAATATAAGTTTATAATTAGAAATAGTAATTTGGAACAGACAGTTGTGTCATTTGTTAGTGACGAAGTTTACAAAGAATAAAATCAGTGTCATTTGTCATTCGTTGGTCATTTGTTGGTGATTCTGATTACCAAACATATTTGCAAACGTATCTCATAAAAAAAACTAAATTCCTTATTTATGAAGTGTTAAATATGCTGATAAAGCTTACATATTTTCCTTTCACACTTGTCTGTGTCCGAAAATGCAATCTCATCGAAGGCAAGTCAATCGAGTGTAGTTGTCATTGAAAGTCACAACATGCATATAGAAAGGCTCAATATTATATCGGGCTGTGAACTTATAACCTCGTTTGCGCGGCGAGAGCGCCGCGCGGAAATGATATTGTAATCACGTACTTTCTCTTTGAAGTGAAAGTTAGATAACGACTTGGTTAAAAGTATCGTATGGGAAATGCTGACTAATTCTTCTATGATCTAAGCGACACTTTGAAATGTAGCACCGTGTAGGTGGAAAGTAGGTGTTTAATTTTTATAGATGATATTTTTTGTTCTGTATGTACATGATAATAATTAATGTTAGTTGCGTAGGCGTTAAAAACATTATTTCCTGATATGTTTTTTAAGTTATTTGCAAAGTAATCGAGGTCAAATATTCTAATAATAATATTGAGACTAAGTATTGAAATACCTATCTAATTTCTGAAACACTTGAATAAAATGTAATGTAGTAGTTTCTTTTTCCACTATAGGACAAATATCTTCTCTCAATTCTATTCAATCTAATATCAATAGTAAAATAAAACATTGCTACATGTAAGTTGTTAAAGGTTTTCCCTTTTTCAAGCCCCTATCACCATTTGGTGTTCAGAAACCAACACGTATGTACGTATGTACTCCGAAACAACTACGTCTAACATAGCTCTGTTCCAGGTACATACGACGAGGACCTGTTGCTGGGGTCGCGCGTGCTGGTGTTCTCTATGAGCGCGTCGGCGGCGTGTTTCTCCACCATGGTGTTGGCAGCGCATTATACGGGGCTACGGCCGAGTAATACAGTGCTGTTAGTGCAGCCTATGGACCCTAAACTGGCTACTAATGTAAGGATACTATCTATTTTGTAATTTTGTTTCTTTGTATGTTCGGGGTAATATCGGGAATTAGCAGTCAGATTTGAATAATTATTTTTGTATTGGGTACCTATAGGTTTGGGTTTGGGTATTTTATCCCGTAATTCTTACGGGAACGGGAACAACGCAGGTAAAACCGCGGAGCAAATGTGGTGGTAATTCTACAAAGTTGAAAACATTTTTGTGTGGTGAGGGATGCCAACTTTATAAAGGAGACTATAAGCTACTTCTTACTTGTATTTCCATGGAACTGAGTCTCACTTGATTGTGATGTCTGATTTGGGTGGCAGTCTTTTGGTAGTGATTTGACTTACCTTTTCATTTCATCCCACAGTACAGCGAAGCGGCAGTAAAGGACTACAACCGCGGGCGACACTACCTGTCGGACCTAGCGCGGCGCTCCGGAGTGCCCGTGTTCGATAACGTCACCTCCACCATGGAGCACGTGTTGAACAGACTCCGCGCGACGCTATAACACGACACTTCGCAGCACTGGCCGTAGGACACTTGGCCAGAGGATTGTACCTAATAGTACCGTCGTCACCCGCTTCGAGCAACGACAACACTATAAAACGGCGAATCTCATTTGTTTTTAGTTTTATACAAATGTCGATCGCAACACGATAGAAGTAGTCCCGACAACTTACGTATTAAAGACATCACAAACGGACCCATCATACAAACGTAATATAATGGCGAGGCAGAGTCTCATGCGTGTACTTACTTATTATATTTTACCAAGACGTTTAGTTTAGTACAAATAATGTCTCTCTTTTGTTCATCACTCTCTATTGTATTATATCTATGATATGTAGACATTGTTTTTAAAGGTTTCAAATATTGAATGTATGAGTGAGAATGGATGGTGACGGTTCAAAGGTTTTCTTGTAGTGGATATAATTCAGTCTCTGTGATGAAGTATAGATAATTGTGAATTTCAATGCATAAGAATAGTTAAATAGTGTATTTAGATACATTTAGTATACAGTGGCAGGCGCGGGTAGCAGTAATCACATGCTGGCATGTTAGTGTGTAGCTAACGAATGCACATGTTGGTACATATACATATACAGGTCGTGGCGATTCACTGACGAAGATATTGGTACATTATCTGTTCATGAATGTACTTACAGTGGGTCCTCTTTTAGCCAATTCTCACAAATCACAAGTTTATATTGGCAAAGAGCTTTTATCGCTATATTTACCTCTATCGCGAATCAGCTTTTAAAAGTACAAATATCTTGCTCATGTAGCAATTTTAAGAGAATTAGTTAATGTAAACATACTATTGTAATGCAAACTTTAACTGTTATTATTAACATTCTTATACTCATTTTTATAGTTATAATTAAATTAAATGTTTTACTATACGAAGTAATTAATGCTTTGAATCTGATATTTTTATGAAAATAGACTTGTATTAATACCTTACATAGAGGAGGTGTATTGGGTGAATTATTTAGATATTAAACATATTGACCCACTGTCGTTAAAATTATCAATTTCATTTTATTAACAGCAAATGTTATTTGCTAGTCACACGCCCATTAACTTTTAATGAGTACTTTTAATTGAGTGATAGTACAAATATCTAATTTATAGAAAAATTTATCACATATTAAATGTAATTTTATGCGCTTATTTTAAACTAAAACATCACACATTCATGTAAATAAAGAAAAAATGTAATTACTTTTATGTATTTTATTGGCTCCTATTCCTTGTCAATAGAATTGATAACATCATAACAACCTATGAAACACTTATCTATTCTATATTTACATAAAATGCAGCAGCAAATAGATTATTTATTTCATGCTTGAAATTAAATTCAACCAGGTTTAAAATACTGTCATTTTCTCTTTGTCCTTCCTTTGTTTCTGTTCTCTAGTTATTTGTTGCTCTCTCCGCCTAAGGGTGGCCACTTCTTTGTTTTTCTCACTGAGTTGTGCGGCAATACTTACATGGCCGCTGGACCCCGCGGGATACCGGGATAACGAGCTATTCAACTTTAGAACTTCCTTTTCTAATTTCCTAACATCTTCTGTTATTTTAAATTGTTCTATATTCAATTCCTTACTGCTAGTTTTCTTGACATCCACGGCAGCAGGTTCCAGTGTTTCTTGTTCAGTATCTCCTAAAGTTCTATTTATGAAATTGAATACATTACGCCTTTCCCTCTCTTTTTCTCTTTCGTAAGCTCTCTTGTTTCTCTCCTCTTCTTTCTTCTGTAGTCTCTTTAATCTTTGCTCCACCTGCATACAAATATATCGTGGTCATATAGGCCCAGAATAAAGCAGAAATAAGTAAAAATACACAGTGGCAGCAAAACAGCTATTTTAGGCCTATATCCTATACCTACAGCATCGTCTAATATTTTATAGGGTTATTTTTCCTTACTCTAACTAAATATGACAACATTACGATTACCTTCAGCGGATCCTGATTGGCGTGTTTCTCGGATATCGCCATGCAATGGTCCAGGCTCTTCCCAGTGGGCAGGAGCCGCGCTTCAACCGGCTGCACGCGGCCGTCGCTTGAGGCGCCCAAACCCGTGCCCGGAACATAGCCCATTGCTAACATTAGCTTGGAGCCGATACCCTGAATAACAACGTATCAAATATTGAAAATATAAAAACAGAGCCCCAGTTTTTTAGACTAAAAAATGCCTTTAATGTTTTCCCAACAGTGCGGTTCGGCAAGGGCCTCTAATCCCTAGATATCAGTCTCTGAAGATATCAGTAAAGTGAGGAGGATAGGGCTAATTAGGATTAGTTTTTTTAGATAAATGAAACAAAAACAACATATGAACTTTTATGATGGCAAAGCTATGTTGTTAGGGTCATGAATGGCACCAACCATGATCGGAAACATACATAATTCTTACACATGCTTAAAAGTACTTCCCTCTAAAAATTTTTTATTAGTTCTGTTGAACTACCAAAACAATATTTATTTTTATTATAACATGACTTAGAAATATTAATACATACTCACTCTAGTATGTTGTTCCCATTGTCCCATTCCTGGCGAATTTGGTAAGTCTTGTTTAGCAATCAGATCTGGAGCGACTGTATCTCTCTTAGTTGCTTTGCTTTCAGGATACTCTGTATCACTTAGACTATCATCCGAAGATGAATCATCGTCATTTTCATCTGCAAATAATATAAAGATGCAATAAAATATAGTATCAAAATTACAAGAAATAATTTCATCAAGACTTGATTCAAGTCTAAACTACTCAAAACTCACTATTCAAAGGAAATATGTCTTCTATACGAACATTGTAATCATCTTGAGCTGATTTCCTCTTTTCGCCTGATTTGAAACCATGCTCTAATTTCACTGAACAAACCCTCTTTTCAAGATCTATACTTTTTATTACAGCTCTGTGCCATAGATGATATTTTTCTGTGTTCTTCTTTGCTAGACTTATGTCCTGTGAAAGAAGATAATTTAATAAACACTTCGTAACATTTGTGAAGGATACATGGAAGAAATAAAATTACTTACTTCATCATCAGGAGGTTTTAATTTCATCAGTATTCTGCTTCCAACTTTGATGGATTCAAAGTTAGGCTCAATAGCCTCTTTTAGATTTGACAATTGTGTTATAGTGCCATGAGAATATCTGTAAAAAGTATAGTCTGAAGTATAACTTACAGCTACCAATAGGATTGCACAAAACAGGGGCTGATTGATATCTATAACTACTCTATTGGTGGATTTAATTTTCCCCACACCTTGTGACACATTGCTCTGATTCAGTCAATAGGCATATTTAAAAATGTTTCACAATAATTATTACATTTAAAAAAACTCACCGACATTGCTCATCATTGAATCTACATTCACCTTGTAAATAATATGGGCATGGCAACATCTCTGCATGGGTTGGATGTGTAAATAGTACATGGACCTGAAATATGTGCAGAGAAAAACTTCTATGTGGCTATAAAAGTATACACATTGTATTAACTAACAAATGCCCAAACTCCTCAAAGTTTCTGTAAACTTATATCACTTGCATTAACCAACCAAAGCAAACACAGACTCTTCCTTCGATACGGGAAAAAGTTAGTTGATTGGATAAGAATGAAATGCGATCACAAAACTCTTCAGTTGGAAATGAGCCTCATTAGATAATATTTTAGAACTCATAAAAAGAAGTTTAGAACTTTTCCAAGATATTTGTACCTGTAAATCTTTGAATTGATCATCATCCTGTCTGGGCACTACTGCACTGACCATAGCATTGTGCAGTGTTGGCTGTCCACCCCACTTGTGGGTATGGTACACTGCACACTTCATCCCTAGCAGACTTGCTAATTCATCCTGTAACATGTTCAAACTTTAGAGTAATGTATGTTTTAAAGTTTAGTTTCAAGGACTTATGTAATATGATTTTCCTTAGAGAACTAGAGACTCTTATTCAATAAACTTTTTTCTTAGTTAATATATAAAAAAGTGGTTCTAATTTGTTCTTGTATCTCTTGCCTCAATGTCACTATCCTCAGATTTGTCTTCTTTACTGTCATTATTAGTTTCAGTAGTGCCATTCTCTGTATCAGGTTCATATGCACCACTTTTTGCCATTTCAGCCTGAAAACATTGTATAATATCAATCATTTTAGTAGTTATATTGTATACTTGGGATTTGGACAGATTTGAGTTGATTGAATTACTTCTCAAAGATTGGGGAAAAAAAATCAAAAATTTGCAACAAGATTCCACCTCACCATAAACAAAGCATATTCATCGTCCAACTCTGACTTTTCTTCTTTAGGAGCTTCAGAGCCTGTTTGTTTTGGATTCAAAGATTCAAGGTTCTCTTGAGTTAATTGTATAAGTTGCTCCAAGTCTGATTGTAAGATTTGTAATGACTCTCTCTCAGATTCACTAGCATTTGCCAGGGCCTGATTTACCATAACCAGCTGAAAACAATATTATATTTATGTAAAAAAATTCTCTAAAGACAGAAAAATAAATTAAATTATGATCATTGTTTTCTGTGTACCTGGTCTTTATATTGATCTAAAGATGTTTTTAACTCGTCCATATTATGTATTTTTAATTTGTTTATAGAACAAAATCATATTTTGGGAGAGATTAAACAAATCAATATTTATTTCAGGTTGTTATACCGAAACCGAAATCAATTTTGTAAATATTGAACTAACTGGCTGCTGAGTGCTGGCTGTGATTGAAATGAAATTACCGACTGACTGACAGTTGACAGCAACTGACATTTCGGGTTTAATAATTTTGACAGCTATGGCATCGCAGATTATACACACATTCACTACTCATTGCACTGACTCAAGATATTATGGAGGTAGGAGCGGTGAACCGCAACATGCGAAGGCCGAAGGTTCTCCAAGAGAATATAATCACTACGTTTGGACTCCTCCTCCTCCTCGGGCTCCTCAGACATCAACGGACATTCTCAGCGATACGATTCTCAGATTTATTCAAACAATATTCAAATAAAAACTTGGTTTGCTTGCTTTCAAAAATTTTATAATGAAAAGTAGGGTAGTTTGTATTAACGAACCAATAACAATACCAATGATTTTCTTTAAACATAATATAATATTGTTCATATTCCATTAAACATTTTTTACTTTAGTATATTGTGCTTTACTTTTGTTTCTTCACTTAAGCATAAAACGTTAATCATTCAATGATTTAATTACAATTTGTTTAATAATTTTACCTATAACATTTTTGATTGTTTCACCTGCGTAAGTCTCATTATCATCAAAATTATTAGATACGGACTGATAAGTCTCGTTCATAATAGATTTCACTGTGGATTCTAAATTCTTTTTTACAGTTTTGTTTGTATTTTCAATTTCTGAAGATAGTTCAGTCAGTTTTTCGCTCTTTCTAGCCAGTTCTTGTTCCAATTCTAATAAGATTTTATTATGTTTTGATTCGTTGCTAGCACTTATTTCTTTCAATGCTTGTATTTCATTTTTCAATGACAAAACATAATCATTTTTGTCTTTTATTATATTTTCTAAATGAGTTATTCTACTCTTCAAAGAACTTGTTTCATTATCAGCTAAATCACTAGCAACTGGTAGTGATTGTTTGTTTTCATTAGCACCTTTATTGAGTAGATTTTCATATAATTTTATCTTATTCTCATACTCTCTTATAAGCTTTTGCATTATTTCATTATTAAAATTAGAATTGTCTTTAACACTTATGTCATTAATTTTATTCAAAACTTGGTCTACTTTATCAGATACCCTTGTAATATTCATTCTAAGTTCACTGCTGTTAATTCTCTGTTCTGTGGCAAATAGATTCATGTCAATTCCAGGTGGTGAAGTTATAATGCTAGTAGTAGGCAGAGCCACCATTTGATGATCATGCACATTGTGTTGAACATTAATGGTATCAATCTTTTCAATTTCACTGGAATGTTCAGAGTCTATCTTCTTATGTGCTTCGAACATTCTGTTAGCAACATTTCTTTTCATAAGTCCTTTGGGTTTAGGTTTAATAGGTTTGATGTTGACTTCACTATCTGATTCAGAGTCAGTTGATTTAGTATTAGCCAGATGGGGAAGGACGGAAAGACCAACAGTTGCCATTCTATTTATTATTGATGCTTTATTTTTATTTTTAGTTCTTTTGGCATCTGCCGGATCTAAAGTCTCTGCATAGTTCCTTGGCATTATCTCTGGTTTTTTAGTCACTTGCTCATTTTCTATTTGATTTTGCACCTCATTTGTTTTTGGATTCTGTTCATAAGTATTAGTAGAGTTGTCTGGGTCATGTGGGACTCCCTTGCTTTCTGATGATGTTTTAATAGTAACACCAAATTCTTTGAGTAATTCTATAATATGTTTTATTTCATCATTAGTGCCATATAAACTCCAGTATGTCCTTTGATCATCGTAATATGAGATATAGTTTTGTCCTTTTAGGGTAACTTCTAGTTTTGGTGACGCTAAGGCACTAGATAGTGTAGCTTTGTTTGAGTCATAGAGAATAATGTTATGTATTCCACTCTTCAGAATTTTAACTACAGCAAACCCTAATTTTCCTTTTGATGTGTAAACATTATTAAACCTGCAATATGGAAACATATGAAGTTGTTTTATTAATAGGAAGTGAAAGTTGAATTTCAACAAGGGGCAAATGATCCATTATGTAATGAAGGGATATTAATTTATAATATTGCACAACAGTTGTATTAATGAGATAACTGGGTGATTTATATCGAGCCAGTAAATTAATCTTAAAAGTTATGTTATATAATACCTATAAAGGGCAAAGATTAACTACCAATGAACTACTATGCATAATCACTATGTTGACCAACTGTAGGAAGAAAATATTAAATTATAGTAAAAGTAAAGTAAAGTATTAGCCTGTAATGTCCCACTGCTGGGCAAAGGCCTCTCGTCTCACTGAAGATATCAGTACAGTGGGGAGGTTTCAGGCGTAATCACCACGCTTGCCTAATGCGGGTTGGTGATCTCAAATTATAGTACTTATTTTAATTATGTCTTCTTCTTTGGGTCGACTAGTCTGATATCTTATGCTTGGTTGGCTAGGAATAAGGCCGAATTGAGAACAGAAAAGCAATTGCCACAGCCCAAGTAGACCATCAGGTGGTCATAGCTTCTGGGCTGTCTAGAATATATACAGTATGTCAACATTACATCAACAATTCAAGAGCTTACCATACATATCCTTGAAGAGCGCAAGCAAATACACAAGCTGTAGATTTCACTTCAGGCTTGTTTTCGCACACAGGTTTCGGAGCAGTATATTTCAATGACTCATTCTCATCCTTTTTTACTGTTTTGCCAAATATGTTAGCCAGGGAAGTGCTGGAATGAAAGGCAGGACTGAGTTTATTAACAAGTAGGTTTATAGTTACATGAAGTGATAGCATAAAATAAGGTTAGAGATAATACCTTGCAACGGGAGTAAAATAATCATCATCAAAATCGTCAGTTTCTAACATTTTGAAAATTGTATATATTATTCAATTTCATAAACATAACGTGGAAGGAGTAAAACTGGTTATCGATCAACTATCTTTATTCTATTTGATAAAGATATATAGAAAAACACACACGCGAAAACGAGTTGAGAAATTTCTGGTTTGTTTCAATTCAATTCAACTTTGTCATTCGCTTCTGCTGACATTTTGTCGCAACTCGCAATCTGGTTTGTTCATAGCACAGTCATAGCTAGCTAGCATAGATGTTTAGATTGAGAAATTTTTTCGCTACGTACATCTATGTTTGTTTATCATTTTTTGTTCAGCTGACAATCTGACAAACAAACAAATTACTTTTAACTGCTGTCAATTCATATTGACTTTGACAATTCAAAAAGCGAATCGAAAGTTGTGAAATATGACGGCGAATGCAATGGCATTTGACATTTCACTAAATTGACAATTTAAAATCAATTGCGCATGATGCGCATCCATCGAACCAATCCATTGTGCAATCCATCTGTGCAATCCAACCAAAACCAATCATTTTGCCATTTTCTTCCATTCCATTTAAAAACAGTACTCTTCATTATACATACATCCGTAATTTAGTTATTTTTTATTGGGTTACCATTCCATTCATCCGTATACACAAACGTGTTCCTAGATTCGTGAAGAAGTTACAGTCTCCGTTATCCTAAGTCACCTTCACAGATTCCTACAGCACCATGCCTGATTCTTACACATGCATAACTTGTCGTGTTTTGTTTCAAGAACCTGAATTACAGCGTGAACATTACAAAACCGACTGGCACCGATATAATTTGAAGAGGAAAGTGGTCGGGATAGCTCCTCTTACACTACAACAGTTCGAAGATAAGACTAAGGAGTACAAGGAGGGGCTTCAGACTGCTAATACTGATCAATCTCAGTACTGCAAATGTTGCGCAAAGTTATTCAATACTAAGAATGCTTTCAATAACCATATTAACAGCAAGAGGCATAAGATTCTGGAAGAGAAGTTTAATGAGGAAGAACCCAGTGATACGGATAGTTTTGAAAAGGTTGAGGTGGGACCGGATGTGCCTAAACAGGAAGGAAAGTTTGTGGTCTTGAACGCAGAGGCGTCTGACGAGGAGGACGTTGAAACTGACTCGGAAATAGAAGAGGTATGTTTACTAAGTATGTTTTTAACCAAATTTTAAGAAATAACCTACAATGTCTCTTAATTTTTTTAATTTCATTTATCATTTTTGTAATTTCATTATATTGCTTTAAGTTTTGTAATATTTCAATGCCAACAATAATTTGTAGTTCATTTTATCATCACAAGAAAACCATAAGTCATATAAATCATGCCAAAATAACTTATCAATTATCTTTTTTTTCTAGCTGGACTCTGACGAATGGGAGGAATGTAGGATCAAAGGCAGCGACTCGTTGATCAAGCCTAAAGACTGTCTATTCTGCACACACCACAGTAAGAACATGGTTAAGAACCTGAAACACATGTCGGAAGCGCATTCATTCTTCATTCCCGATGTTGAGTACTGTGTAGATGTGAAGGGCCTTCTCCTTTATTTGGGTGAAAAGGTATGCAATAGCATTATAATGTTTTTATTGGCAATTAGGATTTTTCAGTAGAAAATATGAACAATGGTCTTTGTTGAGTAGTAGTATATTATAGGCAACTTATCTAAGTGTTAGCATGCTTTATAGCACACATAATTGGTCATAGATATTTGTTTCAATCGTCAGACCTATATTAGAAACCTATGGGTAGCCTAAAAATCTATTTTTTACATAGTGTTGGCGACTAACTTACTCGTGCTTACATATAGGCAACTTGTTCTGATCATTTTTAGTACTGGTCAATGACCTTTCTCATTAATTATATGGTCTACCTTTGTAGCACTTTTTACTAATAACTTTATTGATAATATTTTTTTTTCAATTATGTTACTGTTAATAGTTATAAACATGTATAATATGTATGTGTTATAGTTACAGTATACACTATACAGTATATTCTATAACATAACTGCATTTAAACATAAATCATAGCAACATAATATAATAAATTCTTACTCTTATCACATTTTAAAGAACAAAGCAGCTGTAATTATCATGTAAACAAAAGAAGTAACAAAGACTTGCAATTAGTGATAAAGGTCATGTTGAATCATCATTTAACAATAAACTGCGTAACACTTACTAGAAATCATAATTTAGTTACAGCTTTATTATCAGTAAACTGATAAGAAGACATTATAAAAAAGTGTAGTGTAATGCTTCTAATGTCCCACTGGCAAACAACCCTTTGCCCAGGCCTCTTATTTCGCCGAAAATTATACCACAAAATACCAAAGATATGCAAAATATTTACTTTTGCCCTATTAACTTAAGCTATTTCTATTGTGATAACTATAAAGAATGAGATAGTTTTGCCCTGTACTAGACTTTTTAGTTTACTTTGCATTTGTGCAAATGGATTCTGCTCTAAGATAATCCAACTATCTTTTACTTAGTGAATCATTCATATTAGCCATAAAATGACCCATAAGTACTTACAAATTGTAACTAAAGATAACATGGTACATTCCAGATATCGCAAGGCTTCATGTGTCTATGGTGTAATGAAACAGGCCGCACATTTTACTCTATGGAAGCCGCTCGGGGGCACATGGTGGACAAGGGACACTGCAAGATGTTGCACGAGGGCTTAGCCCTTGCTGAATATGCTGATTATTATGATTACAGGTATACTATTTAATCTGACAGACACTCATATTTTTTTATTTGGCGTGAAACTCGTAAAAAATGCATACATTTCTTACCAGTGGGCACAGTCATGCAGTACTACAGTAAGAAAAAAATGCATTACTGAAACTTTCTTTGTATCACTCATACTGTCTTTGTATCACTCATACTGTCTTTATATCACTCATACTGTCTTTGTATCACTCATACTTTCTTTGTATCACTCATACTGTCTTTGTATCACTCATACTATCTTTGTATCACTCATACTGTCTTTATATCACTCATACTGTCTTTTTATCACTCATACTGTCTTTGTATCACACATACTGTCTTTGTTTTACTCATACTGTCTTTGTATCACTCATACTGTCTTTGTATCACTCATACTGTCTTTATATCACTCATACTGTCTTTGTATCACTCATACTGTCTTTGTATCACTCATACTGTCTTTATATCACTCATACTGTCTTTGTATCACTCATACTGTCTTTATATCACTCATACTTTCTTTGTATCACTCATACTGTCTTTGTATCACTCATACTGTCTTTGTATCCCTCATACTGTCTTTGTATCGCTCATACTGTCTTTGTATCACTCATACTGTCTTTATATCACTCATACTGTCTTTGTATCACTCATACTGTCTTTATATCACTCATACTGTCTTTGTATCACTCATACTGTCTTTGTATCACTCATACTGTCTCTGTATCATCAGTGCTTCATACCCGGACCACAAGGAAGGCGATGAGAACATGGATGTGGATGAAGAAGTGGAAGTCCCTGCTGCTCTGGAAGGAGACGACTTCCAGCTGGTGCTGCCCTCTGGTATCACAGTTGGACACCGATCACTTATGAAGTGAGTGACAGGATGTTTAATAGATATTGTAGAAGTTACTAGTTTATATATAAGTACTGGCATGTGCACTCGTCTGCCCTCTGAATAAGTACCTGTTACTGAGCTCTGTCAATTCTGAAGTCTTTCATTCGAATTCCGGATCAAGCATGTTTGTATCGACATCTGATGATAGATTTGTAGATCTTTACTACTGAGAAATGTTTTATTCGGATTTGAGTTTA
This sequence comes from Cyclophora albipunctata, assembly GCA_963082685.1. Lineage (NCBI taxonomy): Eukaryota > Metazoa > Arthropoda > Insecta > Lepidoptera > Geometridae > Cyclophora > Cyclophora albipunctata. The sequence goes on along the minus strand of OY720113.1, from coordinate 5,695,433 downwards.
GGCTCTCTAGAGTCCTCAATCATACTACAAATCTACATGACATTTTAACTTTTCACAGCATTTTCATTTTTAGAGATATGAATGAGAATAGTTTTATAGTATATAGTCTGAAAATGAAAATTCTTCTACAAAGATATTATGACACTATAAAATAATAAACAAATCTATCTTTCCTTCCAGATATTACAAACAAAACTTGATCCAGAACAGTCAAGCTTTAGTGAAGAAATCTGACCGCAAATTACACAGGCTACTCGGAGTATACCGGGCCCTCGGGTGGGCGCCTAAAGAACAAGCTCTGGCTGCGAAGTAAGTTCATTGTTATTGAGCAATTAGTTGTAGTCATTCATTGATTGCTAACATTGAGTTAGAATCCTATAGTCATAATCAATAGCTGACAACACTCAAAAAATGTCCCGATCCCCGTTGTCATAATATCGTTGTCATTATTGCATTGTTATTATATCATTGGCATTGACACTTGCTCGAATGTAGACGTTATGTCACTTGTTTAAGTGTTCAATGTCGCTTGTACGCTTGTCGCTTGTACTGAGCGCACTGCGTCATGCGCCGAGTTATTGCGCGGACATTTTTTTTGTCTGATTGTGACTATAGGATTCTAACTCAATGGTTGCTAATAAACCTTTTTTGTGTTGCACAACTCGTTTCGAAACCCTATCGCCCTATGTCATTCGGAATTGTCGTTGAATCGGTTCGTAATACGAAGACGAATTGAGTTCTCTTTGAGAAACTCCGAGTCATTCAGCATATTTTGTAAATTAATATAATATATGGTATATTATATATTAATATTATATATCAAGCACTCGCACAAACTAGTAAACTAACCTTTTCTCCTTACAGAAAAGCTCGCGACATTCACTTCATGAAGCGCATCCAATCCAAATGGCAGATGAAGATGTCATTGAAAAACAATAAGTTCCAGAAACATTACCGAGCACAAGTCAACTTCTAAACTGCAGTCTATGTCTATTGTAATAAAGGTTATATTACTGTAAACTTGTTTTGTTGTATTACATTATGGTTCTAAAAAGAAGTAGTGTTTGTAGAACACACTAATAACTATGGTTTACTTGTAAATGGGTATTTTTTCGATCTAGATATTATACCTTCGTCTTATTCAGGACAAAACATGTGATAAAATTTGTACCATGAGATACTTCCACCATACAAAACTCTCAACCGGTCACAAGAGAGAATCAATTTGAATATTGATTTCATCAATACCCATTTACGATATTTACTACAATTTAATAGTAAACAATAATTAGTGGTAATAGTAACTAATGTAGTCCGATTCTGTAGATAGTTATACCATTCCTTATCTTCGTTTCAAGAGCAAGACTTTTGTGAAATAATATACATAATTTATTAATCATGTTTTGTATATATAACTGTTTTCGAAATATATCTAGATCTAGAATATGTTTTATCGAACCATTTCATAGCACAAATTTACTTAAAAGGTGAAATTACCTAATTAAAATACTAAAATATATAGTCGACTCATTTGATGGAAAACTGTTTAATATTTTAGTGACACATATTTTAACAGTTGGAAGCGCACAAACAACCAAGAGTAAGTTTTAACCAAAATTATTTATTTTAATAAAAATCTATGATATCTACTCAATGTTATGTTACTTTGAGAAGTAATAATAGAATAATTATAAAACAGCCAATTTACCTATGTATGTATTTCAGTTACAGATTTTATGCGTTACAAACGATGACTATCTTATTTGATTTTTTTCCTGAATTATGTTGACCGTGAGCTTTTTAAGATAAGAGCCTGTTTTCATGAAACGATTTGCACGCAACAAGCTCACTGCAGCACCTTGACGGGATATATGGTGCACTAGTACCAAGTAACGCGCGCAAATCGCTTCATTTGAATAGACTCTAATATGAAATTTTATCTAATATAGTCTCTATTTCATATGATTAGTTTACATAAACACCTGTTTATTCAACATAAAATCACAATCAATATTTTAAACATATGTTTAACATAAAATCGAGTTAGGGAAATATTTCCGATTAATTAAAGAGGTGCATAGATTAGGACATAGTATCAATGTGGGTTTAATAGTTTTGGTAGTCATTACATGACGCCTTTCTCATTGTAATTTTTATCTTTAGTAGTTGACTGATTATAGCAATATAACTTTTAGTATAATAAACACTGGTTTTGAGATTGTTCCATGTTTAGAATGAATATGAGCTTCGAAATAAAATATAAGATAACATTATTCACTTGGTTTTATTGTTGCTGGCTCTGCTACGTACTTGTACCGTCTTTTTTTGAGGGTATTGTTCTCAAATTGACCCAAACTCCATGGGATTTTGACGGGATTCCTGTCAATTTTCAAGTTGATTTTGTACAAAGGGAACATACTCAATTTCCCCTTAAAGTAATTCGAGATGGCTCTGGATAGTTTCTCGTTGATGACGTATTCGTTTTCGATGTCGGTCACATTTTGCAGGTGTTTATCGAACACTTCTTTCACTTTGGCGTCTGTTATTTCATTTGTTTTTGTATCTAATGCGTGGGAGATGAGGAAAGTCGTTAGCAGCTGAAAGGATTAGCAAAGTTATGAATTATAATGCCTTTCTTTCAGCACTATGCTGTGTGACGTTGATTTTCAAATTTTGATATGATTGGTAGTACCAAACGTAGTACCTACGTCCTACATTTAGCAAAGCATTAGTGTAAATTGAGCAAAGCATTAATCAAGGTGGTAACGACTTAACGGTTCTAACAACCGATCTCCATACATAATTGCAGATTTAAGATAAATCAAATCCAATATGTAAGCTTAGTTGTGGGAAGACACTTCAAAAGCCTACTTTTTGCAGTTGGATTCTCCAATTACATTTTCAACCTTTTGAAATGTTCAACACCGCCCCACGGTCACCATATTGTTCCGTTCCCATGGGAATTTAGGATAAATAGTACAATTTTAGTAAACTACTATTTAGTTTATGAGTAGGTACCTACCTACTTTTACCTTAAATGTTGATATCAGACAAACGTAGTACCTAACTACCAATATGTAAGTAGGCGAGGAGTATTTATCTTCATTACATGGGTTTATTTATATTTATTTCCGAAGAACAACTCACCGATATCAAAATAATCATATTTTCACCTGAATACAGTCAATCTTGATTAAATCCTATAATTTCTTTACGTTGTTTGCGCCAATCAACTCGCGATACGCCGATTTAAATTAAATTGAACAAATGTCGTAAATCAACACATCAAATCGAAATCAAACGTATTGTATGTTTATAATGAAAAAGGATTTGGAAGTTGTGCGAAAATATTATTTTGGTGTTTATCTCGTGTTTAGACACGTCATAGGGACGCTCAATGCGATTGTTGTACTACAATTTAATAACTGTTATATTTTGAATAGAGCTTTTGTATGTTAATACAAACCTAACCGTGTTATACCTAACCGTGTTCGGAACAGAAAATAATAGTCTTCAATAATTCTATTGTTAATATCCAATAAATCATCCACCTGAGTTTCTATTGTACATATTGAAATAAGTATAAAATTTAAAAGCGCTTATTCAAGTGAAATCATTTTACTATTAGTGGTGTTCTTCCTACTAATATTATAAATGCGAAAGTTTTTAGGATGTATGGTTGTTTGTTACTCATTCACGAAAAAACTACTGGACGGATTTGGACGAAACTTTACAATAATACAGGTAATGCATCAGAATAACACATGGGATACATTTTATCCCGAAATTCCCGCGGAAAAGGGTCGTAACACCGCAGAGCGTGACTAGTATCATTATAATCGATTAGTTTAAACGTACTCACACGGGATTTATATAACGTCGGGAAATAAAAGTTATTGCTTGCTTTATTAACTTTCTAACGCGAAAAAACCCGTGTGAGTACGTTTAAATTGAGTTCAAATCGTGTAAGTTTAAAAAAGACTATTATAATCGATTGTTCTGATTTTCTATTGTACATATTTAAATAAGTATAAAACGACTTAAAAAGCTTCTATTCAACTTAAATAATTTTACTATTTTAGTGGTGTTCTTGTAACTATAATCGACTGTTCTAAACTACGAACCAACAAAATAAAAAGGGTTTAGGTTAGGTTTTATAATATTTAATTTTCCGTGTTTAAGTAGTACCTACCACAACATAACTCAAAGAATTATCGTCAATGTGTCTCATGATGCGTTTGCACGGGTAAGTCCAATACGCCTCTAGGAGCAGTGCCGCGCCTTGAGAAACCTAGCGCAGCCTTCAGCACAGCCAAGCCAGCCTCTAATGTCCTTTTTCTATCCACTTCATTGCCTAATGCTGGGTTGATTTCAACCAGGTCGATGGCTCGAAGACGACCCGTTGAATGAATGATCTCCATCAAACAGATTGCTTCCCGAAGGGTTAAGCCGCCGCGTACTGAAAAAAGAAACAAAATTAAAACTATTTGGCTTCGTTTTCCTTCATTGAAAATTGGTAGTTACAAGTTGCTATCCTACAAATTAGTTACTAAACATCCTCTTTCATTACTGTAAATGTTCGTAAAACCGCTGATAATCCGAACGTAATTGGCGCGGACATAAGGACAGATCTAACTTGGCAGTAAGTAGGTATAGAAAAGCCTATTCTTAGCTAGCTATGGTGTCACAGACAGACACATCCACTTCTGTCACACAAGTTGCAACCTTGTTGATAAAAGATAGTTCCCTTCTCATTATTTTTTTTATCTCTGCAATAAAGGCTGTAACTAGGTACTTGACGCTCAAATACGAGTTTCGTATAATGAGACTAGCGAACTACCAGATCTAGTAAAAAGTACTTAAGAAGAAGTTTTTATAGATAAAACCATTTGGATGCAAATCGCGTTCCTGGACTAAGAGGTTTTATACGATATGGACTCGCTGCAGAAAATTTAAATTAGATGTCTTACTTACACCATTGGAATTGAAAAATATTAATGCTGGGGTTGGAAAGCTTAAGGGAAAAATAATTAAATAGTTTTTAGTTTCCGACCCAAATTCAGAGTAGGTAATTGTTTTAAAATTTACTTTCAGTACTCTTACTCGGACATCATAGCTAGTATATCATAATAATAATTATAAGAGGGTCGTACAGTTCAATACAAGAGTAGTCCGGAAAGTTGGCGATGGGCGACTTTGTCACAAGGCATAAAAGACATACCTTAGAAGTAATTATTTACCTGGAGTCCCCGTGCTTGGTGCTTCAAGTGCATCCAAAGAATCGATATCGAAGCTCACGTGGATAGGCTTTTTATTTTCCGGGTCCAGCTTTTTCAAAATGTGTTTGATCGAATTTTGTATTCCGTGTCTGTGAATTATTTATTATTTAGTGTATATTAAATTAACGTTATCACGACGGGATCTTTCGCGGCACAGGAGCTTGTTTTAGAAAGTCAAAACCCCGTTGTTTTGGGCGGACAACACGGGTGGCGCAATCGATTCGTAACGTCGAAAAAATCTAGTGTATATGAGAAATCTTAGTTTCTAAGAATTATAAAAAGTCTTACTCATCAATATCTTCCATCGCAAAAGCCGGAACATTATATTTCTTTATAGCCAACCGTTCGTATTCGTCTACCGATCGCAAGCCGACGTAACCTAGATTTCTTATTGAGAATCTGAAATCCACCCGAAGAAATATTGAACAATGGCATCAATTATTTTTATAAACTTCTCAGTCTAACATGTTCCCAAAGTGTATTGTGTATTTCGGCAATAATTTAATGGGTCTTTCAGCCGTCTTTGAAGGTTTTCTTCAATGCCTATTCATTGTTTTTATGTTTTTAGGCTAAAGGTCAAATAAGTTACCGTGCGACCATTTTTAAGTGGAAAAAGCGAAAGTTCTAATTTATACATAATAGCAATTTTAGCTTTATAGAAAGAAAATGCCGAATTCCTTGACAGTCCTAACCCAATATTCATGTGAAGCATTGAAACAGTGGTGAAATCACTAAAAATATTTTTCGGAGTAAACTTACTTGGGGACCTGCCAGTCCATAGTGGGTAGGTAAGGCCAGTAGTCACTGAGTTCCTTCACCAGCAGCGCGACTGGCATGCCGTGTACAGAGCCCGAGTCCGAAGTCTTGTTAGTATTAATGTCGGCATGAGCATCCACCCAAATAAGGATCATGTCGTCGTTCACATTGTAGTGGCCGTCCACGGTTCCTGGAAAACAGAATAACGCTCTGAATGTTAATTACTTACTTTATCCTTCATTTACTTATACTTCGTTAGTGGTTCCTGCCTAAATAGCCTACGAGTGCTGGAACGATATTTTTTTCAGGGAGATGATAAGGCGATTTGTCTGACGACCTGACTGGGATAACTAAGTAGCTAATTATGAGTGAGATAAATTACAGACTACGGAATATATTTTTCTTTTTTGCTTAAGTTATTTTATACGCCTACTTACCTACGCCGATGGAATGATCTCCTCCAATAGTGACCGCCACTCGACCGTCCTTCAGGACTTCGGAGACGCGGTACGACAGCTTTTTGTTACACGCAGACACGAGAGGTAAATGCGCCATATTTTCCACCTTCACTTGGTCTACGATTCCAGCCGTTTCTATATCTCCGTAATCTTTGACGTCCAACGCAACTGAGGATAATGAAAGGGCGTGTGTTAGGAATCCGGAAACAGTAATGAAAATTGGATTGTGGAATTCAATAAAGCAAGTTTTTCAAGCGGAAAAGTTTTAAATGAAACCCATTTTGTGATACATTTTGGATGGTCAGATTAAACTGGGGCTTTGTTATTCATATTATTTTGGCACTTCTTTCAAATTTTAAGATATGTGTCGTGATGTTATACACTTGCTTAAATTACTACTTTAATCATACCTGTTTACGCCGACTGGCAGAAAATACTATTGGTACGTACAGTACAAGAAATTTATGTGAATATGATGTTACCATTTTCTTTGAGCTGCTCTATGAGGCCGGCGGACCTCAACGCCGCCGGCGCGATGCTCACCCCGTATTTCTTCTGTCCCTTCTCAAAAGGCACTCCAATGATCCCCACTTTGTTTAGAGGTTCCCATTTCTTCGCTTGACTCATATTTCTCACGAACACTCTGACGAAATTCATTTTTGTTTATATTGTTATAAATGTTGGGAAAGCTCGGGCACCGCATGTAGATCCGAACGAGCAACCGCAGTCCGCGCTAACAGATAACTCACGCCGTCTAAAATACTATTACGTTATCTCACCAGAGGTCAAAGTTTACGATATGTTTGTCCAATTCTTACGTTTCAAATTACATCATCTTCTGGAGATACTATCTCATTCTTTAACTGATTGAACACATTCATATTTAGATTAGAGGAGTGAAGTACATGAAGCTTAGGAGCCGATTTTATTATTTTTCCATCTTACCGAATGGCACAAAATATACAAAACAGTTAGAAACATTAATGACTAAGAAATTTCCCTAAATTTCTTACCTCTGAAATTAATGATGTTGTTAATCTACGGAATACGCACCAACACCCGACAAACTTTCTCACATATTTGAGTCTGATAGAACAGAAACCTTACTTATATTACTCATAACAATAGCCGTGAGTTACGCTAATATTCGTAGGCAAATTACTCTCACCGACTTACAAGTTAAAATTTGCTCATTGAATTATTAATTTATGAGTAGGTATGCTAGTTGCTGAGCGAGACAAACGTTGTACAAAAATATTTTTTTAAATTTTATTTTAATAAAATAAACTTATAATTGCAATCGCTACTAAATAAGGCCATATAGTCGTTTTAAGAATGATTGCACCATCCTTGTATTCTTTTAGGCTGACCGTGACGTTGTTTTCGACTTTTAATATCCACGGCATGTACGGTCCTAGTAGGGTGAATATGTTGTATTTGTTCTCGGTTTTCCCGAGCAACAGTGAGCCGCCCGGTGTTATCGCCAGCCCCACGAGTTCTGACCCGTAGAACACGGGCCCTCCTTCGCCGAACTCGTTTTCGTAGGTAATCGCTTCTGCGTCCTCCACGCCGCATATGCAGTAGTACCACTTAGGGTTCTCGCAAGGCGCCTGGTAGTATTTTTGCCTCTGCAAGGCTAATACATAAGTGCTGCTAATGTTCCCATAGCCGACACTCGTGAGCGCCTTCCCTTCCAATTCTGACGCGTAATAATTTCCGACGGTGACCATTGGCGTGTACATGGCCAGCACCGGCTTGCTCACGAACACAAGGGCCAGGTTGCTGTGCACTAGAGTATTCTGTGGCTCTCTAGGCATTAGGTCGAACGAGTAGTCCCTATGTAATATTGTGTAAGATATCAGTACCACGCTTCTCTGATTAAATTGACTGACAATTGCTACACCTGTGGCCACGAATTTAGGGTTGTAACCAATACAAGTACCAGAAGTCAACACTGTTTGATGATTTAAGCTTGTCCCCGTACAACTGTAATCCTTAACCCGGTCTAATAAAGCCACCACGTACGGGTAGTCTTCTATAATATTTTCAATCACTTGCCAATCTCTTGGGAATGTTGGAGAGTCTTGTGTACAGACCATGTCTTTATATGATACAAAAATACATGTGATTACATATAATCTTAGTAACATATCAAACAATATAACACATTATTGGGCAAACAATATAAAAAACCATTACAAAATAAAGTAAAATAATAAAAACGATTTACAACCGTAAATCATCATCAGTGATCAGTACCCGTCATCAGTGACTGATATGTATTTCATAGAGGAAATAATCACTACGTTTTAATGTTTTTCACAGATGTAATTAGTGACAATGGCATTCAATTTGACTGATAATGTGACAGGACAAAATACTCTATAGACAATGGAATAGAAAGGTACTTCATGGGTACTTCGTACTAGGAAGAAAAACTTTTAACCTTCTCTGTAGTCTTTGTTCGTACGAGAAGTTACGTAGCCTCATTGATTTTTGTAGTAGGCTCGTTGCATAACAGGGGTAAAAAAAACAGGATGGATAGGTAACTAATCCATTATAACTCACTTTCACGTTTTCAACAATAATATAAAATTTACGAAAGGATACCAATGACTTAAACATCGAGGAACGCTCATCTTTCAAGCTCGCTACACATGAGAGGGTGGCGTGTCATATCTATCCGATCTCGAAATAAAAACATCTCACGGTGCTCTCGGCGCTTGCTTACAAAAGATATGATACCTATCAATAATTGATACCCCCCGGAGCTCCGGAATCTTGCGTAGGAATTTTCATTTTTCTTCGTTAAGAGGTTCTGACAAATAATAGGATTTGGAAGAGTTTGTGAACTTTTGAAAGCACACATATTAAGTACCAAGCAAGACATCCAATCTATTACGATTAGGATTTCATCGTTTGGATTGAACCTTGTATCGAACACAAACATGAGAGCTACTTCCAAATACAATATTTTACCTAACCTAGCAACAGTTACAAGCTTTGTGAATTGTTCTTTGTACTTGAAAAACATTGCTTCACTTTCGGCGGGCGACGTCAATTGTTCTTGGCTAAGAGAAAAGTGCGAACAAAAGTGTTCAATTTCGTCAGTACTTCAAACAAAAATGCTTGTTGAAGAGCGCGGTCGGAGTGAACCCGCGATCGCACTATTTGACTCTTGTACTACACTTCACGAACAAACAATCCAAGAATAGAATAACTTTCTTTGTACGGAAAATTACAGCTAAAATGATCGCCTAAATTATAATGTGTTTATTCAGGTTCCAGTAAGCCTTTTCACAAAGATACTATAAGAAAACCAATTTCAGTGCAAACCCCGAAACGTTTTCGTTTAAATTGTATTTTTCCCTTTGGGTTGTATTCAATCAATTGGAAATTCCACTGGTAATGAGAGCACGGAGGGCGAAATGTCCTGTCTTCTTTGAAGTCAGGCGCGCAGAAAAGATCGAGGTTAATAAAAAAACTAATTTCCTGCGGAGAGACGAAAGGTCTATTAGGTGTTTGTGTTTGATGTCCTGTATTGATGTTTCAAAAGGGTACGGGGAATTTTTGGCGAAAGGTAAAGTTTACCGCACCCAACTTCCTGTCATATTTCTTTATGTTCACATGTCTGTATATACCAGGCTTGTATTATAAAATAAGTAGAATATTTTGTATTTTATGAAGGGTGGTTTTTATGTAGGATCGGTATGTTGACAATTTAGTTTTTATATAGCCCTTAGAGCCAATGTACTGGTATTTGATATCGATTCGATTCAGTTGTTTATCTTTAATATTAGATACTAAAATCAATATAACTTTGTACATAAAAACTGAAGCAAGATATATAAAAAATATTGAACAAACAAATTTTCTAAACAGAAAATTAGTTTATTTAATTTTGAAATGTAGTATCATTAACTGTGTCTATATATCAAATAACTAGCCGCACCCCGCGGTGTTACCCGCGTTGTACCCGTTCCCGCGGGAATTTCGGGATAAAATGTATTCCATGTGTTATTCTGGTATATAACCTACATTACTGTAAAGTTTCATTCAAATCCGTTTAGTGGTTTTTGCGTGAAAGAGACACAAACTTACATCCATCCATACATACATCCATCCTCACAAACTTTCGCATTTATAATTTTAGTAGGATTTGAAAGGAAATAAAATTAAGAACATTAAACGACTAATTAATGTGTTTTTATGGACTCAAATGGAAGCTTGATTAAAGCAAACACTTGACAGGAGGAATGAGGATACTTTGCTAATTGAGTACCAGTTTGTTCAATAACGTTTTGTTAAACAATATATATAATAATAATAAACAATATATTTTACCTAATTTTCAAACATGGCTCGGGTTTGAGATCACAAACCTGCATTAGACAAGCTTAGTGATAACGCCTAATCCTCCTCCCTGTAAGAAGAGAGGCCTTTGTCCATCAGTGGCGCACAGGCTAAACTAATACTACTACTTACTACATAATATAATTATCATCAATACTTTGTATCATATCTTTCTTATTGTCAGTGTTACTGGTTACTAAAACAGTTTCATCCGTTATAGTTTAGGCAACAAAGCGCCTTATTTCGTAACAAAAGACCGAAGTTACGTTTAAAGAAAATGATAAATGACACCTTAACGCGCCCTCTCGAGAACTATAGTTTATTGTTAGCTGGAAAATCTCTTCGTTAAATAAAACTGAAAATCCGAGCTTTGAAAAATATAGAGGATTAAGCGTTTGGCTGGAGGCGCTTCCGACGCTGAGCATCGTTCTGGGCTTAAAACTGCAGGTATTTGATTTGTTTTATTCAAGCTCTAAATCGCTCACGCTTCAAACGATTGAAAACTATTGTTTACATCGTTTCGAACTCCGTACGTGATCGGATAGAGCTTCGTTATACGCACTCATACGAGTCCCGGCCAATTGGTCGTATACACAATTATTCCGTTTTGCTTTTTATCGTATTTTCCGGTCACCCAAAAGGCTTTAAACTTCGAAAACCTTTTTACGTAGAAAGCAATGGAGCCCAAATCACAGCCGGTCGTATCTCGTCCGGCGCCGGCACGATTGTTGTCCCACGGGCAGTCCGCAAGATTTTCACAGATTTATATGGATACAGGCATCTCCCTGGGGCGACGCTTTCATTTGAATGGGTCGTCAGATTATAATAAGTTGCGCGGCGGCTCACGGCTCGCGGCTCGCAGTTCACTCGCCGTAATAAAACAAGTAGAATAAGTAACTGGTAACCTATATGTGTATTCATGGGAAACCTTTGCTCTTTTTATTTAAATGCAAATCGTGTTTGACGGTATGCATCGAATCCTCCACTCCAATGAATTCGGGTTCGAAGCCTATTACTCAACTTTTCCGTTCCTAGTTTCATTTATTCAGTTTAATGAATATTAATATTTAATACTGTTTGCATTATTTATCGCGTTTGAATTCATTTGGAAGTAAATTCGTTTTCGTTTAAACATCTTGTTAAGGTTAACAAAACCACGAATGAATTTTGTTTCGACTAAATAAAATAGTTTTGCAAGGGAAGTAGTGCTACGTAATGTGTTAGTTCAAATAAAAATCAATTGAACAGAAAGTTTTCGAGGAATAGTACAATTGAATGGCGGGGATTTGGTCCGTGCATTTGAATAAGAGGTCCGTTAGCTGGAGGAAGCGGGATCAAGCGGCGACCGGCTCTAACTGGGACTCGTTATACAAAGTATTCGGTCAATAGAGTACCACATAAAGACATTTTCTTGTAACTTTAACTAAAATACAGTTTAGTAGGTCATTGAAATTAAATATTTTCTATTACTGTATAATCATTTTCCTTTATTATTCTTGTCACTTTACCAAATGCAAATTCAGTAGAACAACCTAATTTAAACACTAACATCCTCCAATTCAATTAACTCCAACAAGCAAGGAGTACAAATTCGTATCCAAACACGAGGCGTATTCTGGCGAATGTAATATTTGTAAAGCAAACGGAAGCCTACGAGAAGCCTACGAGCTACGCCGTAGTCACTTATTATCTCGTCGTAGTCAAACAAATGGCAGGTAATGAGAGTTGAAAAACGCAGTGAACATAAAGAGGCTAATATTATCACTGGGTAAATTAACTGCTCGAGTCGAGGGTGTACGAGGGCTTTATTAGATGGCTCGAGTAGAAGCAGCTTTGCCAGCGGCTACGGACCACCGCAGACTCTCGCTACACTTTTTAAATGAACATTTTTCTAAGTGAAATCTCAATTTTGTTGCTCTAATATTTTTGAAATAAACATGAAACATACATTGCTCAATTAACAGCATGCAAAATATCAATAAGTTATCCGATCTCATATCTTTTTAGTCAATACGATTAATATTCCTAGAACAGACTAAACAATATTGAGATTAAACATCAAAGTCTTTACTTACATAAGCATTTAATAACTGATGTCTTAAGGTGGTCTTGAAACGAGAAGTTCTTTAATCATAAACTTGGCCCTACTTCACAGTAACGTTTACTATTAAAACCAACACTATAAAGCACATTTCAACCTCTCAAGTAACAGGTACTCGAGGCCCAGCTCGTGTTCACTAGTGACTTAATTACACTCACGCAAGCATGTTGCACATTTTGAACTTTAACACTCTCTGATAAGGGTCGTATTTACTTCAAGTTATTTCAGTAGTGGTCGTTGAGTTGCTATAAAAGGGTATTATTAGTAAGTGTATATGTTGATGGTAGTGGATGTTAATTTAGGCCATTTACATATCGAAATATCTGCTGGAATAAATAGTAACTTATATTAAAATATTCTATTTTATATACTGTTATTGTAAAATCTATGAAAGAGATAAGTTTAGCAGTATAGATAAGTATAGCAAATAGACAAGTACTTCGCTTTTCCGTAGTCGAATCCATATCACTTTTTCTATGAATTCCAATCCGTAGCTGGTAACCGTAGTGATTACGCTTTATCCTCCCTCCTGTACTGATATCTTCAGTAAGATGAGATGATCTTTGTTCTGTAGTTAAAGAATACAGGATAATTTGTTAACGTTTTTATGTGGTTTCATTCAGCGTGTTTTTGATGTATTTTTTATCAAAATATTCAGAGAACAATGAATCTGTTTCCGATATTTATCCAAGTTAAAAGGATTTCCGAAATTGTTTTTTCAGTCCCTTTCCCGATTTTTTCTATTGCCCAAAATATTTTATGGCGGCCATTGTATTAAAGTAAATCAATGTGAAACAGGTCACGATCTGACTTGGACAAAATTAAAGAGGGTAAATGGAAATAGACAGTCGTTTAATTTCTTTTGTTGTTCCTTACTTTTGTTATAAAAAAAGGAATTAATATTTAGGTAATGGAGGATATTTTTATTTTTTATATCTTTTGTATTTGTTAAAATCATTTTTGTATTACGAGTAAGTAGACGAACAGTAGTCGTACATAGTGAGTTTTTTTGTATTGAATTTTTATGAAAACAGTAGTCGTCATCTCATTGCTTTTTTTAATTATATTTTTTATCAGATGTATCTAAAAGAGGATACTAAAATCGTATTAGCCACCCCAAATACTTTTGGTACGTCAGGGTTGTCAGTAACAACAGAGACCCGCAGCTAAAATAATTGAGAAATAACAGTTAAAACAAACCCTACAATTATTTGATAATTGCTCAATAAGAGTTTGGAAAGGTCGAATTAACCTGCACTCACTGTACAGGGAATTCGTATAGGAAGCTGTGAGTTGTAAATCCAGTAGGTGTGGGTAAATCCTGGCAAGTAATCACTGACGGGCATAATAATCGTTAAACTCCAACACTGGCGTAGGTGATAGTGATATATGTGCTCGTTATAAATCACCAAGTATTTTGCATTTCCATATAAAGTGTTAAAAGGCAGAGAGCTGGTGTTTGCCTACGAGATCTGTCATCCTGTTGGATTTATTGCACATCGGTCGCAGGGATTTGTTCGTGCCCCACGCAATGTATTGCTTTGAATTACAAACATTCCAGCGTGATTTCTGATATATTTTTCTTGCCATCATTTGAAATTGTGATAACCGTGCGTAAAAATATATGACACGTAAAATTTGACAGCTACATACGTTTGGAAAATACTATTCAATACCCTTTGTGTTCCCTAAAGGTGCTTATCCTATGTAACGTTTCATATGGTGTATACCAAATCTAAGGGTCTAGACAGACGGACTGCAATTCAACTGCAATCCGACTGCAAAATGGCAGTTCAGATGCAGTTTGAATGCAGTTGGCTCGACTGCAATCAAACTGCACGTCGACGGGCAGTTGGCGTGCAGTTGGATTGCAGTCTGAGAGTCTAGACAGACGGACTGCAATTCAACTGCAATCCGACGGCAAAATGGCAGTTCAGATGCAGTTTGAATGCAGTTGGCTCGACTGCAATCAAACTGCACGTCGACGGGCAGTTGGCGTGCAGTTGGATTGCAGTTGGATTGCAGTCTGAGTGCAGTTACAACGACAGACTGCAATCCAACTGCACGCCAACTGCCCGTCGACGTGCAGTTTGATTGCAGTCGGTGTGCAGTGGTTGTAACTGCACTCGGACTGCAATACAACTGCCCGTCGACGTGCAGTTTGATTGCAGTCGTTGTAACTGCACTCAGACTGCAATCCAACTGCACGCCAACTGCCCGTCGACGTGCAGTTTGATTGCAGTCGAGCCAACTGCATTCAAACTGCATCTGAACTGCCATTTTGCAGTCGGATTGCAGTTGAATTGCAGTCCGTCTGTCTAGACCCTAACATAAAAATATAACATAGTAGTTCTTTAGAGAACACATCCAAATTCTGAACATGGATAATATATATCCATATATTATTCTATATTGCCATAGTTAGGTTTATATTCATTCTCTATTCGAAAGACAGCAAAATACTCTAATGAACGTTCAGTTTTACTCACAAAGTCATCAGAATAGTAATTATACTGCAATAAAGAGTAAAGGAAATGGTTTTTATTTGGTAACCGTACCCTGCGAAGTCTGTGGCCGTAGAAAAATTGAATGTTTATTCATGTATCTGTAATTGAATTCTGTTGGGAGTGGGCTTGGACGCAAATTGAAGTGGAGATGCAGACGGCCATCCCAGCCGCAAGCGTCGCCGCTCCGGGCCACTGCAATCGCGCCAGGGGCCGCACTTGGAATAAGACAACTATACTATAATACTTACGCAATACCTTAACAGTTGAACTGAACGTCCCCGTTGTGAAGGTATTAACATAAGCCCATCGCTCAATTTGAAAGTATAATTGAATACTGTAAACAGCTACTGTGTATTTATGACTAAATTCGAAACCGTTATTACTTCGTCGAAGAGATTTGTTACAATAACTTTCAGCATATTAATGTGCCCTTGATGAGGCGACTTGATTCACGGCGCCAGCCAGCGGCGCCGCTCGCCCCTCGTCCTTGGTGAGTCCCTGGAGCTCGCAAAATCATTATTATATCTTCGGATCTTCGTTAATGGTTGCTGGTTTAGTGCATTGCAGATGTCCCGATCTACAGCTAAATTTCAAAGAGGATTGATAACGAGGTTTTGATTACATTTGCAATGTAAAAGAGTATTCGCTCTCACCTGTCCTGTTTGTTTACGAACCCGCTGAAATGTTTTCTGATTTCACGCACACATTGTAGTCAAAATTGCAATTTACAAACAATATCGGGACAGCTTTTGTATTCAAGCTTTTAGCCGCTTCCAGTTAACGTTTTATAGAGCATCCATTTATCAGAATTTAATAAAAAATAATCCATATGACTTATAAAGGTGATAAATTTTAACCTTTATTCAGTGACTGCGTTCATTGTAAAAGGGAAATGTCAGAATGTTTGAAAAATCATGGTTTAAAATGTGTGGAAAGGCCTCACGTGTCGCGCACGCGAGTTAAGCCGCCGGAGCCCTTACATTTTTCCTTACTTTGTACGAGCGGAGACTTTCCGTGCTGAGCCAATGTACGTAAGCCGTGCAAAGTTTGAGCTCGTTCTATCTACTGCAATTTTACTTTTCATATTATTTCACTGTGAGCTTCTGTGAGCAGCATTTTTATGGGTGTTCCGCAGGTAGAATACATTGTCATATTGAGGCACTGAACTATCAAAACATTATGAGATGCAAGATTAAAGTATCCACTTACGGAAAAACCAATGTGGAAGTTTTAGTAGGTCAGCGTCGCAAATTCGGTAGCCTTGCGTAAAAAGTTTACCTTTTCGAGTTTAGTATTCATAGATAAGTGGCCTTAACGTCACGTGACCGGGGTGTGATAAAAGGCAGGCGAGGTGTGAGTACATGTCGGGGTGACTGCGGGGCTCCGTGCAGTAATCCTTAAAGCCAGCTCAGGACAAGACATGATAATCCGGGCCCCAGGCTCGCGACAGGTGAGCCTTCCTTTAACTTGAACAGATAGTATATTCATAGCGTTGTTTAACTTTGCTTTATTATTTGGAACAAGAATATTATATAAAGTCACTTATGATTCTGGAATAGCAATTTAATATTGTTTTAGGTAGAGACTTGACTGACGAAGAACTCCATCACTGAAGATACAACAAATGATATCAATATTCGCTTCCCGGTAACGGTTTAATAATAAATACCTTCCTCTACTATACCTTAAAACGTCTAACGTATAATTTGTAAGAGTAGTGCGTACTCCTAAAACGATGAAGCCAAAATTATTCCACACATGTGTTTCCCCATAAATTATAATATTCAAAGAGTCCCTTGCCGCAATCCTGGGGCGGTTAATATCCGTGAAACAAAAGACAAAAGGTGTTTGGCAACATAAGTGCGCGTAATTAATGCAGCATCACGCAGGTGTCCGCGTGTCATGGCGGGAGGGGCATGGGGTCCTAGGGAGTGCTTTGATTTAACAAACGATTCTGCTCGTGTTTTCGGTCGTGATTAATTATGTGACAAAAGATGGCCTTGTTCAAAACGTGCAGCTTGTTCCTCTAGTTATGTATATTTCCAATATTCCAACTTCTGTAATATCAACTAACATTTCAATGATAATTTTCAAGTTATATAATGTGACAAAGTTCTAAAATATTTTACATTTTCATTTTGTTACTTAATACTAGTATTACGAATGCAATTTGGTACAAACGCCCAGGTGCTTCACCTACCGGCTAGTAATCTGCATAACTCTCGGACTTAGTAGTTAGTTACATCTCGTAACCCGAGAGTTCCTAACGATCTCCCTCAAACTTGCTACTTCAGAACCAACAACAATCCTAAATCCTGTTTATGCCATAAACAGTTACCGAATAGTTACCAACGTATGTACGAATAGTGGTTTGATAATGAACCCGATACAGATAACCAACGTACGAAAGTCTGTTTCTACGCAATCTTTATCACCGAAACAAAATGAGAAGCAGGGATCAAGATTGATTGGTCGGTCGTTCTCACATGATGTATTCAACGATTGCAGTTGACATAGTTTGCGGTAAAATTTGAATAATTAAGTCAGAAATCAAACAGAGTGTAACAGTGGAAATGTAAATTGTGTTAATTAATGGCTGTCAGTGGCACGGCAGCGGCGGAGCGCGGGTTAGCTCTATTTGGAGGAAATCGACTCGCAACTGTGAGATTGTCAATCACGACGATATTATTTAACCTTCCTCTGATCTGAAACGAGGAGCAGGAAATGATGTCGGGTGAATCCGGTCGGATGGGAATTCAAGCATGATTTCAGTTTTTTTCGAATTGAAGGAAAAAGACGCCGGAATCGAAGCGAAATTATTCAAATAAGCCAGTTTAGATGAATCGGTTGCTTATTCATTTTTGACATACTTCAATGAAGACAGGTTTTGGTGAATCTCTTTGTTATTTCTTTATTGATTATATGTCGTGATTCATGCTAATATAGACAGGAATACGATAACTTATTGATAACAATATCCTGTAAGAACGTCGCTTCTGTAAGTAGGGGGCGTTTCTATTGGAAATTATATCAAAAAGTATAGTACTGAATTGTTTTAGTCTAGTTATTAAAAAGTTTGCAACCCACACTTTTCTTTCATGTATTTCATTTATGAATTCACTAGCGACCCGCCCTCGCTTCGCTTCGGAAATTTTCATGTGGGAAATTTGGGATAAAAAGCACATCCTACAATAATATTGTTATGCGTATAGAAGTAATTAATATTGATATGCGTAAATACTACGTACGTACCTACTCGCCCATTCCCCCGCGCCTGACCCTCACAATACAGTACAATAGCCGTTTATAAATTATTTTGTATATTTCTCATATCTCCGAAATTAAAGGTTCGATTTTAATAATTTAAAGAACTATTTGAAATTAAGTTATTAACCTTGACTGTAGAGCCATTTATTTAGATATAGATTAACATCTTGAAGTTCAAAATGGACCCCTTTTTAATGGACGAATTACAAAAAACGATTATTGTGTCTTAATTATGACAGTTAAATATATGCCCTGGGGCCTGGCGGGCTTTTTAGAGGTAATAATAAGTATTTTAAATATGTAGAGCAGTATGTTTACCTATGTATAATCAATAGTTTTTGCCAATACCAAATTTGGGTACGAACACGATCACTATTTAAAAAAAAATAGCTGTTCATACCATATTAAAGAGCCATATTAATAACGCGCATTAAGAACAGTTTAGCTATCAAATGGTTTGGCACTTTCTGACATATGCAATTTTCCGAAGAGCAAAAGTGACAAAACACAGTATTATGTTACACCGCGTTTATTAATAAGGCGGAAAGTGTACTCGAACTGTATTGGAGAAAGAATGTTTAAAATCGGATGAATGTTCCGAAGTGACAAAAACAAACAAAAAGACAAATTTTACTTCTTTATATTAGTATACATAGATAATCTACGATATATATAAACTAAATATAATTAAGTACCTGTTAGTATAATAGAAAACGGTTTTAATATTTGTTCAACTATCTTTTTTGTGACTTAGAAGAAACACTTCGTCTGTATAATGGATATAAACGAACAAAATATCGCTCGTAAAGAGATAAAGGAATCTTTGAGTATATGTAATTTCTGTTTGCGAAGGATTGGGTTATCTTTTATAGATGATGCTCCGAAAACTATTTATGAGAAATGTTCGTCATTACTATCGTTCTTGACGGCATCTACTCTGTTGTTTTTGATGTTGGCTGGGGAGTATGCGTTCATTGTCGGACAAATGGCGAAGCATGCTTCTATAGAAGATTTCATTGGGAGCTTCGTACATATTGCGGGATACGATACTCTAAGTAAGATCCTTTCACAGATACTTTGATACTGTTGGTTGCCTGCATCACTCCATAATTTTATTTTAGGTTAAAGGCCTCCCCCTATAAATAATTACAAAGCGTTATAATGAAAAGTAAAACACTGCATTATGTTAAGCGTAAACAAAGAAATTTCGAAACGTTTGAGGGAGACCTTTATCCAGCTGTGAGAAGATATGGTTTGAATAAAAAATGAGATAAATATTCTTCGTTTCTCCTTCTAATAACTCTGCTATTATAAAAGTTACGTATTCAATACATTGGTTTATATTTGTTATAGGTTTAGGCAAATTAATAACAATATTCTATAAAAGACATACGTTCAGGCAACTGGTAGCAGAGTTGGCAGATATTTGGCCGGTCTCTTTGAGAGATGAAGAGAGTATCGCCATGAAGAGTGGTAGTCTTTCAGGGCTCAAACATACGCAGAGATGTAAGTAACAATACGAGCCTACCGACTAGTATTTATACTAGATTGTTGGTAAATAATTTCATTATTGTTCTCTAAGGTCCCGGGTTAAATTCCTGGGTTGAGCGAAAACATGTTTCCTACTTTTCAAACATGGTTCGGGTTTGAGATCACCAACCCGCATTAGGCAAGCGTGGTGATTATGCCTAAGCCTCCTCACTGCCCAGCAGTGGGACATTACAGGCTAAATCTTTTTTTATTGTTCTCTTTTTAACCCTCACCGCAAAAGAGTGAGAGTGATAGGTTGGATGTGGATATGTGTCAGCACTGTGTTTAAAGCTACGCGATAACTCTAAAACGGATGGGCTGATTTCGATGCGGGTTTTTCATTTTAAATGAAGCCAGTTTTCTTGCGGTGTTTCTTAGCTATGGTTAGTAAAAATCAGTTCAGTTTTTTTTTGCACAGCGGACACATTGCTAATACTTAGTTCTTAGACCAGGGTTGGTCCTACTCGAAATTAATGAATAAGTTCTTAGACCGAACTAAAACCGCAATGTTTATACACTGTTTTGCGTAATTTGACTAAGCGATGTTAGTGCATTGCGATTGTTAAGCAACGTGCAGCTCGACCCCGACTTGGATGGGTGGCCGATAGTGGCATTTCTATCTGATCGCTATCGTGCTTCGGAGGGCACGTCAAATTGTCGGTCCCGGTTGTTTCAATCGTTAGACCATGTCATGACCATTACACCAGGGTTTTCCACTAACCTACTTAACTTACTTGATTAATACAATGTTAATCCGTATAATATTGCAGTGTACACGATGTGGAATGTCCTCGGGGTGTGGTTGTACAATCTGACACCGATAGTCGTGTTGGTGTACCACAGGGTGCGCGGCGCGCCGTCACAGTTGGGCTACGTTTGGCAAATGTCTTATCCTTTTGATAAAACTCGGCCAGTTTATCACGAACTTGTGTACGTCTGTGAAACTGTTTCAGGTAACGTAAAGCGTATATTAACTCCTGGTTTATTTGCTGGAAGATTTATGGTTATTTTAATGATATTTGGTGATTCTCTTTTTACAATATATTTTGTATGGTAGACATTTTGAGATAGAATTTAGATGTTTATCTGCCGCATTCAAAGACGTTTATTAAATCGACACTTAACTAATTGACCTATTTTTCCATATATATTAGGTACACGATATATGTCAAAATCACTTGTTAAATTTCTTCGATGGAAGCATTTAACGTTTCAGAGTACAGGCGTATCTATTCTAATATTATAAAGCTGCAGAGTTTGTTTGTTTGAACGCGCTAATCTCAGGAACTACTGGTCCGATTTGAAAAATTCTTTCAGTGTTGTATAGTCCACTTACTGAGGAAGGCTATAGGCTATTTTTCATCGCGAAATTCCTACGGGAACGGGCACAAAGCGGGTAAAACCACAGGGCGCTGCTAGTTATTAATACTTGCCTTGGCCTTGCTTACATTAATTTTGATGCCTAACTAATTTCCCCGCAAGCAAAACCGCAAGGCATTGCTAGTCTTAAATATTTAGAATATACTTAAATATAATATTTAATGTTTTGCCGGATTTCCACACACTTTAATCTTCTATATACTCGTATATAAAAGAAAGTCGTGTTAGTTATGAGAACGGCGAGACCGATTTTAATGATTCTTTCTTCTATTTTATTTATCTCGGTAGGAATAGAAACATAAATTATCAAAGTGTCGAAATTCCTACAGGAACGGGTGTTCTGCGGGTGAAACCGCGATGCACAGCTAGTATACAGCTAATCTATAATATAAAAATGAATCGCTGAATCTGTTGCTAAGCGCATAACTTCAGAACGACTGCACCAAATTGGATGTTTCTTTTATTAATGTGTTCCTTATTGTCAGGACAGGGTTTTTATATAAGAAAAATAAGGAATAAAAATCTCAAAATTCCCACGGGAACGGGGGCGCTGCGTTTGAAACTGCGGGGCACAGCTAGTATACAATAAAAATTGTTCAATTAGAAATTACATAGTAACTAGCTTAGCTTAACTCAAGAATCTTAATTTAATAATATTTACAGGCATAATGTCAGTGAGCTCAATGCTAGGGTCGGATCTGTTCTTCGTGACGATGGCCAGTCATATCGGTTTACTGCTCCGGTTGGTGCAGGTGAGGATCCGATGTCTGACCGTGATGGATGAGCAGGATCCCGAGGAGGCGGCGGCAGTCCATGACTGTTATGATGATATAGTGGGCGTCGTGCAAGTTCATCAGAGGCTTATTCAGTATGTAACTGTGAACTAATATAAAAAATATGAATAAAAAGGATGAGTATGGATGTATGTTTGTTGCTCTGTCACGAAAAAACTACTGGACGGATTTGGATGAAACTTTACAGTTCTATAGATTATATATCAGAATAACACATGAGATACATTTTATCCCGAAATTCCCGCGGGAAGCGATACAACGCGGGCAACACCGCGGGGCGCGGCTAGTAATAAATAAATGTTACATGCGTTGATATCCAAAACGAACGTTGTCTTTAAAAAGAACGAGTATATAGCTGTAACAGCTTGTTGCAAGCATTGAATGAATGTAATCGCACCATTAGTTCTATAATTCATAGATAAGTACAATTAATCTTCTTGATTTTTTATTTATATTTACAGATACATTACAGATTTAGAGGATGCCTTCTCTTTAATAAATCTGATCAATGTGATGTTGGCTTCGGTTAATATTTGTTGCGTTGTGTTTGCTATTGTTGTAAGTAATCCTACTCGTACTCAGAGATGCCCATTAAATCGACAATCAACTAATTGATGTAATTTTGCATAACAACATGTCAATCTTACTCTTAAATCTCTACCTACTAAGAGTCTGAGTACGGGCGCTTACTTATTCTTAGACCACATACGGAAAGGAAGCTATAAGCTTACACACCGGTTTAAAAATTTAAGAAATCCTTTAAAGTACATACATACAGTACGTATTTGAACAATTGTCGTGTCTATTGACTATTTTTCTTTCAATGTGAATACTTTTGTTTGTTGTGTGAATAACTATTGTTTCTCCAGTTCATAGATCCGTGGATGGAGATGAGCAATAAGTTTTATCTCGGCGCCACTCTCACTCAGATGGGGATAGTCTGTTGGTATGCCGATGACATTC
Source organism: Cyclophora albipunctata (assembly GCA_963082685.1). Classification (NCBI taxonomy): domain Eukaryota; kingdom Metazoa; phylum Arthropoda; class Insecta; order Lepidoptera; family Geometridae; genus Cyclophora; species Cyclophora albipunctata. The sequence continues at coordinate 5,672,045 of OY720113.1, read as the reverse complement.
ACAGGGCAGTATGTGTCTAACTTAACAAGTAATTTCTTTAAATGTTAGGAAAACTACCTCCTTCGGATATACATATATTGAATATTAAATTTTATCAAACTTCAGGTTACTGAATGAAATCTTCAAAGTATTATTGTACTAGCAGCACCTCGTGGTCTTACTCGCGTTGTGCCCGTTCCCGTAGGAATTTCGGGGTCAAAAATAGCTTCAAACCTTTCTATTAAAACTGCTTATCTATTAAAAGAAGAATTATTCAAATGACATTGGTAGTTTCTGGGATTAACGCGTTCAAACAAACAAAAAATCTTCAACTTTATTATATTAGTATAGAAAAAAAATGGCTCGTGTTATATAAGTTCAAAGATAAATAAATTCTTATATCTCAAAGATCTTATAAAACTAAACTTCGATAACAGGCTTTTCAAACAATCTTTACTAAAAATAACGTTTTATCTCCGAAGAAAATGTGATTTGATTTTAGTTGCCTCTCGAGAGAAGATGGCGGCACCTTATTTTATCGTGAATGTGTTTCATAAGATATGTTTTGAAAATGTTCAGAGCGTTGGCGTGGCGGACGCCGTGTACCACAGCGGTTGGTACAAGAGCGACTTGCGGTGCAGGAAGGCGCTACTAGCCATGTTGCAAAGGTTACAATGAACAATTTATTAATTCTAGAAATTATTAACTGAAGACGTAACTTTACACACAATAGACACAGTAAACTTCGGATCGCTTTTTAAACCTAATAATCATGGCTTATATTGACCGATGACTAATTCATGGTGATTGTTAAGTAACGAGCTGCCACTACATCAATGGATGGTGGTGACACATCTATCTGAGTGATACCGTTCTTCAAAGGGCACGGCACATTGGAAATCTCGCATATCTAACCGTTAGAGAATAGTCGTAAATATTTTGGCAAATTCAGCGCATACTTTTACTCTAATATGTATTGGATGCACTGCTTGAAAATTACAATATGTTTTAAAATGTATTTCTGTATTTACAGATCACAGAAACCTTTATATTTCACGGCTCTGAAATTCCGTAACATTACGATGACCACATATAGTTCGGTGAGATATCTCATACATACTATCCCGCCCAGTCAAGCACGAACCAAACCTGTCGTACCATCCTTTTGTCAAACCAATTCGGCTTCTTTTCGTGCCCCTATTTGAGACGCTTCGGATAGATTTAAAACGTTAAAATTATCTATAAAGCTACAAGCATACACTAATACTTCAACAACATTTAAATTGAAAAGTATGGGTAGTTTATGTAGTTTACCTAGAGATTTAATTTCTATTCAACAGCATCATTGAGACTTGGCTAGTTTTTACAGGATGTTTTGGCCGGATTTCTCTGTGGGAAATACTTGGACATAAATAAATAATTTTCTCTTTTCAGATATTAACCACAGCGTATTCATATTTCACTTTGCTGTACACTTCGTATCGCCGAGATAACTAAAGAACGTTGTTGTATTTAAATATTGTTCAAGTGTTTTTCTAACTTATAAGATTACCATAAAGGTATGTTTTCGGACCGCAAGCACCACTACTGGTGTCTATAAATCTCTATGAAATTTCGAGCGCGGCGACACTGCTGCTTGCGGTTGGCAGTTGAGCCCTGCTACTGCTACCAAAAACACACCTTTAAAGTTTTATAGTTTTCTTTTAAGATTTGAGTTTAAAAAAGTGATTCAAATCCTGTTTTTAATAAATCTAAATTTGATTATATTTAAAACATTAACTAGATATTAAATTTCATGATAATACAGAATTGTTATTTGACATTTGTCAGCCCCAATACCTATCTCAGTGTTTGTAAAATAAATTAAGTTTTTGAGAATTTATTTGTAGACTTCATAGCATAGCTATTTTATTTCAAAATAAATAAAAAACTACTAAAACTTTTGATTTTTTATTGTACTAGTAGTGCTCCGTGTACGCCAAGCAATACAGGGCGGCTTTTATAAAACGGTCGTCCCCATGTTACCGCTTTTAGAGATAAGAAGAACATTTTTGCATCATTTTTCATTGGAAATTTAAAAATATGAATGAAGTAATATGAATTTTCAATAAAAGATTCGTCGAAATACCTATCTTTAATCTTTCATTTAATCCGTAATGTATCTTAGGAAAACATGATCTTTACATTATTTATTGGCACAATAAAAACGCAGGGCGCACGGACGAAGCAAGTATATTTCCAAAAAAAAACCATGAATGCAGTTTTTATAACTATAATCTATAACCGATGACATGGTTGCTAAGAAAAGATCTTCGTATCTCTTATGGTTTCTGACCGTTTTAGAAAAGACACTATGTGTAGCAAGTCATCATTCATTCATTCATTCATTCATTTCGAGTAGGTTAGTCGCCTCCTGAGAATGAGTGATAAGGATGTGGTTCCATTGGTGCGTAGCGTTGTGTCGATTTGCGTTTTCATATATTACTAGCTGTGCCCTGCGGTTGCACCCGCATTTATTCCGTCACTTACCTTTTAAACCTTCCCTGGACTTTCATGAATATTTCAAGACCAAAATTAGCCAAATCGGTTCAGCCGTTCTCGAGTTTTAAGCAGACTAACGAACAGCAATTCATTTTTATTATACAGGGTGATTTCGGGGTCGTGATCCCAACCATTTTTTTCTGACTCAGTAAATAAATGATTGCGATGCTACCTGTATTTATTTTAATTTAAACATTTATTATTGACTCAAAATGCGTGGTCACCCTACTTTTAATATTACTTGACATAAGTTTTCTTGGGAAATAGTAGGGTGACCATGATCTCAAATTATCGCAGTTTTTTTTGCTGACTAAAATAAGTCGCTGGTGTACTGTTAGTCCTAACCTATCGTGATGCTTAGGAGAAAGTAAGTTAAATGCTTCTTTCTTGCTCCACGACCCCGTAATCACCCTGTATAGATAGATGACTTTGCTTCATTATTGTATTGCGACGAAGCTCCCATTGTACCTAACATTTCGTATCGAAATTAATTATTTATCTGCACATAATTGAAAGTTGAGAATCCTAAAGAAGATTGGTTGTATTAATTATGCATAAACCCAATAATTTCAGGCACAAAACTTTCCCAACGGATTTATTACAAATTCAATAGTTGATATACTCGTGTTTCAATCCAGAGGTAGCTGAAGTTTTGTACTTGTTTCGTAAAATTCTCTTTCATCAAGGGACAACCCTTCATTAAATGTTAAACATAAAAAATATTACTTTTCAAAGGAAATAATTAGGTAACAAAAAGTTTGAATACGCAGCGACTTTATTCCCCTCGTTAATAATTAAGAGAATCAGAAAGTTTTATTTTGTTTCGAGTTTCGTTGTATGTTACCTTTGTGAAATCATTGTTGTACATTTGCTATGATCTAACGTTCGGTCGAGTACTCTTATCTTTCAGAAATGTCCTTTGAAATGAATAGGGCTAAGGAGGAGATAGTCGAGACGTTTCTTATTTGTAACTTTTGTACTCGGTTCGTTGGGATATCCCTTATTGATGTACCGAGGAGTGTTCGAGACAGGTTGAGGACTTACTTGTCTCTTGTCATGACCACCTTGATCTTAGGATTCATGGTGGTGGGAGAGTACGTTTATATCGGCGGGCAGGTCGTTAAAGCACAATCTGTTATCGATTTCGTGGGAAGTAACTTACATATTGCTGGGTATGGATTTATGAGTAAGTACTTTTTACTTTTTCTACTACTCACTGTACTGACATCTTCAGTGAGAAGAAAGGCCTATTCCTAGCGGTGGGACTTTACAGGCTAATACTACTACTGCTACTATTTGTTGCTATTGATTGTAACAAGTCCCGTATTCACGCGAAACATTGCATGACATGAAATAAATCAAGTAGTACATCAACGTTTTGCTGCAACAGGGTGTGAAACTGATTAAGTTCGATTGTTAAGTTATGACCAGTTAGTTAGATTCCAAAACACAGGCTTTAAATTAAGTTTGGGAAAAGAAGATAAATATTTATTATACTTTACAAAACCACATATTATTTCGCCATGTTTTATCTGTGGTTATATATACGAGTATATCATTGTATTGTACAACACACAAGAGATATCTTAGTATCGTCCATTCTACTACATTACGTTTTCATGCGGAAATACTGAACTACTTCCGTACTAATTCGACGGTATTTCAGTATTACACATTTGGGTACAAAACTGGCGATATAAATACCTACCTAATAGGTTTAATGCTGAGGACACACGGCGACACTTGACATTAGACACTCAATGTATACATCTAATGTCTGTGTGTGTCCACTGCCGCGACACTTAGTTGCAGTTGTTGTGGCAATGTCGGTCGGTGTCTGTGTTGCAGCCGTGGAGACAGGTCGTGCGCAGTGTCCGACGCAAGTGTCGCGAATTTCGAACTTGCGCGAAATTTTTAGCTAGACCAATAACCGACCAAATGTTCATGGCGAGGAAATGTACCACACTGAATTGCAGTGTCTCCGTGTAGACAGCTAACCACACATAACCGGGACATTAAAATGTTTTCACCGATGTCGTCACAAAAAATTGCTTACCATGAGGACGCAATCTACACTAGTGTCGACATTTGTGATGAGTGTCCGTGTCGCCGTGTGTCCTCAGCATAAGTGACACAGTTGCCCATCTACGGAATAAATCTAATTAGTCTACACGACTACGTATGTCGGTGTTTGACTACTGAAATGGAAAGCTATATATGAATTCTACGTTAATTATACCAATATAAATATACGAAGGCGAAAGTACATACATATTAATATATTTTGAACTAGCTGTGCCCCGCGGTTTCACCCGCAGCGCCCCCGTTCCCGTGGGAATTTTGAGATTTTTATTCCTTATTTTTCCTTGTCCTGAAAATAAGGAGCACATTAAAAAAAGAATCATCCAATTTGGTGCAGTCGTTCTGAAGTCTTACCAACACATTTTGCGATTCATTTTTATATTATAGATATGCTCTCCCAGATTCAGTGATAGCAGTCGTCAGATCATATTGGATATTTTTATATTTCTGTTCAAAAATGGAAGTGATCGGTCATTCTAAATTAGTACTCGTAACACACTCAGTCATGAAATAAAGTAAGCTTTTGTGGAGCGGTTTCACAGAATTTATGTTTTAAATACCAATGGAAGTGTGGCGTAGTTGGGAAATAAATTAAACCAGATTTTAACTCTAACAGCAAAAACTAAAGTTAAACTTTGTATCCTCCATAATGGTTTCACAGCTCTGTCAACTTTTTATTTCAATTCCAATATATTTTTAGTTTTTGTTGCCTCAAATTAGAGTTACAATTTCGTATGTTATTATACAAAATGAGACACCTCGAAATGGACCGTACATACAAATTTAGTAGTCAAGCTTTTAGAGATGTGAAGCATAAAATAAATATTTTTATAGTTTTGTTACTGTGTGAGTCGTGGAGTTTGAATAAGCATTTGTTAGGTAATAATTTAGTCTCGGTGGACGCATCTCCGGAATTCCCATGTCCACGACACAAGCGCCGAGGAAGGAGACACAGCTGTGGTTTAGTGGGTATTACCGCGGTGGATGCGATGAGCCCCGGTAGCGGGGGGAGCTTGTCCACTGGGCTTCCAAGTCTATCCAGGCCTCAGTCCTTGATAGACTTGGAAGTGGCCAAGGCCGAAGTTGTTGGCATTGAGTCCCACATACCCTGACTATTGGCTCCACCCAATAGTCGGGGATGCATAAAAGGCATTCCACTGCTATAAAAAAAAAAGGTAATAATTTAGTTCATTAATAAATACTCCATTACCATGTCGAAGTCCTTTAGGCGGTTTAAGAACTTCGACAACAGGGTTTTCCACAACCTACTCCAACGCACTTACCTACAACATTAACTGGTAATAATTTTGTTGTTATTTTGAATATTTAACATTGTTATTTTAGGTTTTGGTAAGTTTATAACTATTTGGAGCAAGCGATACACGTTCCGACGGCTGGTGGTGGAATTGGCTGACATTTGGCCGGTTTCTATTAATGATGACGAAGGTGTGGAAATAAAACGAGACAGCTTGACCGCCCTCAAGTACAGACAGAGATGTGAGTACTTATCATTATGTAACATAGATGTGAGAATTATTTAACAGATGTATTTATTATATATTCTAATAAAGTATTTGTGTATTTTATAATATAATAGTATCAGTTAGTTAGATTCCATAATACTATCTAAGAGCTTAATTTGTTTGTAAGTTCTAATTAACCGTGTATGAATTTGTCCGGAGTAAAATATTTATTTAGATACGATTTATATTTCTTCTTATAAAATGCATGTAAAATATTTAAAAGCCATGTGTATATATTGTATAAACAAATCTAGACAGGACTCTTAATATTTGTGATTATTATATTAATTAAGCCCCGGTCGGGACTAGATACATAAGTACACAATAGGTAGGTTAGGTATCTACCTAGTACTCGTACGCTTGAGAGTTTTGATTCCCAGTCAAGTAATAAAGCAAGAAAACAGACCAATATTGCAAAAAACCAGAGTTAACCGAACAAACAGCGTTCTTAATATCTCTGCCTTCTTAATATCTCTGTCAGCTGACTAAATTGATAGCCATATCTGAGATGAAATGAGTGAACAATGAATCAGCTGAAAGGCGAGACGGATGCAAAGTCACGGAAACTGATAGGCTGTTATTGTATATTCAGTTGTGTATAACCTTTATCAACATCAAAGCTTCAAGAGTTAGGAGAAATGGAAGGTTTATAATAAAATCATACCAATTGTTATGTATTTTTCTTATATATGATATATTTCTTATATATATGAATAATGTGTTTGATTTTCCAGCCGAAGACCATTCCTTCTGTAGAGGATTTTTTTGAAGTGATTTCATTTACCTATCTGGTATTATTTGGTTCTAAGGCCTTCATACTAAGTTATTTGCTACTTAATTATCCACATGTGTCGCATATTTCAGTGTACACGTTCCTGAACGGTGTCGGTGTATTGTTCTACAACCTAACACCGATATGTATTCTAATATACTTGAAGGCACAAGGCGCCCCTTCGCAGTTGGGCTACGTTTATCAGCTGTCGTACCCTTTCGATAAAACTAAACCAATATATCACGAATTTGCTTACTTGTTCGAGTCTTGCTCAGGTAACGTAGAAGTTTTATTAAAAATATTGTTTAGATAAGATACTCCGTACTTGTAAACGTGGAAGAGCAAAGTACTTACTGACACTTCTCTATTTCATTTTTGTAGATAATTTATTGTATGTCACCACCTTATTATATTTTAGTTGTTTAGGCATTTGCTAACAAAGTATGTATAAACGATTTATGGATTCCATCCTATTTACTGACCGAGACGTCGCAAGGTGTGATAACGTAATCAATTAATATTAACATAATGTAACGTGTTACATAGTGAGCGTTGGTACAGTCAAAAAAGTACTCGTCGACTCGCAACATGCAAACTCGCTCAATCTATACTATAATATACTAAATCTGAAGAATTTGTTTGTTTGAACGCGCTAACCTCAGAAATTACCAATCCGGTTTGAATATAATGTTTTTGTAATGGAAAGCCACATTCAACGGGAAGGTCATAGGCTATTTTTCATCCCGAAAATCCAACGGGAAAGGGCACAACGCGAGTAAAGCCGCGGGGCGCTGCTAGTATGAAGATATACTCGCAGGATAGAGGAGCTGCTGTATCCTATTTATTTTTCAATAGCTTGTACGCGCTTTTACTCTAAAGTAAGAGACTTACCGTATATTCCAGGGGTCTTGGGTGTATTTTGCATGCTAGGCTCTGATCTATTATTCATGACCATGGCTAGCCACATAAGTATGCTGCTATCTCTCTTGCAAGTGAAGATAAGACATCTCATCCCTGATGGGTTTGATAGAAAAGATAGTTTTAAATGTTATCAGGACATTGTTGAAGTTGTGAAGACTCATCAGCGATTGATAAGGTTTGTATCAGTATTAGTTAAAGGTTATTTATTAAATTTTCTGTCTAAGTTTTTCCGCCAGAGTTACGTTATACTACGTTTGGTAAGATGCAGCCATAGATATAACGTTGTATGTATACTAAATCGGTTATGATTGGTAGACAACACGTAATATAGTATTTTAGCATCCTCTGGGAAAGGCACCCTCGGCCCAACTCTTTGGCGCGGATTTTACTCAGATTCGAATACAATAGTAGTTCACCAAACTACATAAGAACCCCATATACGATAAAGTCGCGAATTCCAAAAATATTTCTATACATTAAAGGACTATTGCCTTTGTAACTTTAATAAGGAAAACCGATTTGTGGTCTAAAATCCAATTGCCCTAATCATTTCGAATTTTAATCTCGTATTAAATGTTAATCCATCATTAATATCCTTGTGTTCTATTTAATATTAATCCTGGCTTACCAATTAATATTTTGTGCAGCTGTATGCCTGTACCGTATACTGGTATTACGCCTAAATTACTGATTAATTATACTCGTAATTTCAGATACATTCTGGATTTGGAAAATGCATTTTCAGTCGTCAATTTAATCAACGTGCTGTTGAGCTCGGTCAATATCTGCTGTGTCATGTTCAATATAGTGGTATGAACTCGATTTAAATAGTCTATTCATACATACAAAATCAATAGATATTTTAATTGAAACTATGTTTACGGGATACACTTGACTTTTATTTTACAAATGTATCTGACGTTTCGGCCCTTTTACCGGAACAGTGGTCATAAAGCACTGTATCCGTAAACGTCGGTTTACGGATACAGTGCTTTATGACTCGGTTAAACCTTAGAAATTGGTACGTTTAATATTTTATAGTAATAATAAATACTGGCTACTTATAAAAAGTTGTTAGAGTATAATTAGGAAAGGTACATTGATAGTACATACAAGCATTGCCGAGCATACCTTTATAGATCTTTTGCTCCCGACTTAGACTCCACTGTACACTGCCCTACAGTGCATCAAAGTAAGATACCACTCGCGCTTATCATATCTCTACTAGGTACGTTTCCCATTTCAATCACGGCTAAATGTAAAAGATATAATAAAAGAAACGTATTGTAATATTAGACTAATATCTAGTAAATATATCTAAAATAATGTTGTATCATTATATATTAATTTCCGACACGAGTTCCACATTTCCATGAAACACTATTAATGGTACGTTATTTTAAACTCCACAAATAACGCACGAGTACACTCACGCTTCGCTCTGCACGTGTCTTTGTGAGTGACTCGAAAGAGCAACACGGGACGAATGAGCTGACGTTATATGATGTTTATTAGTATATTTAATCCACCTTTAAAGCTTTGACACTGTACCGCGTTTAATTCCCAGAACGAACGACGTATGCTTGTAAAACACAAACATGATTCAGGTTTGAGATCACCAAGTCATCGACACACATTTGGTACACGTGACGTTAGCACACTGGTCCTCTATACAGAACAACTAATCTGAATTTAGATCAATTCATACTAACGCGGGGAAGGACTAACGAAATAATGAAATGATGCCAAAATAAATAATGAAGTCAGACAGAAAATATATCAGACAGAAAATAGATCAGAAAATATAGAATTCTTCTTCCTACTTAATATTATAAATGCGAAAGTTTGTGAGGATGGATGTATGTATGGATGGATGTATGGATGTATGTTTGTTGCTCTTTCACGCAAATACTACTGAACGGATTTGGATGAAACTTTACAGTAATATATTACTGTAAAGTTTCATCCAAATCCGTTATCCATCAGAATAACACATGCGATACATTTTATCCCGGAATTCCCACGGGAACGGGCACAACGCGGGTAACACCGCGGGGCGCTGCTAGTATACTATATTTTGTACTGGGGTATAGTCATAAAGATGGTATTGAATTTGATATGTTAAGTTTCAAATTGAAACTTTGCTTCAACCCAACGCTAGTATGGATTGATTGTAGTATCTTCTAGGACCGAGATGGTCGGCACTTCACTTGAATGTGTGGTACTCTGGTTTCTTTCAGTTCATTGACTCGTGGATGGAAATGAGCAATAAGTTCTACCTCGGTTCCGTCTTGACTCAAATGGGCATCGTGTGCTGGTACGCCGACGATATATTCAGAGCCGTTAGTTCATTCATTTTCTTCTTTAATTTAAGGGCTAGGCTTTTGTTATAGGGATTTCATTCTATACTTCGCTATCCTGTTCAACTCTTTATACGACATACGACGACTCTTTATTTTCGCCTTTTTTAAGACGACCAACATGGCATATGATATCCAACTCCTCTTCTCATTCTCTCCTTTTTGGTATTATTTTTCCTCTCTTGCCTCAATCTTATAAAATTAACTTACAGTTAAGACTAAGCGTGTTTATTCCGCACTGTTTAAAGACCATTGAGCAGATCTTCAAAATGTTATGCTTAATAGTTACAATTTGATGTCATCAGACATATTTTTATAAACCGTTAATAAATTCGATTTTGGAAATCGATATACCCACATTGTTCCATCTTTATTCAATATCGATATTTAATTAATTAAATACAATGTATGTCATGAATGTGTGCAGCAGATTCACGTAAATTCGTTTTTCATATCGAATACCAAAATACCAACTTGGTTATCAATATTCATGAAACAAAAGGTTGTGGTCTATCTATAATCATCACTACATAGTATAAAACAAAGTCGCGTCTGTTTGTCTGTTTGTCTATATGCTTAAATCTTTAAAATTACGCAACGCATTTTGATGCGGTTTTGTAATAGGTAGAGTGATTCAAGAGGAAGGTTTTTATGTAAAAAAATTCCCGAAATTCCCACGGGAACGGGCACAACGCGGGTAAAACCGCGGGGCGCTGCTAGTAATATATAAAAAACTAAGGAGTTTGTTTTTGTTTGTTTGAACCCGCTAATCTCAGAAACTAACCAATCCGATTTGAATCATTTTGTAATGGAAAGCCACAATAACCGGAAATATTATAATAGTAGTTTATGCAACTGTCATATAATGAAGGGTATTAAAACACGAGTGTGAGTTTATGAAACGAGCGCAGCGAGCATAATAGTAACGAGTGTTTTAATACCCGTGTTAAATGCAGTTGCATACACTACTTTATCTTCACTAATGCAATTAATCAAACAACAAGAGTAAAAGCTTACAATAGTTTTTCACGCGTACGTGTATTGTCACAGTGAACTTGCCGCCATTAAAATCTAACCAATGAGAGCGCAGCTCCCTCAGGGCCAATCAGGAGCGAGCGCGCGATGTTATGAGATTTTACGATATCGATGTGGATATTATACCATCATGTGAAATTGCTTAAATTGAGTGTTTTGTTGTCTGCGCTATAACAGTAGTAATTATAAGTCAAGTATTGGAAACATAAGTAGAATGTTACATTAGTGTAGATAAAGACTATTTTTCACCACGAAATTCTTACGGGACGTGTTCAAAGCAGGCAAAACCACAGGGTACTACTAGTTAGCTAACAAATATTTATTTTCAGAGTGTTGGAGTGTCGGACGCCGCGTATGAATGTAACTGGTACTTATGCGATGTCAGATGCCAGAGGGCGCTACTGTTGCTACTGCATAGGTAATTTTATTTATTAATGGTTTTCATCAATAACTTGAGTTCAAAGTGATTGGAGAAAATGATTAGTGATTACGTATCTTGTTAATTAATTACACATATTACGTAACATGTATACCTAGTTGTTTATTTCAGCGCTCCAGCGTCATACTTGTAGTTGTAATGAGTACAGACACGCGTCGTTGTGTGCGCAGCTATCAGTACCGTCGACAAAATCGTTGTTTATATTCATTTGACATATTTTAATGCGAATAACCATCGAATGACTTTTCTCTGCTTTCTCAAATCTACCATGTTGTCGCTACTTCAAAAGCGATTTTGATGCGGATCATGATGCACACTAAGACAATGTGTTTCTGTGTACAATTACCTACTCAAGTATGAGTGAAGGGCGCTCATGAGATAACTACTATGTCAAGTATCGAAAAGATTTTTTTTTAATATGTACTTGAACTGATATTTTAAAATAATCTAAAATATTAAACCACCTATGCTTTTGTTATGCGACAGTGACGAAGCCCAAAAGAAAAGTAAAAAATACTCTTGCCTAAAATTTGTGTTCTGTATTGCTTTTTGCTTGTTTTTTCTTTATAGTTTTTAACTAACTTATTTTGTTTAGAAAACTCTTCGCTTTTATTTATATTTTTATTTGACGTTTCGGCCCCTTTATTGGAACCGTGATCAGTGATCACAGAAGACTGACTTATTTTGTATCACAGTCGTGTTTAGTTTTTAATTACTTTTTACAATGCTACGTTAGATATGATTCTTCCATTGTGTTGCTATTAGCACGATTGGATAACAAATGAACAAAGCAACCGTAGCATACCATAACTATAACGAAGTGATACTAAAACTTAGTATATTCTCAACACAAATGGTTACAAAATGAATCACCCGAGCTATATATCTTCTAACTTAACATAAGAACTAGGTCTGCAACAACTTAAGAAAGAAAAACTCTTTATCAAAGCAATATCTTATTATTTTCAGGGCTCAGAAACCTCTATATTTCACCACTATGAAATTCAGTGCCATCACAATGACTACATACAGCTCGGTTCGTTTATTTTTTGTTCATTTGGCAATAGTGATGTGAAATATTGTCTGTTGACAATAGTGTTTTGTTAGTTTCTTTGCTTTTGCTTGGGACATGAATCTGGCTTCGGTTTTGGTTGGTCTCTTATTGTATACGTAAATTCATTCCATCGATTTTTATAGATTCGGTTTTCATGAATACGTTAGTACCGATGATAGAACGAGAGTAGATAAAATGATTGATTTATTACGGGTTACCAACAGCTATAACACATTAGTGGATAATTAACAGCCAGAGTGCCATTTACAGATAGACTTATAATTAAAACGCTGTATTTAAGTATGTAAATAACTGTGTTTTTATTTTATTTTTCAGATACTAACAACAGCGTACTCCTATTTCACACTACTTTACACTTCATATAATCAAAATTGATAAGTTTTCAATTAAAATAGTCTATTATGAAAAATTACTTATGAGTATATAATTTATTTTTGGTATGCACTGAAAATAGCTGATTTTACTTGATTTATATGTGGTTTCCGTTCGAGGTTGACATTTAGACGACGTGGTTGACCATCGAAAGAAATACGACCCCAATTAAATGGAGGACAATGATATTTCAAAAATCAAAAATTATATTAGCTTCATCTTTATAACAAGATTCTGTGAAATTCCACGAAATGTGATCACTGTTTTAATAAACTTAATTTAAGATGACGACTTAAGTTTTTTCAATTAGGATTTAGAAAATATATTTAGAACAATTCATTCGACCGAAGAGGAATTCTCAGGAATTTGTTGTGACACAAATATGCAGAATATTAATTATAATTTGTTTAACATTTTGCTAGTTATATCTCTACCCAAAAATGCGTTTAATTTAAACCGGGCCCTGAGCCGCGGTCGGTTTAGGGTAATAAAGAAAAGGTCTTCCAAACTTAAAGGAAGGAAATATTATTCTTATAATGTTAACATTTTCAAAGTGATGAGGCCACTTTGGCACTCATAGAACAATGTTAAACGGAACTTATATTCAATTTAGGTTCAAAACGGGGCTACAGCAGCAGTGAGTCATAGGATATTCAGTTTTCACAAAGGCATTGGACATGCATTTCTAGTAGCAACCTTCTCCGGGGCTGCAAATCAGACCATTCGTCCGTTTGCAAACAATCTACTGTGGCATTGAGCTGTTTGCTTTTATGAATGTGTTGCTGTGCACGGCATCGTTTTCATTTGTGAAGGAATATACATGTTGTTTGTGGCGCTATTTATGACTACAAATATTACTAACTCTGATAGCTAATAGTTATATAAGTGACGCTAACGACTTTCCCTGCTCGCACTCTACAACTACAACGTGTTGACGTGAATACACGGACGGTTTTTCCAATAATATTTGGACTGTGAAGGTCGTATAAGCAATCCAAACAAACTGTTTTATTTATTAGGAAGTGAACGTTATCGTCCGGCGGATTTTCCTCATAGAGTTTTTTGTCAAAGTAATCCTGCGAACACTATCTGTAGCGCGGCAATCACTCGCCGCTAATGCCGGCCTCCGCAGTTAACGTCCACTCATAAATCAGACGAGTCCTTGCCCACCCCATACGACCGAATAATTTCCTACTTCACTGCGATAAATGCCATCTCACCAACGACATACAATTATACGCCAAAAATCCGATAAAAATCCGCCGTAGCAATCATAAATTTAATTAAATTTTTAACCGTAAATCTCTTTGAAAACATCAAAATGTAATTTTGGTATTACGGTTGAATGGTAGAATTGTATAAAATCATGACTGGGTTCAGTGTTCATATTTCATTTAAATTACACGATATTTTGCGGAGATGATGTTCATTCTAATGATACAATGTGAGTGGCTACATTTTTGCGGTATTGTGGGTCCCCGTGTGTCGGAGTATGTTATCCCTCCGTAATGGCGTCATGTGCGGATGCTCTGCATCGGAATCACTAACGCACTCGGTCATTTCACTTATTTATCACAACCATCTCAATTATTATTACCCATAATCAGGGGTTAGGAGATTAACCCAATTTATTCATCATTTATTTGTCCCCTGGAGCGATTAATGATGAAAACAAGTAACATTTCGGCCCAAATAATAGCTTATTATTGGTTTGCTAATAATATAACTGAGGTCCCGGTAATACATCGGGGGGATTAAGGAAAAGGAAACGATAACAATTTTACCTATTATTTATGAGGTAAAGTCTTGGAAAATAAGAAAATATTGGAACCGTAACAAATTGTTTACTCACGTTAGATTACCTACATTTTTATCTTAGTTATTTATTGCTTGTATTTTTTCAGTATTGTTTCTGGAACCAATGTCCGGATTTGAATATGATTGCGATATTGATGAGTGCTCAAATATTTTTGATTATGTCTGTGGTAAAGTGGAAACGGATAGCAAAATAATAACGTGGAGATTTCAAAACATTTGTTATTTGAGGAAAACGCAATGTAAATTGCAGGGAATAGCAGGTTAGATTGAGAGAAATGGAGAAACACTATGTATTGCCGGTTTATTATGCAGACATGAAGTTTGAAATACAAAACACACCTTAATAAGTAGGGTTTTCGAAACACAGAGCTCTCGACAGAGTCATCCATTTATTTTTGTGTAAAATGCATTGCAATGCATCGGCAATACATCTCGTACTTTACTCTTGTCTTGTAATTTAGCATGTTTTATACCATGATATAGATAGATGTTCTGTTTCACGAACGCCTTATCATGTCATACATGTGTGGGCTATTGTACATGCACATTTTCTTTGTGTGCATATTGGCTCGTGGCAAAATTATCTTTATCTACACTAATGTTGTAACATTCTACTTATGTTTCCAATACTTGACTTATAATTACTACTGTTATAGCGCAGGCAACTAAAACACTCAATTTAAGCAATTGCACATGATGTTATAATATCATTATAATTTAACATTATAACATCATTATAACGCGACCAATTAACCTGGCGAGCCTTATGTCAAAATCCTCATACTAGTTGTATAAAATTTTGATATTAGGCTGGCTTTTGAAAATAGTTGGGTTATACGTGAAAACTTCGTCGAAACTACATACACAAAACTCTTTGGTAAGATCTCGCTCGCTCCTGATTGGCCCTACGCGCAGCTGCGCTCTCATTGGTTAGATTTTAATGGCGGCAAGTTCACTGTGACAATACACGTACCTACGCGTGAATTTAATGTTTCGCAATGTGTTTTGTTTTTAAAATTTTGTTTGATTAATTGCATTAAATAGTGAAGATAAAGTAGTGTATGCAACTGCATATAACACGGGTATTAAAACACTCGTTACTATTATGAAACTCGCTGCGCTCGTTTCATAAACTCACACTCGTGTTTTAATACCCTTCTTTATATGACGTTGCATAAACTACTATTAAAGTACCAAATCCATTGCAGGTAAACGTAGAAAAGTTATTCTTAGTAATGTCAGACACACGTCGTATTGATAGTTACGCACACAAAGACGCGTGTCAAATTCATTATAACTACTACTATATAACAACTTAATTATTACAGAAACAACAGCAATACCTTTAAGTGCATGTTCGAAGTTATATCCAAATGAAAGCCGTCGTGTATTCGATTTTACTATCGTAGGAGCAAGGCAGGCTTGCAACCACTCGTGTCCCACGTACTGTAGGGATACGTACGAGCCTGTGTGCGCTAAAATATGGCAACGAGGCATGAAAAGATCCAGCAACCGGCCAATGGTCAACCATTGCCACATCGACTTGTTTTCCTGTGCGATTGGAGTCAGTAAGTTTGGATTAGTTTATGAAACCCTATCGCCCTTACTCAGATACGTCAAATGCTTCCATAGTAGAGATTATGTATGAAAAATTACGTTAATTAGGTAATGTCAATTGTCAACTTAATGGACGTCTTTGAGTGTGGCAGTTTGCTATAGATTAATATGGAAAAACCCCTTTGCTATTGCGATAAAACATTACCTATTGACAGACCGAAGTCTTATAACTGAACCGTGTACGTAGTAGATGCTTAGCGCCCCGACAAAGTTTTCTTTGAAAGGTGAAAGATGGCAAAAATACGTCTGTATAAGTAGAAACAAAAGGTATTCATTCTAATTTGAATTTTATAATGCTCGTAATAGAACACAATTTACAACGACCGTCATTTGTTTATTGAACAAAAAGCGCTAAATACAATTAAGAACGCTTGTGCAACTTGTAATTAATATCACAAGTCTATTAACTTGTAACCCTAACTTTGCAGACGTGACCATTCTTCCTCTCGGCTCCTGCTACAAGAACCCCGGCGGTTTGATGTTCATGTCACAGATAGCTGCGATGAAGTCTATGAGACTGTTAGAGAGTCGACGGACGACCAACGAGCCAGACGGCACGGCTTGGCTTGTGAACCATATTAAATATTTGTTGACCAAGAATAAGTCACATGAAAGAAAAGAGGCAGAAGTACTCTTATCTTCCTCTGAGACGTCCAATAATTCGACACTTACGACACACACAGACACTTCGACACACACACACACACACTTCGACAACTAATTGACGTCACGAGACGACAAATGCTTCCTTAGTTAGAGATTGAATGTATGATTGTATTGTGTGATTTATAAAAAACTAGCTGCGCCCCGCGGTTTCACCCGCGTTGTGCCCGTTCCCGTGGGAATTTCGGGAATTTTTTTACATAAAAACCTTCCTCTTGAATCACTCTACCTATTACAAAAAAACCGCATCAAAATCCGTTGCGTAATTTTAAAGATTTAAGCATACAGACAAACAGACAAACAGACACGAAACAGAGACGACTTTATTTTATACTATGTAGTGATACGTCAATTAGATAAGTGTCCATTTGATGGATGTGTCATTTAGTAATGTTTACTGAACGCGATTGTTAAGCAGTATTAAGCAGCAACGTGCCATGCTTCGGAGGGTTATTTCGCTTCAGAGAGTAATTTTTTGAATCCTGTTATATCAATGGTAAAACCGCAAGACATGGTGCCAGGCGCGAGTTAGCATCGTTATATTGATGACGAATATGTGCTTTAATTTTCAAACTCTTCGGTAGTAAGTATTGGTTTCAAAATAATATAGGCTTATCATTTACTGTCAATATACTATACATATCTCTAATACTATAAGCAGTGACTGATTGACGGACTGACTGACATATAGTTCACCTGTATCAGTAGAAAATATTCATTTGCTAAAGAGTAAGGTACTTTTACGAAATCACCCAACCACTGATGGCAGACAGAGTTAAAACAATTTCCGGCGTGATGGACAGTTTTGTAAATTGAATTGTGTAAAAACGTTGGCTGGTTCAACCGTCGATGCGGAGTCCTTTTTCAAGCCAGTTTCACGTATTAAGACGACGTGAGTCCAGCGCTTAGCTACTACGGAAGGGGTAAGGTGCGGGGCCTGCGGTCCGACCGCGGGCGATCTCCTCGCGCGTAGTTTGCGCGCTAAGTTTGAATAATAATATGTCACTCATTGAGATGCTCGCATTGAGAAGCTCGCGCGTAGTTTGCGCGCTAAGTTTGAATAATAATATGTCACTCATTGAGATGCCACAGTGTAGTGACTACAGTAAAAAAATATAGTTAAAAAAAACTAAAAAACACGCTTTTTGCAAATTGAACTAAACTAGAAAATAATTTTTCACCTCAAATCAAAATTTTAATAAAATTTAAGTTATTAACACAATGATTCAATTCAGAGTAAAAAAGCGTGGGGTGCTTAATATTTTTAAATATTACAATCATCATTGGTAACTATCTATGAGAGGATAGTTATGAACTACAGTAAAATGCACCCCACGCTTTTTACTCTGAATTGAATCATTGTGTTAATATCTTAAATTTTATTCCTAGGTATCCCCAGTACCAACATTGCAGCTGTATAGTTGTTCTGCTGATATTCTTATACTGTGACACAACATATTTTTTTGTTTTTTTTTCAAAGCAATAATCTACTAAATCTATAATACTCCGGTCAATTTATACATTCGAGGTTACATAAAGTCCCAACAAGCTGAAGATCAGGAAAATTGTTCAAAACATAATTATAAACAATGTCTAAAGTTCTCCATCATTCCCGTGTATGGAATTTTTTTTATTCAAGGTCAAAGGTAAAAAAAGTGTTTTTCGCAATTTTCAGCAAAACGGTAAGATTTATCATAAAAATACCTGAGAAAATAAAAAAGCTTATAAAATTCTCTATAACTTTAATTCTATCCACTTTTTCCATATTCCAAACCGTTATTTAACTACACGCTCCAGAAATGTAAAAATTAAGGACCTCGGGCAGGTAACTATGGAGCCTGCCCCAATGCTGAACAGTGACATGACCTATGTCATTTGAAAGGTATTAAAGAGTTGTACAAGTTACTCCTTGACAGTTATATCGAAATCGACGGCTAACTCGTCGGCTAACGGTGTTTTCTCTCAAGTTGTGTTTAACTCTTCAAGACCTTTCAAATGACATAGGTCATGTCACTGTTGAGCATTGGGGCAGGCTCCATAGTTACCTGCCCGAGGTCCTTAATTTTTACATTTCTGGAGCGTGTAGTTCAATAACGGCTTGGAATATGGAAAAAGTGGATAGAATTAAAGTTATAGAGAATTTTATAAGCTTTTTTATTTTCTCAGGTACTTTTATGATCAAACTTACCGTTTTGCTGAAAATCGCGAAAAACTATTTTTTTTACCTTTGACCTTGAATAAAAAAAATTCCATACACGGGAAAGATGGGGAACTTTTAGACATTGTTTATAATTATGTTTTGAACAATTTTGCTGATTTTGAGCTCGTTGGGACTTTATGTAACATCATTCTCAATTTTGGTTTAAATTTTATAATTCAAATAGTTCTTATTTATATTGAAACCTTATTTTCACGCAACCGTCATAGTTCTATATAGATTTTACTTAGAATACAGAAAGTACTAGAAGCCGCGAGCGCGCCTAATACTGAAGCTACTCAAACTAGTTTTAAATAGAGTAGTTTGATGCGCAACCGATCAGTCACTTTGTGATCGTCGGAACGCGCTAACGTGTTTTATCGGTGACCAATTTCACGAAACTATGCCGTCTTGTGTCGTTCCTACCTGTAAAAATGCAGCGGGTTTGAAAAAAAAACAGGATGGGATCACATTTCACGTGTAGGTATCGCATTTAGGTATCGTCTTATTTAAATATTTAATTATTTTCTCAGATTTCAATTGTCATAGAGAGTGATGCGTCAATCTATGTTAGTGTTGCCAATATAAGAGTTTTGATTTACCCTTCTTTTTATTACCTTTTGAGGGCTTTAATTCGTTGTAGAATATTAATAAGTAATATAATAAAAATTAACCAACTTGAAAAAAGAAAGTATAAAGCGTAAGTGCGGCTCGAATGTACCTAACCTAACAATCCTATTAAATAGTTTGTTAGTCTATAGGATTTCTAAACAAATTTTTGGTGTGCGTGTGAGGGAGAAGGGGAGAGGGGGAGCGGGTATAAAATTATGTTTCTATATTAGCCATCTCAAATTTAAGCTTCCCTGCTGAGGAAAGCGGTGTGGACCAAAATAATATCCACCTTAACACCGTGTTTTATTTAATATACCTATATATTTCTTGAGATAATCAGGTAGGTACATAGTTATATAGAAAAAAACAATTTTTATTCTATTATAATATTACCTCCGAAACTCCCAAAATTTACCCCAAAAATGGGCAAATAATGCGAGAGCTAACAACACTACGCGAGGGACTTTGTTCTGTTTTTGGACACAGCGTGTAGCTTGTAAATACATTTGAATGCTACTTCTGGTTCTTTCTGTATTCTGAGAGATTTTAATTTGTTGCTTACCTTTCGGAATATATTTCTTTGAAAAGTTTCCGTTTTGCCAATTTTGATAGCACCTTCTTATTTTTTTTATTTCCCATTTTCAATCACACGTTAAGTGCAGTAAATTACAAGTTATAACTGCGAAAAAAGTTTTAAATTTTGCATCTCCGCGCTCCAGCAAATATTTGGCATAGGTCCGTCCTCCACAAGCGCTTGAGCGCGACTGATCACGCCCCGCGTCACCCGCAACACGGCAAATTCTCGATTTTTTTTAGGTATTTTGAAATTGTGTTTAAGAATGAAATGAAAGGTTACAAAAAAATACCTAATGCCCTAGCTCATGCTACGACCTATATTATAGTTGTTTTTCTTTGGGAAAAATCTGTTTATTTTAGCCATAAAATTATTTTTAAATTAATAAAAGAGGCAACTTTGTGATTTTTTCTATCGAGGGAAATTAATCTAATCGTGTACTGAAATACCTTTGCCACTAGAATATATCCTCAACTTTAATATATAGTTTTTTAAGAATCAAAATTGTGACAATTTATATGAAAATAGTTGGATGGAAAAACCGCGTTTTGCGAGTTGCTGAACTCACGTCACCTTAATCCGTTTTGTACACGGTGAAATGTAACGTAGAAATATCGTTAAACTCTGTATACGTGATGTTTTGTTAAAACTACTCTTAGTTGACTGGGTACGATTCGTGATTATATTTTGTTACTACCATCGCCCTGCGGTTTTAGCGAGTTGTGATGGTTGCCGTGGGAATTTTGGAATGTAAAAATAGCCTGTAAGCTTTCTGTTGAATGTGGATATCCAATTAAAAGTATTACTTTTGTCTATGCTATTACTTTTGCTATGTCTCAACAATAATCTTGTTACCAACTCAACCTAACCTAAGTTATTATTTTTTGTTTTTTATATAAATTGTTAAGTAGTTATAATTTCTTTACGTCGTTTAAATGTGAATAAGCACGATATATTACGTTTTAGTGTAAGCGGTGTTTACCTATAATTAGTTTTTACAATTAGTTTAAGTTTTGTTATGTATTTTCTATGTATGTGTTGTTGTATAAACTGTTGGTTTACCTAAATAAATAAATAAATTACTTGAATCGGATCGGTAGTTTCAGAGTTGACATATTCTGACAAATAAAACTCAAACTTCTTTCAACGGGAACTAGCACGAAACCACTAGGCGCAGCTAGTTATGAGATAAAAGAAAATAATAGTACATATAGTTTCATTTATAAAACAAACCCCCTATAGTTATCACAATATTTATTTGCAAATAATAGTTTCTGTGAAACACAATATAACTGTATAACTGTGTTTATCGTTACGACTAATATTGTTTTTCCAATATTCAAGTACTTTATTCCGAGGGACCGTAATAATGTTATTTCAACGTTAAATATAATTCCACAAAGCTTTGTTTTTGTAAAAATATTCCAAACCCAAGCCCGAGGCAGTACGATGAACTAAAAACCTTGTCTAATGATTCTCCTAGTTGAAGAAATAAAATGCGCCTTTATTTCTAGAAATTCTTTAGAATTCTTTTTTGTTTATCAAAATATGAACACAAATGAAAGGTTCTTGAATTTATTAGTTATTTTTCAGGATTAAATGTGTGCTTTATTTATTTGTCGCTATAATCCTTATCTTTTATCCTGTAAATAACAAATGACGAATGGTCTCGTGAAATAAAAAAGTGTTATTTTCTTTTGTTTGTTTTTGCTACAGTTACGGCATATGTACATGTATACTTAGGTTGTTCAGCTTACATTTAAAGGTTTAGTAGAGTGGATTATGGAAACAAGGGTACCAACCCTTAACAACGTGTACTTTAATTCGAGATTTAGTAACGAAAAGACTACACCTCATTATGTCTAATCATAATTTATTACAAAATGACATAAGCATAGACCAATAAAGCTTATTTCATAACATTGATTTTTGTTTAAGCACTGACATTGTGTGTGGCCGGCCTTAAATCAGGGCCGGGCTTAAATCGGCTCACGTGATTTATGATACAGTTCGTTTCGATTTACAGCCGTGGTTTTCAGGCCCAAATTAGCCATCGCAAACTCGTAAATTTACCAAAGCTACCTTTAAATGTGTAAAGTTAAAGTCTTTGTGCTATAAATCGCCGAGTTAATAGCCCGGCTCAATGCATTGCATATTGCTTGCAGTAAATATGCCTTAGGAATACGGTTCCGATTACTCTCAACGATTTGTGGTCTAGCGATGTTTGAATTAATTGATGGTATTGCGACATAATTTACTCATACTGAATTTATTATAATTTTATTGATTTCAAAATTAGTTTCAATTTATCTTGATGTACTAGATTTGATTATATTTAGATGTAAATACCTGAGTTAGTACTAGCCTAGCTAGCCTGTAATGTCTTAAGATGATATCTGTACATAAAGCCCCACTGCTGCTTATCCCGTGATAATCTTCCGAAGTAACCTTAAAAAGAGGATTTGGGGCCAAAACTGAAAAATATTTGACTTTGACTTCAGGGCAAGAGCATATCTACTTTTGTTTTAAGTATGATAACTTTTCGTCACTAAATTAGAGGCATATGCCTTACAGTGAGATATTACGCTTGGACTTTTTAATAAACTTTGCTCATTGTATTCGTTGGAATGTTTATAAATAACAAAGAAAACTAAGGATGGACACAATAAATTCCACCCGCAGTACAATGAAATACCGAAGCCTCAGCAGACAGCTATGAAAGGATATAGCTATTTATTCAGGAGTCGGGGTGACGTTAAACATTTCTCAAATAACTTACAAACTGCCGATTTTGTTAATAAATATTTAAAGTATTTTGAAATTTGATTAACGTGGTATTAATTTCGGATTTAATTGTTTATTTAAGAATTAATAATAACAGCCAAGATAATATTTTACGCTCGTTATACTGGTCGCTTACAATCTAATTACATTTATTATTTATTTACGTAATACGCAATACAATTATTAACATAAGGCGTCGTTTAGGATAAGCGGTGTCACATTGTCAAGTTAAATAATATGTGAACAGGCGTGTGTGAGTATCCTTGACGTTATCAAAAAGTACATGTAAATAGTAGCTTTCGTGGCGCGTGACCGATGTTAGTTCATTGCGATTGTTAAGCAACGGGCAGCTCGGCCCCTACTTGGATGGGTGGCCGATAGCGGAATTTCTATCTGAGTGCTACTGTACTTTGGAAGGCACGTTAAACAGTCGGTCTCGATTGTTTCAATCGTGAGACCATGTCGGAGGCTTTTAGTCGGTCTAAAGAGTCCGATACCATGATTCACCTCGAACCTATTCGAAATGAACATAATCACTAGTCATCAGTAAATACTCACTGTTGTAAATACTCAATGTTCTGTTGAATTCCCCATCTTGCAGCTTACAAACTCACTCAATCTTAATGACATCTAAGTACTGGTATTACGTAAATTGTAAAAAAAATGCAAACTATTCAACGCACTACCTCGAAGTATTCCAGAGAAACTGATAGGAGTGAAAACTTTTTACGAAACTCCCGGTTGAATGGGTTTCAATGAAAATATGCGGGCGTTGCTAGTTCAATGTCGTCCCGTATTGTTCCAGAGATAGGGAAACCAGACAAAATTACGATTCAAACTATTTGTGGAGCGTCTTACACATTCTCGGGAGAGTTTCGGTATTCCAGGTAAGTCGAATGGAGGTGCCTTTTTTTGTTTCATAGTAATGCTTGTTCACAGACGGCTAGGTTTTATTGACGTGCTTCAGGATGTGTCGTGGGTGTGTGTCTAGTATTCTCATACATTTTACTTTTGTTGTTTAACACAAAAAAAAAATCTTTTTTTGAGAATTCGTCGTGGGTTTGTATCTAGTATTCTACATATATAGTTTGTTTTACGAAAATTTTTGTTTATTCTTATTATTTATATACAGGTATCTCTTTATTATTGTTTCTTGTAAAATTGTATATTTGTCTGTGGACTTAAATACGAGCATTTATTAAGATGTTATAAACTTTATTAGTGGTTCTAGTCTCAATTTATATTCTTAACATAAAAAATGCAATAGTACCTTATCTAAATATGCTTCACTATAATAGAATACAGTCATATCCATTATTCTATAAATAAATATAGCATTTGCTATTAAGTACCTACCCCATTAAGCAGAAAGAAGGTATAATGTTACCAAAATGAGGATGAGAAAGTGCGAGTAATCTTGCAAATGTCTACCGATAAAAGTTCACGTGAAAAACTAGTATCAATTTATCGAACAATGGTATCTATGAATGCGAAAGTTTTGCACATAAAGGAGACCTACAAATTAAGGGAAAGTTGGCTCGGTGACCAATAATTTACGTTTTCCCAATAACGTTGTCGTTATAGTATTTTGAATTGCGCTGTTCGCTATTGATTAAACATTTACTTGGAACCATTTATTTATAGGGTTTAGAAAGTTTGTATAGTTTATATTTAGTAACGTATTAAGGTAGTGGGAGTGACACAAGTTTATCAAATAATTAATTTATAACTATTTATACTTAAATATAAAGCTGATGAGATTTGTTTGTAAATTATTTTTGTATTGTATAGCCAAATTTAAGAGGAAGGTTATAGGCTATTTTTAATCGCAAAATTACCAATGGAACGGGAACAACACGGGTATAACCGCGAGGCAAGGCTAGCTTATACTATATCTAGATACTTTATTGTAAGTTTTTACGTGGTCCCTCAATTTCCTCACCAGGGTAACTAATACGAAAATTGGTATGAAAGTTAATATAACTTTGACTATTATACATATTGTTTGTCATAAATGTGAAATAACTGTATTTTACGCCGTCATGCCTTGAACATTGTAATTAGAGAATAAAGCTATTTTTATTCCTAAATTCTTAAAGATACGCAGACAAACCCGCGGGAACAGCCTATAATCCTAAACATCTTAAGAAACTTCAAACAACTTGCGTAATATTCAACACCATCTGAAATGTAACACCAAAGATATATTCGTTCAGTTAACGCCTCACATCAAACGCATAGTTTTAGGAGTAAAGGCTTTGATGGGTTTGGCCCGAGCGTTGGTCAAAACCACCGGAAACTAATGCGAAGTGGCGCCCACCTGACGCCATCACTGATATTCCTAATATTGTTACTAACGTCGTTTACTCTGGTCAGCGCAGTTCAACAACCGCCGGACACCAGAACACACTATTAATTAAACTGTGGTATAGCACAGTTTGCTGTAACTAGGGTTTCCTTGTGTAACTAATAAACTAATTCCTAGTTGCGGACTGCTTGCCGATTCGTGCTTGTGTTTGCATTCTCTGCTTACGTTGTTTGCATACCGAATAGAATAGTTAAGCATTTCCAAATATTAATAAGTAAACGGTAACATACAGTTAGTTGAAATAAGTGTTTGTCTATTCGTTATCTAATATTATTAGGCAAACTTCCCTTCGTGTTTGCTCAAACGTAGTAAACATTGTGCTTAAATTAATAAGATGAAATTATGTGCTTGCAGACAAACGTTTACATTTATATTATGACGGCAAGTACTAACAATGTATCATAATAATTTAGCGTAGCTGCGAATAAGTTTTGAACAACTCCATTAATAGAGTTCTATGTAGACTCGTCTACGGCGTAGCTCCTACGGCGTAGCCGCGTAGTACATACAGTAAAGCTCATTAAAAACGTAATGAGTACTTAAACTTATGTCCGTGTTTATATTTCGTGAATTGTTTTACTATTTATCATACATTTAGTTATATAGATAGTCAAGGAAAACATAAATATGGTTCATCTGCAGAAGATGTCTACATCTCAGCATGGTGTTGAGTAGTTCGTGCCCCGTATTAATTATCCTCATCGAGGGACTATGGAGGGTTCTGGTACATCCGTTATATAAATTTGCATTTAAACTGCCCGTTAGTGTGCACTCGGGTGGGCCAAAGAGCGTGAGATATTACGTTCGGAGCCCGGCATGCATTTAAACAGCCTTATGAAAAATGTTAAAGTATTGTAACAATTATGACGTTCATACGTTAAACGTGTCTGGATTCGGAACTGTATTTTATAAAATTTTAATATCTTTTTTGTTTTGTTAACACCCCGTAGACGTTCGTACGTTATGTTTTGTAAACAGCTAAACAGGCAATACATAATTTAATATTCTTGCAGAAAATATTAGCCTGTAATCTCTCCCTGCAGTGCAAAGGTATCTGATCAATTTAATTATTTCTACATTATGGTGAGAACACCTCGGTGGTCTAGTGGTATTTGCACTCGTCTGCCAAGACATGAAAACATGTTTCCTACTTTTCAAATATGCCTCGGGTATGAGATCACCAAACCGCATTCGGCAAGCGTGGTGATTACGCTTAATTATCCTCCTAATACAGTGGTACTGATATCTTCAGTGAGACGAGAGGCCTTTGGTCAGCAGTTGGACATTACAGGCTAATACTTTACTTTACTTTTTTATCGTAAATGCACAAAAATATTCAGTCAGTTACTGACTAAAAATAGCCTAGCACTGAAACGTGCTAAGATCACGTTCAATAGTATTTGACCAGCGGTATTATTTACTCTCGGCCTCCGCAATTCTCGTTATTATGAAGTAAATAAATATTTCGTAATAAATCTCGTTTTAAGGAACGGAAATGAAACAGTTGCCGGTCGGGACAGTGCACAGTGTACTTCTCGCTGGTACAGACCAATCGCGGAATGTTCACGTCGCGAACGTTATTGCTACTGGCAACGGAATAAAATGAAACACTTCACAACTTTTTTAATCTGTGACGAAACTCTTCTTTATATTTTAAAATTCAGAAAGTTCCACTTTTAAGTTTAAAATTGGAAAAGAGTATCGTTGAAAGAGAAGTTCATCTTGTTATCTGGTCTAAGTATCTTATTGCAAGTTGGCTCAGTATTCAGTGCGACTGAGGGAACTTTTATTGAATAGATACTATCTCACTTTAATGAACCACGATTCATGCTCGGAATAATTTACGGATGTGGAACTTTGTAGTGATTAGAATGAAATGTAACCTAGTGAAAGAAAATACTGATTTCAACTTGTATCTACGTCAGTGTGGCTTCGGACATGGATGTGTAAGGAAGGGATAAATAAGTCTTTGTACAATATTTACCTAGTCTAGTGACTAAACTAATGACTCTTTAGGCATTAGGTTTAAGTCACACAGGTTAATATGAAGTACAGTCAGGAAGTTGAAGTACAGTCAGGAAGATAGTACACATTAAAAACGAAAATCGCTACCACACCGCGTAGAATACTTCGTATTCGTGTCATAGTTCATCCACCAATGCCCAACCTCCAATTTACTTGCAAGCTACACAAAGTTAGATGACTATAATGAGGAAGCGATTGAAATACCTCCAACACGGCGAGTTCATCAAACTAGGACGAGGTTCAAACTGTTGATGTGGCAAATTGTTAGTTCGTGACAAAGTGCAAACTTCACGGTTGCACAGTCGCAGCCTGTTGGCTAATTAAACCGTCCCCTGGAGTCGCGGACTCGATGTCACTCGCCCTCGACTCTGTGATAATAGTGCGCCCGCGGCAAGCCGCCCTCCGCCCGCCCTACCCGCCGCCCAACAAGCTACATAGTTTATAGTCATTTATTTTGTTTACTTTGACACTGTGAAGATAAAGTAATGTTTCTTCTTGTATTCGCTTACTTATTAGTTATCTCCACTACTCTATGATATGTCCTAAAATGTCTATCTCTAGAATTTTCTAGTCTATTTTTGATAGAAAAAATTAAACGTAATCATTTAAAAAGATTATATTATAATGTACTCATTTTACATATACATTTTTGACACACCATATTTTTTAAGTTATATTATAACAACTTTTTATATAAACAATAATAATAATCATTGCCAAAAGCAGAGAGAGCCCCTACCGAGACAATGCGCTAACATAATTGCCTATATTTCAGGAGGCTCCACGTTGGCGTGACATCTGAACGTGTGACGCGGGGAGCTGGCTGATTCTCATGTCACGCCACAGCTGACGGCCACGGATTGAGAACGAGAGCACTTGTGACGTAACACGTTACGTTATGACACTTGAATTATTGTATTAATGACTTGGATTCTACACTCTTGGGACGTCTCTCTGCCTTTATGAACTTACGTGTTCTTAGATCAAAGGAGTTCGTATTTACAATATGGATACTCTTCTGTAACACGTTTCGAAACAAGCTTTTATTTTATACGGCACCTTGTTTCTACGAAAAGAAAAATATTTCTGTTATAAAAATTGTTTTTGAAAACCGAATGTATTTTTTTCTTCTAAAATCATTGTCACATGTTATCTTCAAAACGTTTATGAAAATCTAGTATCAAGTCCTTCCTCTTGAAAAGATTTTCGATTCATGAATAAACAGGCTCACATCACTACATGGTATAAAACAAAGTCGCTTTCCGCTGTCTGTCTGTCCCTATCTTTAAAACTACGCAACGGATTTTGACGTGGTTTTTTAAATGGATAGAATAATTCAAAGGAAGGTTTATATGTATAAAAATTCCCAAAATTCCCACGGGAACAGGCACGACGTGGGTAAAACCGCGGGGCGCTACTAGTTAAATAGAAAGTATCTTTCCTGCAGCCGAATCATGATTATTAAAGAGGACTCTTCACGGCGCGCGTAATAAAACCTTGTTGTCACCACGTCTACCCACTTAAAGCACATTACGAGGTGGAATTAAAGTTTTAATATTCAATAAAATATAATAGACCGTCAACTCTTTGAAGTGGATCGTAAGGAGTGGTAATTTTTATGGTCCTTCGGATTTGGTATGTGGAAATCTTACAGATTTGCACATAAAATTGGATAGAATTTTTTATTACATCAATTCTATGTGTGAGTAAAATTTTAATACCATTCCACTGATAAAATGTTAGTTTTTTATTGATTGTTACGATTGTTATGACTATGAATTGCGTCTGCAGTTCAAGGGTAGAGATCACACAAACTTGGATTTAACTTTACACTAACATCTAGAAATTTAAGTTACATTTTTAAAGTAAAAAAAACGTAACGCCAATGGATATCATATAGCCATGCATTTTGCATAGGGTAGAGTTTGCGAAGTTAGGACTTGTAGAGTTAAAGCGACCAGAGTTAGAGACTTATACGAGCTCTGTATGAGATCTGATAACTTTACCGTCAGTACAAGCCTTACGGTCACGTTTTGGAAACAATTTACATGAATATTTAGTTACATATTAAATTTTAAATACATTTATCAGCAAATCCTTGATTTTTACCCTACCCATTAATCAGAGGGCTGTGGGATGGATCAGTAAATAATTTACAGTTGATATCAGACCCCGGCACCATAAATCCCCGTCATGATATCGATTCCGAGTGACATTCACTCGATTATAATCGGTAGTTTCACGATATTTAATAATTCGCATCCGTTCTAGTGATTGATATAATCTTCTGTCTAAACTGTTTATTCTGTGGTTAATTTACGTAGCTCTGTTGTTGTTTAATTAAATTAATCAATTGTTTATTTCAATGTTAGCTAGCTATTAGCCTTAATTACTGCGCAAGTGGGGTAATATACAAATAAAGTGAAGTCCTTAATTCTCAACCTTAATTACCACGTAATAGTGATGTTTTAATATGATAGTAATTAAGTAAAAGCAATCGAGTGAGGTTATTGGCGAGATGATACAATGTCTATAAAAACCCCGTAAAAATCCAAACACATACACACATGTATCTGTAAATGAGTCACAGTTTTCGACAAAAAGAAACAATAGCAGATTTTTCTGTGCGTATTATTTGAGCTGTAAAGCTGCCTGTTCAGTGACCTATGTGTATACAGCAGATGGCCACATGCATTACTCATTGGTTTCTAGAGCTAGACAATCGGTTTGCTTCGGTTTCGTTAAGTGATAGCTCTGTGGCACTACAGTGTCATGTTTATCGTTAGATTGAGTTTTGTAAAGGGATGGTATTGACACATTATGCACCCGGTGTAAATTTTACCACTCGCTCGTCAGTATTTGAGCCAATAACACAATGTTTCTGTTATTAACAGCTAAAATGTTACAAAACTGTTTTATTCTAAATTCTTTTAAAGGCTAAAGGGCAAGACATTTCACCCACATATAAACAGTATAGGTGTACATGTGGTCGGCCGTCGTATCGCCCCTTCACTATCAGCGATGTTTTCGCGGTCCACTGCCCACATTGAAAACCGTACATCGCAATCTCTCTGCCACGGTTGAACACTTTGCTTTCCAATGCGTAGTTCGAGTTTCTACAATTTATTTACACATTTTAATGTCCGGAAAAAGATGTTTGGTGTTTATAGGTTGGTTTATTTAGTAACGAAGGTCGGTTGATTTATACTTAGTTAACACTTAACGAGTTATTATTATAGATTATGAGAACCTTCACTTCTTCACACTCGGCCCTTACGCCTATTGCTCCTTACAGTAGTTTACTCTCTGGTTTAGAGTGAATTAGAGCTTATCTCGTCCGACTCCTGGTCAAAGTTCCTCGATAACTTTCAGAAAAATACAGGACGTCATTAACTCATTTTTTCAATCATAAATGTTTGGGTCCACACAGGTCTAGAAAAGTCTAGACTTGTTGGATCTTTCTGCACTTTTGATTTTACAGAGTTCCTTTGTCGTTGGTCAAAGAAGGAAAATATGGACTTTAATGTAAAATCTTGACATATCGTGCGAAGGACAGCTCACATCGACGAGGGAAGTAATATGTGTATATTTAAATACAAAGGCTTGACTTAACTGAACCGAGGTGTATAAAGATGGAGTTTACCATATTTACGGGTGTATCCTCAGTCAACACATACATTTGATATACAGTGCATTTAAATTATATATCCATACTAGCAGCGCGCGTTGTACCCGCGTTGTGCCTGTTCCCGTGGGAATTTCTGGATGAAAAATAGCATATAACCTTCCCGTTGAATGTGGCTATCTATTACAAAAAGAATTATTCAATGATAATTCCTGAGATTACCTCGAACATAGAAACAAACAAACCAAAAAACTTAAAAATTTTACGTTTATATAATATTAGTATAGATACAGTATTAGTATATACATATATAAATGTATTAGAACCAGTGACTTACATTTTATGGTACAAGCTTAGATCTTATTTTGAGTCTAATTCTGTTTGACCGTTTGTGAATTTGTCCGAGTGTACTTAAAAAAACTAGGTAGGTACGTGTTTTATATTAAAGTAAAGTTCTCATTACTTATTACCTTATTACTGTGGCTTAGCAAATAGTAAAAACACACGAGAAACAAAGTTTATTCATATGTAAATGTATGTAAATATATCAACAGAATTCGCCGAGTAAGTTCTCATTCTGTTTACATTTGCCAGAAGAAATATTAGACTAATTGCGGTGGCGGGCGGTGGCGCCCTCTACCGCGCATCAATCGCTTCAAATTAGTTTCGGGCACCGCGCGTAGCTAACTCACGACTCCCCCAAAACTTACTCCCGATAGGAAAACATATATTTCAACTTCATACAATAGACGGCAGATACGATAAAGAAAATATGAAAAAACGTACACCTATGAAGATATATCGGAGTAACAAAACACTGTTGTGCCCATAACACGTAGGTAAACTAAATAAATGTAGCCTGTAATTTTATGTTTTTACTTGTGTGGTATTATCTGGATATTTGGGAGGTTTATTCTAAAACCCAATGTTTTTTATACATTATTTTATTTGGAAAAAGGAAAATCTTTAAATCCTTTAGTTTGATTTGGTTCACGTATCTATTTAGTACGCGAATCTAAATACAAAAACGACGCGTTAATTCGAACTCGTTGGCGTCCAACACTCGACAATTCAAAGTTGCAGAAAGAAAGAGCGACAAGTTAAAACTTGTATCAACATACACGAACCATTTGATATTTCAAACATTCGATAATTCGTAATATTTTAAGAGTCCCTCAAGTTTCGAATTAACGAGAGTCGACAGTAACAGGATATCGTACATTAATACATGCCGCAAAAGTTGTAGGCCTATATGTAGAGGCGCTATAGAGCTTCTATGTCTATGTTACATTGAAACAGGAAAATTAGACCCCACCAATCATAATACAATAGTTTAACGATGAGGATGAATTATAATTACTGATGATCACTACCGATTTTCATTAAGGGCCGACACTGCGATAAGCGTGCGTACGCCGCGGTTCAATACAAAAGTGAACCGTCGCGGGCGCCCGCGGCGTGCGCACTCCGCGTGTGGCTTCATACAAAAGTGAACCGTCGCGTGCGCACGCCGCGTGTGGCTTCATACAAAAGTGAACCGACGCGTGCGCCCGCTTAACGCAGTGTTGACCCTAATAGTCACCAACGTTGGTAATCGATCATGGATGATCACCGATATTTTTTTGTTTTAATTAAGCCCAAATGTGACAGTAAAATAATCATTACATCAATACATATATGTATTTAGGACTGAATCGCAATGTAGAACCCAGCTGTATTGGTAGAAATTTTCCGTTTAGTAATGATTTGCCTTACCTAAACTTTTCTGCGGGTTAATCCCAAATGTATATCGGAAACTTAGAACTCATCGGCAAACGATGGAAACTCATTTATTTTCGATCTGGTGGGAATTGATCCGCTCAGTTCACGAGCATCATAACCCTCTCACCTCTCACAACTGACTCCTTAATACACGGTCATGATTTGGATTCACCCACTCACACATTCTTAGTGATCATTAGACCATGTTGGAGGTCTTTAGGAGGTCTAAAAACTCCAACGCCAGGGTTGGCTATCGACCTACTACCTACTACCTACGAAATGAATGGTAAAATGAAAATTTATGGCTTTCTACTGGCCGCCCAAATTACTTTAACAGACTGATATTTAAGTTATAAAACAATGCTTTATAATTAACAGCATAAAAAATCGTTAACATTTTAACGAACGTATGTTACGATGATCAACCGTTTAAAATATCCCCTCACTATGCCTATGGCATACGTAATAATTATGAATAAATACGATTTACGGCATTTTTAATTAACGGGCTCAGATTGCATTGACTCTGAAAAATGATACACATACATATTATAATACCCATGAGTATTAATTAACATAAGAAACGTATAAAGTGAATTCAGTCTACTGTGAGCCTTTTGGACTGAAAGCCTTTTATTAATGTTCGGTAACATTGATAAATGAAATAACAGCCTGTGTGCATTAAAAGCGTAAAAATTCGCGTTACGGATCCAGTGTATTCAAACGCAATATGCTATTTTTTTGTAACTCAATATACTTTTTACAATAAAATAAGCTTTTTTGTAAAACAATACGCCATAAAAGCAGGCGACTTTGTTTTTATCCAGTTATTTACGTAACATTGTTATGTGAAGCAATTTAAGAACTCGCGGAAATAAAGCCAAATATCTATAGATACTGAATACGGGAAAAATTGAAGCTTGCAACCCAATGTTAGCAAATACGGCGTATTTACATTTTTATTATGGTTCCGTTTAAAGCAGTTGGAGGTTCCCCTCGCTAAAAGACACCGCGGCCGCGCCGTCAGATGTCTCGGCGGGCTGTTTTTATTCAATATTTGACGATCATATCAAGCCTGCCGTGATGCCGTCAAGTGGAGCGCACAATAACGCCGACTTCCATTTAATGCTCCGATGGATTGGCGCAGGTTCAGCGTCAGGAATCCGCGGAATAGGTACCGTTAAATGGAAATTCTTCGATATCTACGCTATTTTAGCGATGCGACTTCATTTTATTTACGAGTGAGTTAAATAAAGTGTACCCTAATGACTAACGATCGAAGTTAATTTGAAACACACATAAGTAGGATAACATTTATATTACAGTGTTTAAGCGCTTATCAAAATGACGCAGAAGGTGTTATTTAATAAACTCGACAAAATCACGTTATTTAATATTGATTTTATTACACAACACCCAAAACAGAAAGACCGATGGCAAAATATCAAACAAACATAAAAATATATTGAACAAATAACATCCAAGAGCGGACATTACATGTATTGTAAATAAAAATCAACTCCTGAGAGTAGCCGGGTTTGATATGTTTTCTGAACAATTTCCTCTAACTAAAATGTCGATGTTTTTCGAGTAATAAAACTGCTATACCTAACTAACGCCCAATACGCTTGGAGGAGGGTGGCGTGGCAGGTTGTCAGTCGGACAACATTTGAGTCGGAAACAATTACGGGAATATTGGCAGAGCTATCGGACATAAGTCAGGTGTCATATCAATGTATCGGGGATCCAGTGCGATGCATAATCCAGTAATTGGGCAGCAAGACATTGATCGATATCACGAAATGGACGTGTCAATCAACTGCATACCGCGCTCACTATGTTCATAGAAATTCGAAACGAATTCTAAACCACGTAGACTGTGAAAGGGTCATATCAATGTTGATAAAATAACGAGTACAGTTAGTGCACATAAATTAGGCAATTTATCATCATTTGGAATATTCGAGGTGGAGTTAATACTGGATTCGGAGTGGAACTCGTCGATTTACAGCTCCGTAGGGATAGCTCCGTCTTCATGTATCACTGCGCTGATAATTGTGCAGAATTAATACCAGCCGAGGTAGCCTTAAATGATAGATATGATTTTAAAGCAACTGGGAATAGCGTTATATGCTTACATAATACTTCTGTTACCAAAGCTAAAAAATGCTGATCATACATATGCCATTATAGAATAAAGGCCATTGCAGTATAGATTATTTTGAGACAGTTTTTCAGATGTCAAAAATGCGCGTGGAGACGCTTCGCCGGTGATGAATGAATAAAATCTTATCAGAATAGAATTGAAGACTAGAAATTATCTATGAATGCCGACGAGTCTTAAATGGAATAATTTACGTTCCGCAAGACCGAAACGTATACACTTATTAAAAGACTAATATAACAGTATAACAGCCTCCGTGGTCTAGTGGTTTGAGCGCTCGGCTCACGATCCGGAGGTTCCGGGTTCGATTCCCGGTGGGGATATCTCACAAAAATCACTTTGTGAGACCGTCCTTAGTTTGGTTAGGGCATTGCAGGCTGAATCACCTGATTGCCCGAAAAGTAAGATGATTCCGTGCTTCGGAGGGCACGTTAAGCCGTCGGTCCCGGTTACTTTCTACGGATAGTAATCGTTACATGAGCCATGTCAGAGGCCTTTGGCGGCTCAATAACTCTGACAACAGGATTGGTCAGGTTGACCATCCACTCGATAAGAAGAAGAAAAGACTAATTCAAAGCATACCAACTTGGGGAATATGAAGTCTTTGCGGCGTCCTACCGCAGTGCACTCTATATCACAGTTTGGTAGATTTATTCCTCCAATCTCCGCTACTTTACTGAGAGCGGTGCACTTACTCACTCTAATAGGGTAATAACTACTATAGAAAGTGGTTATTTGTAACAATTTTTGTTCTAAACACTTTTTGCAAGTGTAGCGTGTGAGCGCTTTGTTTGTAAAATATTAAACAAAAGTTTTCTGTTACTGGAATATAACATTTTCTCTGTAGAATTGTATTTTACATACAATGCTTGTACCTATATCCTTTTTTGTGCTCATAAGAATGTTTTATAATTAAACATCGTTACTTTACTTCTCACAATGAAACATACAATTAGGTAATTGGACATAATTTGGTAACGTAATGGAATTAGCGCACTGACCGAGCCAAATTCAATTAGTACGCGGACCAAATACTCGTAATAACATTTATGTTCGAAACACACAAAATAGACACAAATACGAATTAAATGCACAAACATTTTATTGACTCGACAATTTTATCTATAATCGCGTCTCTTTCATTTCCTTTGTGGTAGTAAGAGATACCGATTAACTAAATTGAATTCAATCCGGTGCTCAGGAAAGCACGCTTGTCTTCAGCAGTATAGTTAACTCGTAGAATACAAACAGAATTTCTGTCCTCGTGTTGTACAGAGCGAGCGATGTCCACTAACTGCAATGGAATTTAATTACAAATTCACTTTGTTATACTACATGCATCTTATTAAGGTAGTATGAAGACAAATATTTTAATGAGTATGCAAATGTTTGCGCAGTGCAGTCTGCTGTTTCCTACGGAATGTTGAGCGTTTAGGCAAGTGTGGGCGAACTTTAGTAGACAATATCATTTGCGTTTCAGCTTGAGAGCGTCGTGGCGGTTTAGCTCGTCGATAAGTTTTAGTTATGACACTGTTATTAAGAATTTTGTGGATTTATGCAGTTTGGTGGATAAAGGCAGCATTTACCATTATTATAATATTGTTTTGTCCTTGGAGTCACGGGATAAGCCCGGTATTTTTGAGAGGCATGCGAGGGGATACAGATCCAACTCGTAGAGGCCCTTTGGAGATGTTTAATGTAATGGATTACAACTGCAGGGACACTCCCGACCACATCAGTACAACATGTCCGGGAATGTGTACCTGCAGAAGTAGAGACTATTGCAAGATATTATAGAAATAAAATGGGCTATGGGAATGTAGATTAGATGGACTAGAACTGGGTTATTGCAAAGAATTACACACACACATATATGCACATTATTACACATATTTAATATAATAAAGCTGTGGAGTTTTAATTTTGTTTGTAGTGATGTCTTACACAAATAGATATATATTCAAACGCAATGGTAGTGCCTGACTAATGCAATTCGAAAGGCTTAATATGTATGTATTAGATACCAATAGAACTTTCAAGAGGAAGGTTACAAACTATTTTTATCCCTAAATTCCTACAAGCAAGGATACAACGCGGGTACAACTGCAGGGCTACTGCGTGGCTAGTAATAGAAGAAAAGGGGTCACCATTTAATATGTATCAAAACTAATAATAATATTTATCATTTTGCTGTAACCATCGATCGTATATCACAAACAAAAAAGCTTTCGCTACCCAAAAGCACAATGACATCGAACACCAATGTTTCTGTAATATTAACAGCACAGTAATAATATACTATACCGTGGTAACGACTCCATAACCCCAGTAAGATAATATTTGGTATTATTTTTCAATTTATATTGAAGTTATAGGATTACTTTCGCCTCTGTTTGTATTGAATAGCGCCCGACCAATACCATTAGGCTCTTATCGTGATTCGATTTTCCCCTGAAAGATTGTATTAGATAATCGATATATTTACCTGGATTTCATCTACTTTTCGATTATTACCTGGGAACATTATGTAAGAATCAAAGAGAAAATATTATTAGGACAAGTACCGGTTGCGTCGATTTAAAAAATGTACAAAACTTATTTACACACCTTTTTATTATTCTAAAGGTTGACCAGAGATAAGATCGGCCATTGTAGGACAATTTTTCACTTGTTTTCTATCTCCTTTGTTATATCACTACATACTCGTAGTATAAAATAAAGTCGTCTCTGTTTCGTGTCTGTTTGTCTGTTTGTCTGTATGCTTAAATCTTTAAAATTACGCAACGGATTTTGATGCGGTTTTTTGTAATAGGTAGAGTGATTCAAGAGGAAGGTTTTTATGTAAAAAAAATCCCGAAATTCCCACGGGAACGGGCACAACGCGGGTAAAACCGCGGGGCGCTGCTAGTGGAGTATATAAACAGAGAAAACATACCTATCTAGGTATAGATAGAAGATATCTATATATCTAGTCAGATTACTATAGGTACTGTAAAATTATCATTACATTTAGAACAAAAACAACAAACAAACAATATTTTTTTATTTATTCATTCGTAGATTATAATACGGACAATATTAGGGGAGATCGAGCCGTGTGATAACTCGCAGGTGTCACAGATGAAATTAAATTGTGTATCTCGAACAAAAAGGATCAATGTTTGTGAAAACAAAGTTAAATTAACGCGGACAGTTCGAATGTTCCAATTTATGATTGTTAGAAATTAACACGATACCGCGCCGGTGCAACACTGTCACTTGAGTTTTGTAATCTTTTTGTAGAAGAAGAGGGACCACGGTTTTTTTAAATGTAAACATAGATCTTCTATCTAAATTTACATTTTAAAAAACCGTGGTCCCTCTTCTTCTACAAAAAGATTACAGTAGCACTGAATCACTTCTCACAGTAACTAAATAATAATTCAATCTATAGCACATACGTTAATTAATTTTCAATCTGTGAATCTAAAATAATCTAAACTAAGGCTACATTTAAAATACAATACGAACTACTACCTTCTATAATACAGTTCCCACTAGTTTAGAAGGCAGGGAAAATATAATTTATTTATTAGCCTATATACTGTAATCATAGATATTTAAGTTATAATCTAGTGTGTCTATGTTTAAGATTTAATGTATCAGGCATTTTCTTTGAAATAAACCATTTGTATTTGAATGGAAAATTAAGCGTGGAAGGAATCTTTAATTGATCATCGGAAAAAAAATTACCTATTGGCAAGCCCGTAAATGTATCCCATGTGTTATTCTGATGTATGTATAACATATATTGTAAACTGTAAAGTTTCATCCAAATCCATCCAGTAGTTTTTTCGTGAAAGAGTAACACACATACCTACATACATCCTCACAAACTTTCGCATTTATAATATTAGTAGGACTTTATTATTTTTTTAAAGGATTTGCGCCTTCCATATGTATGTGGCCGCCCTAAAACATTTTCGTATCATAAAACTGAAGGGTTTCCTGTAATGTTATCTATCTTCTCTTTTGAGGTTCTCAAGGCACCGATCATTCTGCGATATCCTTGCTTTGGTTTCAGATAAATTGCATGCCATATAGATTCATATCTGTGATATTGAATTTATTTTGAACTTTAAGTAGAAAAATAACAAAACCCTTAGGGTACGTTAGAGGCGGAGTTTATGTGCTGCTCAGTGTTGCTAATAATTTGACATATTTATTGAAAATGACGTCAATTAGTTAACTGTTGATTTAATTGACGGCTCTGACTACTTCAGCTAGAGTTCATGAAGGAATTATATTATTATGCCCATATTTACTATAGGTATGTACTTGTATATGTTTCTTGTAAATACCTAAAGAGCTTTAAACAATGAACATTTAACACAATAACACAAGCAGCGCACGAATGAAAACAGCTTGTTAGAAGAATAATAAAAGTGGTAATGTGTTGCTGCGCTGTCAGTGCTTAGCAATACATAGCTCTATTGGCTTCTATCTATTGCTCCGTTTTAACTGAGCAATAGAATAATATTCATGATCATGGATCGAATATACAATATAAAGTCCTTGATCATGATTAAGCTAGTTAACAAGCTGTGAGTGTCGTATTTTCATGAAAATTATTGGAACTTGATGTGAGTGTTATCCACGAGTCAAATAGTACGCGCTGAACACGACATCGATGGGACTTGCCCGTCTACTTGCGGCTTCTAAATTCGCTAATACTCGTAATAAGCGACGCGATGGCTTACGATAATATCTTTCTAAGACGGCAGTGGCAGCGAACGCTAGGATTGAAGGTTTCTTATTAAACACTATTTTACGTAGAACATCATGTAGTTTTATACATTCCTAGAATATGAAATTTTTATTAGTCACGTTATTGTAGAACTGAATTGGTGTTTAGCAGTAACTAGAACGTTCCGACATGAGATATTATTGCCGATATTAAAAACGTTGCGCAGATACATTAGCTTTTATTACGTCAGTTTACGAGCGGGACCGAGCCTTCCCGAATGGCCGGGATTAACCAGTATTCCAGAAAATATGTGATTCCACTCATCCATTTCTACTAGCATTTCGTTAGAATAATGTCGCCGAAACGATGATATTTGTTTGCTTACATACGATTGGAAAGAATACCGTTCTATAAAATAGTGCAATGGGGTAATCGAATAATAGTGCTGAGTTTTGAGCAATATATAGTGACATATTAAAATGTTTTAAGTCCGTACTCAGAAACGTCAAATGCTTCCTTAGTAGAGATTTAATGAGTGATTTTGATAATTATGACTGTAATGTATGAAAAATTACGTCAATTAATTGAGTGTCGATTTAATGAACGTCTCTGAGTGCGATAGTCAGTAATGACTAACTCGTGACGAATGTATTGTGTAGTGAGATATTTGCAATTGCAAATTGTTGGCGTGCATACTTCAAAGCATTATACTGCTCAATTTTCCAGCAAAACGTCAAGCACATGTCACGCTAACCGCAGACGTTAGCAAGTTACTGTGGTCAGCGCTAGTTAGAACTTGAAAGCTAAAACGAGCGAAACAAATTGTTAATTACGAAGTGCCAAATCAAATTAATATAAAGTCGTAGTTAGGTTGCGATTAGTGGGGTGGTTCGGGTTAGTGGCTGCTATGTGCGAGGTTATAGATTGAGCCCATTTGACAAGGGTCAGCCCGTGAATGTTTGGTCGACATTCGATTCCACCAACATGGGAGTTGCCGGCGGAAACTGGAAGTAAAGTTAAAAGTCACCGCGCATACAACGTTACCGTTAGGTATACTTAAATGTGTGTTAAGTTATCTTTTATTTAAAAAATACTGTACCTACTTCGTTCAATAAGAAAGGTTTAGATAAGGTTATAAAATAATTTCTTAATCATAATATAATTATTTACTACGGTTAATTAGTTTTAAGTCCAACAGTAAACAAGGTTTTATGAATACGGACAAAGAATTTATATGGGAACGGGTGCAAGTCACTCCGTGAGGAACACCTATGTACCTACATACAAATACATGTATACATGTGTGTGTGTCTTACAACTACAACACCCATCTTTTTGTAGCGTAAAGTAAAAATGAAGCTCATTTGTTCGTTCAAGTAATGGCTCGTCCTTTATGTCTCATCAAATACCATTCCAGCTCTTGAAACTACAGTCTTAAGATTCTTTCAAAGAACACTTAATACCATTAACTGTAATTTTATTAATTGACAAAGATATTAAGAAAAGTTCCAAGTACGTACTTCTATTAACTAAAAGTGGAGTTTTAATTTCATAAATGTTAATTTTGAGATCGACTAATAGCCCTTAATGCATATAAATCTCAATGAAAATAATTATTAATATTGTAATATTACTTTTAGAGTACATTTAATTAAACGTCGAGATTGGTCGTTAAGATAATGAAATCCGCGATCGAGGTTGCCGCGGGCTTCCCGTCGCAGGGAACCTATTAAACATTTTTATTTACAAAAATAACGGATGCTTCACAAAGTTTCCAAAGTATTTATGTACAGGTGGACAGTGTTTTATAACAATACCGCTACATTTAAGAAACGTGTGTACTGAGCAAGTTTCCTGTTAACTTAAGGCCAGCGCTACACTTGACGGAAACTCCGTCGGATCTTCCGCCGATATATGTTAAATAAGTATTAGCTGGTAATGTCCCTCTAATCTCACTGAAGATATCAGTACAGTGAGGAGGATTGAGTGAGGAGGAGGCATAATCACTACGCTAATTAATACGCTTGATTGTACGATAATTTATAGAGGGCACGGAAGATAGGTCGTGTCGTGAACTTTTGTTGTTCGAAATTTGTGAATTACTTACATTTAAAAACATGTATTGGTCCGCCTCCGCAATGGAGTTTCCATCATGAGTGGCTGTGGACTAAAAACTCTTAAGAATTTTGGTGGAAATAAAAAGGAATTATATATATATACTATATATACATGAAAAGCTTTCACTATTTTTCCATTTCTCTCAGTATTTTCAGAACTTGATCCAATGAAAAATTTAAAGGACAAAAGGCAAATAAACAGCGCATTCTAAATAAGCCGAGTTAAGTAATGTTTATGAATAAGGATGATAGTGTTTTGATTTAGTTATTTGGATGAAGCTTTCCATATCAACGGGAGGCTTTGCGAGGATTATGTAGCGAGATTTACATAAACGAAACGAACCCTTTTAGTTGCGTCACGTCTATCAAAAGTTTTTCGTTTGTGGAACCCTCAATTATAGTGGCTTCCGTTTTGAGTATTATTATTTATTGAATATTACGTAAAGTATAATGATGGAAGTCCTTATTATTTAATTTAGTTACCTATACTAATGTAATAGAGCTGAAGAGGTTTTTTTAAAATTAATATTTCTTGAACGTGCGCTTCTCAAAAACTACCAATTTGCATAATTATTTTTGTAATGGATAGCTTGTTATATATTACTAGCTGCGCCCCGCGGTTTCACCCGCTTTGTACCCGTTCCCGCGGGAATTTCGGGATGAAAAATAGATGTTGGCCGATTCTCAGACCTACCCGATATGCACACAAAATTTAATGAGCATCGGTCGAGCCGTGTCAGAGGAGTTCAACCACGGTACCCGTTCCCGCGGGAATTTTGGGATGAAAATAGATGTTGGCCGATTCTCAGACCTACTCAATATGCTCACAAAATTTCATGAGAATCGGTCAAGCCGTTTCGGAGGAGTACGGAAACGAACATTGTGACACGAGAATTTTATATATAAGATGTTTTTCTCAAAATTTCCACGGGAACGGGCAAAAAGCAGGTAAAACTGCAGGGCACTGCTAGTATAAGATAAGAGTATTCTTAAAAAACTTTGGTTACCAATAAAATACGAACCGAACTCTATACATACGTGAAATAAATGTGTATTTTGTGTAATTTACGGGTGGGTCCCGGGAAGGCAGCGGTCACCCCCAGGAGGGCCTGTCAGACGCAAGCGCCCTCTCGCGGGATATTTGCGAAGCTTTTCCTTATTTCCTCCGTTCATAACCAATTTGAACCTTAAAGGCTTGTCAATTAATACTGATATTATTGAAAGTCTTCCCGCTAATCGGGTTATGGGGACAAATTAATTTATTGTTTTAATGAAGCTTCTGTTTGGTTTTGTCTTTAGTTAGGGTTATAAAGGTGTTGGTTATTCATTTATGCTCTAAAAGTGCGAGACTAGAAATGTCCACAAGCTATATAACTCATGATTTCACCAGGCTGCTATTATATAAGTATTTACTTTGTATGGTTTTTTGCATAGTTCTATAAAACTAGGTACTTTATATCCGTACAAATATTGTAACCCAAATTATTAACTTTTTATACA
The DNA here is from genome assembly GCA_963082685.1 of Cyclophora albipunctata. Taxonomy (NCBI): domain Eukaryota; kingdom Metazoa; phylum Arthropoda; class Insecta; order Lepidoptera; family Geometridae; genus Cyclophora; species Cyclophora albipunctata. The sequence continues at coordinate 5,628,395 of OY720113.1, read as the reverse complement.
GATAAAGCCGCGTGATTCGTACGAGTATGCTCGCTCACTACCTGAGTCACATTGAGCCTCACTGATACGATGTCTTATTATTGTTACTGACGAATGTCGTTAATTATTATCAAAAGAGGTAGTTTGGCTACTACTTCTCTCGATATTTAGACACAGAACAAAGGCATTAATATTGTTGTTTGGTGATAACTCCAGGCGTTGATGTTAAGATGATGTTTTAGTGAAAATAAAACAAATAGATTGTTTTAAACTTTAAAGTCATCTCACCCATCACTGCCGTCATTCTACTGGCACCCCTGTGAACCAATAAAGAGTAGCCACTATAGTGTTAACTTTGCTTCGTGTGTTTTTTATGAAAAACAAAAGAGCATCCGTGTGCGCCTGTATCTATATACTCGTATATAAAATTCAAAGTCCTGACTGACTGACTGATAATCAACGCACAGCCTCAACCGCTACACCTAGAAACATGAAATTTTGCAGGAAGGTTCTTCAAGTGACTTAAGTGCACACTAAGAAAGGATTTTCGAAAATTCCTACGGGAACGGGCTCAACGCGGGCAAAGCCGCGGGGCGCTGCTTGCTAGTAGTGTATATATACTACTAGAATATAGATACGACTGTGTACCACCGCGGCACGAAGCAGCACTAAATACGCTTAAATTGAAAGTGCAATAATTATTGCGAATTGATGTTTTCGAATAGAGTAGCCAGAATATTATAAACATAATTCTAACGACAACATTCTTCAATACCCTCCTCCATTGCCCCTGAATTTAATTACTAAAACAGATTTTCTCATTAATATTAATAAAATCAGTCTGAATTATTTATCAGAGATATTGAAGTACAATAACGTTATAATAGGAAAACACATTTCAACGATCTTGTTCACAAAGTCGATAAAGCTTTATTAATTTGTAAAATTAAAATTCTGTTTTATGCTGGCATCCATTTTGTGTCGCGATGGCGGCTCTTGTTAATGTTTCATGAGGGCTCCGAGCATCGTACCTATTCATTAAATATGTATCAAAAGGGGAATTCCTCTGTGAACTCAGTAGAGTGGCAGTTGTTACAAATATCCATAGAAATATAGTTTCTTTACGAGGGTTCGCATGATCTATTGAATATTGCCAACGCTCGCCAAAGTTATTGGAACGAGGCAGAGCTACAAATTAATTTGGTAACTTTCAAGGTATTCGGAGCTTTGTATGGTGAAACAAAAGTCTATTGTTAAGCTTTTATTAAAAGTTATTTGGTTATTATTACTTTAGTTATTATAATTGTTGGTTAACTATTTATTTATTTAATTTGAAGTGTTTTTTACAATCTTTATTAATTTCATACTGTTCACTAGGTATACTAATAACTACAGTTAGATGATAGGCCTTTGCACTATGGTGGGATATTACAGGCTAACACTAATACTTTGCATTTTGTATTTTCTTTCATCTAACGATTTCACCTTAAATCAAAGTCTTTAGTCATGAATACAATTCCCAACTAAAAGTAGAGGAACGATAATAAATTTTGGTTGTATTCTGTAACAAAATAAAAAAGCAACATCGGACATAACTATCAAATTTTCCTACGTTCAAATTCAGAAGGTCTTCCGGAAACGGATACATATTTTATTTTGTTTTAAAAGCTTTGCGACGTCATGCGGGAGGAATGATGTTACATCCGGTGGCGCTAATGTGCCAAGGTGTCACCTCCAGGGCAGAGACATACAAGGTTTGTCTACGGATATCCACGGCTATTTGTCAGTGTCGCCTGTCCTTCAGACTGACCCGAAAGTTTGGTCGAGCAAAGATGGGACCGGGAATAGAAAGTATTTTTTGTGTGATATTAGTTATTTATTGTTTTGCAGTGTCTTGGTAGGGGTGTAATCGTTTGGGAAAGGCAATTGATGATGAGAGAGAGAGTAGGGACTGGGAAACATGAAGATATGATTAAGAAATTGTAGTTTTAGGGTTTCTTTGAAGATAGGTACCTAACCATGTACCATTTTTTTAAATAACAGCTGTAAGCTGTAATTATCTTAATAAGTACTTCGTTCTTCCGTGATATAAAGATAGTTTCTTCCTATCCTGAAACTTCAAAAGTTTATGAAATTTTTTAGATGTTATCGCGTGAGTCTAACATACTGAAGCCTTAATTAATTTTACAACGCATATCTTTGTCTTAAAATCACCGATCACTTAAAGCTATATATCACCACGTGACACGTGACATGTAGCCACACCGTCAATTGCAACCCATTGGCAACGAATTTAAAACGTTATCGGGGGGTGATTGATAAAGGCCTCGGCGGGAATGTTTGGAAAGGTTCGTGGAATCTTCCAGAAGGGTGGTGTGGTTTCCTTTCGCTCGTAAAATCCATCGTTACTTCCGTATAATAGCATCTGGGACTTGCTCGGAAGTTAAAGGCTCAGAGTAAACAGACGCCTTGTTTGTTTGCTTTTTTGATGCATACTAATAGGAATAACTGGAGCGAATCGGATCGGAGATCGAAGCTCTATCGTAATGTGTTTTTGTACGTGGAGACGACTATGTTTTTTTGAATTGAAACTACATACTTACATTTTTATCTGAAAAGTCGGATAAAAATGTAAAATTAAAGCGAAGTGTAAACGTAAACGCTGTTTCAATTCAAACTAAGTAGTGTTCGCCTTAACTCAACAAACTATGATGACTATATTTTTATTGTTCTCTATGTTGATGAATTTTTTGTAGGTGACTCTCTCCTTTTTGTTGTAACTAAATATTGGAAGTTAGGTCTTAACTCTGTCTAAGTTTTTAGATTGCCTAGTTACCAAAGGATACGACAGATATAGTCTAAAGAATGACGCAATCCGAAAGACAGGTACAATACACTATACGGGAACCGTGGACAGAAGACTCTTCTTCGAGTCTTCTTCGAGCCGAAACGTCAGATAAAATGTAAAATAAAAGCGAAGTGTAACCGTGAACCTAGGTTAAATTTAAAATGAGTAGTGTTCGTTTAAACTTAGGAAACCATCAGGTAAAATCTTACTTAACTTAACAAAATCAAATTCATGTAATCTTTATCATTTAAACGTTGTCATAATGTTTTAGTAATCATTACCCGATAATATTGAAAGGTATTCTTTTAGTTGATTAATAATAAATGGTAATCGAAATACGTGTACGATCAATTCATCTTCTGATTTCGTCGAGATAACACCATCGAAAAACTGATTGAAGCCATTAATCAAGTTGAAGAGCTCTTTGGGAAAACTCGTTTTTGTTTGATTCGGGAATGACCTTCCCAGCATGTTTGGCATGTAGGTAGGTGTGGAGAATATGGAATTCGTTTTAAATGTCCATCTGTAAGAATCTGTTTAAATTTTTGCACCGGATGGTGTAGAATACGAATTTGAATCGGGCGTCGGCGCAACAATGAAGATGCATTCTTAAGGGTGCCAATATGAAATTGAAATCCGACGTGTGAATAGCTTTATATAAAATGTTTCTTTTTTGAGACGTTCGAACGGTTTAAATACGTTCCCACGGCCGACAAGTGGGAATAGACTGTAAAATAAACTATAGCCTGGTGATAGACAGACGGACGGACAGAACAACAGGGAAGTCTTAGTAGTGTCCCGTTTAACCCCATGGGTACGGAACTCTATAAAAATGTTTTTTTCAAAGATTGTATTGATTGATCTTATACAATAATAATTATAAAATAATATAAATATCACCTTCTGTTGCACTCAAAAACGTAAATTTTCATTAAATGTCAAAATCTCTCATTAAATCTCTTCGAAAGTATTTGACGTCAAGTACGGGCCGTACCTTGTAACTAATATCCTTATCAAGAACTTGAAACTACGCAGACACCATAATTAGAATGAAAGTTATAATCATCATTATCATAATCCTTACTAGTTGTAACGAGGTCTCACACCAGAGGAACCGATATAAAGTTCCCGTTCCAGTTATTAATTGCAAAGTTTAGTTTCAAACTGGTTCACACGCATAGGTTAAACTTTAAGTTTCCAACTATTTTCGGATCTCGTATAAAGGATACGTGATTCGAATGTGTACTTTAAAGCGAACTATAAGTTCGCTCGTGGCGTAGTTACACACTGAGACATAGTGAATGTTAAGCAACGGATACACCTTTTAATGGCCGGTAAAGTTTAATTATCCTGGTTTTTGGTTAGACCGTTCAGTTCACGTTGCACGGGATAGACAGTAAACAAGCTGTTTACTGATGATATTAGATAATGGTATGAGAGCCTAATAAGGAAAATCAAAATAGTTCAATTAAATTATTTTTATATTCTAAGAACGTAGGCAGGACACACCACTTTTTGACAAAAAGGGCACAAAAATAACAATCTATTTAAGCGTTGTTGTTTTTCAGAAGCATGTCAATTTAATTAGTAGTAAATATATGCAGTATTGAGACAAAAATTGCTCATAATAATATGTGTCCCTGCAGTTCTAATCCATTATGTTACACATCTGCAAAGGGCCTCTACGAGTCGGATCTGTATCCCCTCAATCAAAACGACCAGGCTTGTCCCGTGAGTCTAAGAAGAAACACTATAATAATAATTATGAATAAATTATTGGTCTATTGTTTTTTATCGTTAAACTAATATATCTAGGTGGTCTAAACCTCCTATCGGGCACAAACCTACACAAAGTTAGCTTTGTTTTACCTAACTTTGTGCTCAAGGATATATTTGTGATGAATTTATTTATAAACTCGGGAATTCCCGGAGCTCCACATGAGTTTTATTTGGAATGACCTTTTAAAATGTCTTTTCTCTTTTGTGTGTTTTTAAATTCAATTTGCTACGTATGTGATACACAGGATATGTGGCATTCAGATGTGACAGTTATTTAAATAATGTGAAGAGTACATATATCATCGACCACACAGGCTATATAATGATGGTAAAATGGGTAAATAAAAGCATGTACGAGTATAATGATGGTAAATAATAGCATGGTTGTCATTTAGATAGAGCGAGTTTACAAGCTGCGCAACGGCGAGTTCAAAGAAGTCAAGCATCACATCACAATCTAAGGGTCAACACTGCGTTAAGCGTGCGCCCGTCGCGTGCGCACTCGGCGGGCGTACGCGGCGGTTCACTTTTGTATGACACCGCACGCGACGGTTCACTTTTGTATGACACCGCACGCGGCGGTTCACTTTTGTATGACACCGCACGCGACGGTTCACTTTTGTATGAAGCCACACGCGGCGGGCGCACGCGGTGTGCGCACTCTTAACGCAGTGTCGGCCCTTACTTGGCAATTTACTAGCTCGTTTGAACTTCGCACCTCGCAGCCTGCTTAAGGCCAAATTCGCCGTTTCTATCAACTGAACTTGGTTCTAGTGAATCAATTTTAAAGGTGTGATCTCAATTTAGTCCGTGAACTAGGATTAAGTTAACTGATCGAACTCCGCTGTAACGGTGAAAGTGGGGCTTCATATCATCGTAATAACAACCGCTATTAAAAATAGTGTAGTTGCATAGTTAAGTAATAAGTTTTGAACACAAATACTCGCATTTAAAACGCAGTTTCAAACCCCATACCATGTTTGAAACGCTTCACGTTTGTGAGCGCTCACCCTAAATTATACCTTGTTTATTCTATTGGGAGTGACAGGTTATTATTTTAAAGTTATAAGCTTTTTGACATCTGTAAAGATACGAGAGTAAGAAATTCAATGTGTCTCTGTCCATATTATCGTCCTTTGTTTCTTTAACTTTATTATTAAACTGAACTATTAAATAATTCTGTACATGTCTAAAACTCACCATACCCCATACCATGAAATAAGATTATATTCGTATTTATAAACTTTTGCCCGCGAATTTGTCGGCGTGGAAAAACTTTTTTGACATAATTTTTAGATCAAACCATCAAACCTAAAAAATGTACGATAAGTATTTAAAATTACCTTGCAATCCTATGCGAATCGCATAATGTTCTGAATGAAACAAATACGAGTATAACTAAATTATTTGGTTACAAACACGAACAAACAAAATATTTCAAAAGTTCATTGTTATCCCAGTTATTCATAATGATCAAACAAATGACGGAACAAATACATTTCGTGCGTAATTCGTAACGTCTACTGTTAATTCAGTAACACAAAGCAATTCTCGCCGGCAATTCTGTTAAATCTCTCAGTAAGTGAGGCCGTGTTCGTACAGGGTAAAGATTAGCCAAAGCTCTGGGAACTGTTTCCCTCTACGATTCATTCGGGAGAAGTGTGCCGGAAATAAATAAAGCGGGAACGCGAGACAAGAATGGAACCGAAAGTGAAATAATTTGCCGAGGATATCCCTGAGCCAGCCCTAAGCTCACATAACAACCTAAAAGCATCGGCTTACGAAAATTTTTAGTAACCCACAGACTGTGACGTGAAAAGACCTTTGCGAAAAGTTACGTAAAGAAGGTTGGGTGTTCTCCATTTGTGTGCTTAAGTACTTACCTTCACAATATGTAGGGACTTGACAATATTAAAATTGTACCATTCAAAATGTATTCAAGGAAGCGGAAAGGGTATAACCAAAAATTTATCCATTCAGCGAAAAAACGCGTTGTATAAACGTTTTTAGAACTTGATAAATTGCTGATACAGCTAAAAGGATTGAGATAGCGATTAAGGATAAGCTTTATTATTATGATTCCTAGGTTAGCCAGGCTAGCGGCTGCTTAAAGAGCTGGACATACATAGTGTGGGTGCGGGCCGGTTACGAACCAGTGTTGACACCTTTCATACAAATACAAGGAATACAACGTCACGCGACCCGCAACCGGCCCGCTCCCGCCCGCAACCGGCCCGCTCCCGCCCGCAACCGCTCTGAGTGTCTTGCGCTTAATAACTTATCAAAAACAACAAAACAATAGGTACTTGTTAACGCTAAAGCATTTATTAAAACAAACAACAAAAACGAAATAGATCCAAAAATAAATTATATTACTGTTCATAAATCCGGAATTGCTACCTCATCAAATTACTGAGAGAGTTCGGTGCGTTGTTTACAAATTATTTGCGAACCAAGTCACGTCATCGTTTAGAGGTGAACGCAAAAATTGGGTCAATTTAAATAATGTTCCGAGCCTTATGCGCGTGTGCCCATTGTGAAGGATCCGCGACCTTCACCCTCGCATCCAAATTAATATCCAATTAAACCACCCGCGAACGAAACTTTGTAATAAGATCGCGTCACATTCATCTAAATTATACGTTACCCGACTTTATCCGTAAATTAAATGTATACATTCTAAAACTTTACGCGACTTATGTACGATCCCTAATGAATGGGTAAAGTCTCTCAATCCAGAATATAATAAAAACGATATCCTTTGAAGCCAAATGTTAGCTTTGATCTGAAGAACGGGGATGAATTTATCAAGTAAATTTTGTTTTAATGGATGGAGATCTTAAATTTTAATTACAAGCACACTTAAATCTACACGAGTTATGATTCCGTCTCTTTTGTTTGATGGACAAAAGAGGGCGCTCCTTGACAACTGCTCTTGCATTAAGTAATCCGTAGCTTCGGAATCGACAAGTGGATTCTATTCTGACTCAAGTTTGTTCATTTAAAGTTTCAACTTTATGTTTTTTCAATTAATGTTTCCAAAGTCGCTTTCAGTTAGCTCCGATTGTTTGCCATTTGGAGTCACCAGCCAAGAGGGAGTTTTGTTATATAAACTTATTTCATTTGTCATTGCTCTTTTATTTAATTTTAAAGTACGGTTTGTTTTAGTATGTACCTTATGGTTTATGATATTAAAATTAAGCAATGATATCAAGAAATCCTATAAAAGTTTACTTTTCTGTTTATTTTGACGCTCAATTCTATAAAACTAGGGTTTTGAAGAACACTTGAATCGATAGAATTAATCAAAAACCTTCCTAGCAATGATAGATGACATTGAAGATAAAAGCTCATTCATCCCGAAATTTCTAGAAGAACGGGTTCAATGGGAATGAAACCGCAGGCGGTTGATGTAAAATAGAATTCAGCCATTCATTTCGAGTAGGCGGCGTGCTAAGTGTTCCAAGCACGCCGCCTGAGAGAGATGGGGGTAGGTGCTGTTGCACTCCCTTTCCTCCGAGGCGTGCTCGCGAACGCGATTCAACGGGAAGGTCATAGGCTATTTTTCATCCCAACATTCCCATGGGCACGGGCACAACGCAGGTAAAACCGCGGGTCGCTGCTAGTATATAATATAATTTGGTGTAACACACCTAATCAAGCTCCATTTCAATGTATAGTTGATTCCTTTGAGCATGTTTTGGCAAGTATTCAGGTGACCTCAGGTGTTTGATTGGGGTCGGGCGGTACATGCGACTTGCACGTGAGTGACACACGTCAACGGTGTGATTAATGAGGCTTTCGGATAAACTATGCTAACTTTACGCTTTAAAGTGCCCGCCAAAACTCATTTCAGACAAGTCTTTAGGAATTTGTTAGGTAAAGAAGGTGTTTTATTTTTTTGGTAGATAATTTACTTAGTTGGTCTCTCGTATGCAATGCTTTGATGCAAGTAAGAACACGCTATCATTATTTTCGTGCCATCCTCGCTTGTACTAATGTCATTTCGTGCAAAGCATGTCCGTGGATTAAGGGGGATACTCCTTACGCAGTAAGTACGTCTTCCGTGGTGGTTAGAATCACAAATATTTTCTGCGCAAAAGAAGCGCAACCCACGTTGTACGTAGCCTCTGCGTGCGCCGAGGTGGAACCGCTGCTTTATAGTGAGGTCGTGCCCATACAACTTGTGATCCGTCAAGAAAATTTAAGTATTATATTAATTTTAATAAATTCGTCTGCTACTCCATAGAGTTCAAATTCAAATTAACATAAGCTCTTTGAAGAAAACCAATTCCTAATCTATGTAATAATATTATTTCAAACGGTAATAATCTATTGAAATGTTATTCGTAATGGAAAATACAATTCTTTGACCTGTAGGGCTTCCCCTTTGCTTTGTTCACAGTACTTACCTTTCTTTTGCGAATACCAACGAAAGTTAATGATATGTCAGAAACAATAAAAACAAAATATTTGTTCAAAGAACTTGTTATTTTCCTGAATGCGGGATTGTAATGGTTTCGAAAACAACAATTTTTCACAATTTATTCTTGTTTCCTAAAGAAAATATATTGGAGCCAATAAGTCAGAAGGGAGAAACAGAGCTGAACCGTGTCTCATTTTGTTGTATGTGTTTATCATATGAAGGAATATGCTGCGGTCACGTGGCCGCGTCTATCGGCGCCATTCTGTCATGCATTAACTAACATGTCACCCGTCACATTTGCAATTGAACTTATTGTGGAGATGTCTAAACCGTGTTAGTATATGTTTAAAAATGGTATAAAAATTACCTTTTACCACTAAGTGATATGGTTATAACTGGGTACTATAGTTTATAACTCAATACCTAAATTCATGTATAATTAAATTACTCAGGGTTTTTATAGGTTACCTTTATTTTATCGAAGCTCACTTTGGCGAACATGATTCAGAAAGAATCATAGATATGTCTAAAGTAACGTTTGGCAGAGGCCAGACTTGCGACAAAATCAGTAGTCTGGTATCAGTACTGCAGATGGTAGGATTGCTTTGCAAATCTGCGACCAACCCACTAACTCTCCAGAGTTTGACGGGCAAGATACGTCCCATCCACATAGCATTGTTAAAAACAATCTACCCAATAGCACCAGAAACAAAACCGTTTTCAAAACTTTCCTCGAACAACATGACTCGACAAATATTTGACAGTTTAAATAAATGCGATGCAATTTATACAAATAGTGGAATGTCATGGCTCATTTTGTTAGGCGTTTCTTCGGATCGTATCGGGGTGGTTTAACGAACCATGTTTAAATGCTCGTTAGCACCACTTGTCTGCTGATGATGTGGCGTGCGAACCTGAAAGTGGCTGCTTTGCATGCCTCTGCAGACAGAGAGAGGAGTATTGCCGTCTCTTTTTTTCATGTATTTGCTGTGTTAATGTGTGAGAAAAACAAAAATATAAATAATATCTTTCTTTCATTACCCACTTTTTTTAAAATTTTTGTTTTATTTATGCTTTCATAAATGCTTTCCGGATTCCGAAAATATCAATTTCATGTTCATAAACAACGTAAATATTTTAAACGTGGAAATTTACGTTTAATAAAATAAATTTTCATTGTAGCCCTATTCATTTATTTTCTCTCAATTCATAAAATACATTTTTGCGAACGCGTCATGTTGGAAAATAAATTAATTAATAACAGTTCTCGGAGCAATTTCACGTCAAAGGATGCGAGAGGTTTTCATTACAAATTTATTGCTCGGTACAAAAAGTAAGGGGAAGGTACTCGTAGACGGACGGTTTCACCGGACGTCTAAACATCTGGAAAGGGTTGGGTTCGTTGTCTTTCTGGGAAAACAAAATATCTTTCCAATTTTCAAACATTCAACATTAAACGCAAAATAATCAAATTCCGCTCCAAATCCACAGAAAATGGGTTAACCTTTAATACTTTGTAATACTGGAGTCAAGTTTGTAATAATAGGTGGTTTCTCCTAAATATAATATTCGTTGCGAAACAAGTCTCATAAAACATTCATTGTATCTGATGAGATACACGCGGTGTACAAAGTTGGATGCCTCAGATAATGATAAAGTTTCCCAATAATATTTCTGTTTCTCGGTTACGTCCAATTAAGAGTGGAAACATTAGAATCGGTGACGCCCAAACAGCTCCTCAGCAGCCCATTGAGATTAGGAACTACGGACAAGATAATTAAGTTTATTGTTTCTACTTGTTCGCGTGTTGTTGTTAGTGCGGGCATATCTCTTGATATCGTTTTGGTTACGGTTTTATTGAGCGCTGGTCACGAGTAAACAAGTTGTTATGGGCTTACGTATTAATACGTATTGCTGTTTATTTAATATGGAATACTCTAGTCCAAAGGTTGCCTGGAAAAGTTCGCTCATAGCAATCTTTGTGGGAATTTCAAGATTTAAATAGTGTGTAGTAGTGTACAACTGTACACTACTACTATTTAAATCTTGAAATTCTATAATAGTGTTTATGCTTGTTTATTATGCATAATAAACAAGCATAAACACTATAAAAGATGTGCCAAAGAATCAGTCATTTTACAAAATTCGTATATACAATCCTATAGAATCCATGCGAGTCTTTAATTAATACCCCACGCTTCTCCCGAAACTACACACAGTATATTTTCACAAGATAAACCTCTGACTTTAAGCGTTGAACTAAAACCTTTTCTTATCTATCCTAGTTGCTCACTTACCCATGAATGCAGCGGGGAAATCATTTTGGGCGTGGAAAAAATTACGAATTCTTTCCAAGGAGAAGAGAGTTCCCTTGGAGACCACTCGAGCGTGCTATCTACTGCGGTGGATTTTAGAATCTGACCAGAGTTCATCATATTATTGTAACTGGATTATGTCTGTTAAATAAAAATGAGCTCTTATTTCTTTTGGCCGAGGTATAATTTGTAAAAATGAATCTCTATTTTACTTGGTCTCGCCATAACTTGAAAACGGCTATATCAAATAAAAACGAGAGCGGGACAGGGTGAAATAAAGTCACAAAGATTGTACTGTACTTAATATTTGCTCTTAAAACCTATGAAAACAACGAGGACACAACGTGAGCGTGTTTTAATTTTCCTACTAGCGTCATCAATAGATGAAACTATGACACTAACGTTGACATTCTTAATACGCACTTCAACACTCCTAATATTAAAAAGGTAACTAAGTTGAATTTAGTTAACGTTTAAGACCTTTCTCAAGTAAAAGAAGCGCAACAATAAAGAAAAAACTGTAGCCTTCTCTTAATTAGGAAACCGGTATCACTATACGAGTAGTTTACATCAACGTTCTACTTAATCCATCCCTCTTAGCGTCTTGCATAACAGAACATTTCAGTAGTTAAGGAAAAACAAAGGAAAACATTCTTCCGGTTTCCTTGATTTATTTTTTGTGCAGACGAACATCTTGCTAGACTAATGTTCGTCGACAATTGAAAGATTTGTCTTTTTGGACCCTACTTGTCTCCTAATATTCTTCTTTTATTTATTTCTCTGCTAGTTTTATGTTGCTTTTACGATGTGATATAAAATTGAATTGGTTTCTGGAATAGAAATTGAGGTTAGAGTTTTATCGGTTAGCATTTTGTTAGCGTTGCGTGCCTGTTCGATGGTGTTTTATTCAAAGCTCGCTTGTTATTTAAGGACGTGAGTAGTGAGGGTCGCATCCTCTGCAAGATTGATGGAGAGGGCACCGGAACAGATTCGCTATCAGGTCAAAACGACACATTCCTTCACTATCTTGAAGAACGGTTTACGCAACATCCAAAAACGGATCATTCAATAGAAACATGTGTGTTGACATCTGATTAATGGTTCCCAAAGTTATTTTTTCCTCCGTTTCGAGATTAAAAACATGATGGAGATGTTTCATGGATGTTCCATTCCGATTCTGTAACATTTACGGAAATCGAAATATCATTCTGTCATCGTTATGTGATAAATTAATTGTATTTTTCACTTACATTTTTATTCAAAAGGAATCTGTCGATTATATTTAGCAGCCGGAGCTACATACGAGTATTAACAGTTACATACAAACGTTATTCTCGGTATTTTTATACTCGAAATAAACTCCTATACAACTATACAACGTTATGTAATGCATTTAATATTTAAAGATGTAGTGTAAAGAGTGTTATAATTCGATACTATATACCGGGTCTTCCAATAGGGACTTCCGAACTTTAACAGTTGATACCGGCCTTCATGTTGTAGTTACATCTGTCAAATTACCTGTCATTTAGTCAGTCAGTTTCAACATAGACTAACGATGCTACGATGCCCTACTTTAATTCACTCGAAATACAAAACGAAAACTATAAGTAGGTATGTTGCTTCTAGTAATTGTAACTAGGAAATTAGTAATGACCTATTTATTGATCATTATAAATGTTCTAACATCATAAAGTCGTTTATCTAACGCATAAGCTGGTACAGACGCTGGTTATAAAATATTAACATGGCGGCCTCACCACACGAAGGTGTGTGACGGGTTACTACGAAATCTTACCCCGTGATTAATGTCTACCCCATCCCTTAAATGATGTAACTCGTTTTTACTACCCTCTGATAATTTTGAATGGGTAAAATACGTCGTCTAAAAATACTTTCATTTAAAAGGGGAAATTGCGATACTCGTGCATCATACGTTTGGTATGTACCTATGTAGGATTACAAACGTAATTAATCAAGTAATGAAGTATGTGGTTATGTAGTGAGAAATAATATAAAAAATATTCACCTAAGACATTGTAGCCTTCTGAAAATATATTTCTTTCAATACATATAAAACTCTTTGTCTTGAATGACAGATGGATCAACGCACAGCCCAAACCGCTGATCGTAACTCTACGATCAGCGGTTGAAACTGGGAGAGTGTGTTCTTTGTATGACGTAGGCATGCGATAACAATGGATTTTCCAAAATTCTACCCCCAAAGCGGTGAAAAAAGGGCCAATATTTGTATTGGACAATGTGATTCCTTGGTCTACTACTACTTCATTCATACTCATTCGTCAAACTTATTAAAGTAATTTTTGGGTAGGAGTATAAATAAATATACAGCCTAAAACATAGTAAACTTCATTCCATATCGGATAATCTTTTAAACAAAATATACTGAAAAGGCTATCGATTTAGATTCGCTTTGAATTTGTATATTACGTTTGAGATCGGATCGAGTATAGTTCGTAGCCACACTGAGCCATATACTCGTAAGTGTGTATAAAATAGCTAAATACTCCACTGAGGCTCCGTATAAGTGGTTATTTGTGAAGATGACAAAACACTACTTAGTGGAGCATCGTAAATCAAACCCATTCCGGAGAAGTATACATTTGTAACAAACAAAACATTTTGCTTTACGGTCGGAGTACTATCTGTTTGTTTGTCCAAACCGCAATCACACTCCGTACTCTAACAAAAAACAGAGGCTTTATAAAGAAAAACATACAATTTTATACATATAATAATCTTTATCTACACTAAAGGTTAAAGATGAAATAAATAGAGAAATAACGAATGTCGAACAAATATTTTTTATTTTTTATTCGACTTCTTTCACACCAAAATTAGGGAGCGCCATAGCTGACACTATATCGAGAAGGGGTCTTTGCTTGGCTTGTTTATTTCTAAAATTCGTGCTTCTTATATTCCACAAGCATTCTCTCTTCAATTATTCTTCGACAAACTTCAGTGTGGTATCTTCCGTCCACATCGACATTTTACAAAAATAAACACGACGAACAATTTGAACCTGCGCGCACTACTACACTTATGCACTTGTGCAGTTTTAACTAAATTGTGCCTGTCCAAACGTGTCCAGTGACAAGCCCCGCCCACCAATTTAACAGAAAAATAGACAAAATTCTATTGCCTTGTTTTAGTTGTCAACTAAATTTTAACTTGCAACTTGCTACTAAATTGTGTGTTTACACGCAATTAATCACTTTAAATTTAGTTATTATTTAGTTACCTACTTATCAACTTAATACGTGTAAACCAGCCTTTACTCTTGTTGTTTGATTAATTGCATTAGTGAAGATAAAGTAGTGTATACAACTGCATATAACACGGGTATTAAAACACTCGTTACTATTATGAAACTCGCTGCGCTCGTTTCATAAACTCACACTCGTGTTTTAATACCCTTCATTATATGGCAGTTGCATAAACTACTATTATGAATATAATGTACGTATATAGGTTCACTCAAAAGACCCCTTTTCAGCCAATAACCAAATTAAATGTGGGATGTTATTAACTGCATATTTTTAGCTTAACAGTACGTTTGTGTAGGTTATTCGGCGACTATGGTGTTGGAGTGTGTACCACCTCAATACCTCCGACATGGTCTGACGATAGAAACAACCGCGACTGACAATTAACGAGCCCCCTCTTAACGTGCACAGTAGCCGTAAGTAACCCTTCAAGTAGGGATTTATATTTGACCTAATTTTGCCTAATATTTGTACAAATTAATTTTGAATAAATAAATACTATCTAATTAGTTGACACCAAACTAGGGCAAAGTATACGTTATTATATGGTTATTATACCTAATTGTTAGTTTCGCTGTACAAGTTCGCGCAACATTTTGTTATTTAAAAGCTAGTGTAATACGCCCTTAATGGCGTCCTCGCCGAGCCACTGCAGACGGACAATTGTTCAGAAACAATTTTCACGCTTTAATCGCTTTCCTGAACAATTTTCCGCTCGGATGTCGTGCGCACGCCACTTATTGTTTTGTGGGGAAAGCCTTTATATACTTTGTTTATCCATTCTTTGAAAAACAAAATGTATTTACTACGTGTAAGTTGATTAATCTAACCCATTGTTTATTCATGAAAACAAACAATCCGGGCGTAGTCTTATTGCTTATACAATTTACATATAAGCACCTACTACAAGGTATAGTTCCAATACATTCGGTTAAGTATTCGAAGCTATATAGAAGCTACGTTATAAAATTAAACAAGCCTTTCATTAGCACAAAGGTCACAACACAATAGATAGAGGGATGTATGTATAAAGAGTTGGTTCCCTCCCCGAAGGCATTCGTCCGAATCCCTTTGATGGAAATTGTATGTTGCGGCCGATGCCAGTTGCTCTACAATTAATTTCACCTAAATCTCCCAAAAGCTGAATAATTCATGGTTGGCTACTCCAATTGGAAAATGATAAAAAGTCTCAGTAAAATAAATACAACAAATTAATGTTTGGACGAAATCAATTTTGTTCTCGATAAGATACGAAATTCTCGTTTCGTTTCTGTTTGAGTTGAACTCTTTGAACTCATGTTATTACGGAATAATATTTGTTTCGTTGCTTGTAAATATAAAGTGAGTTCGTGCTTTGACATGATAAATTAAATCCTTTGGCTTCAAATGAGAAATCATAAGTAGATAATAAGATAAGTAACTCTGGATACGAACATAAGGTATACTTGTAGATACATAAGTAGTAATAGTAATAAAACTGTGTACCAAACATGAACACAGACAAATGAAAACCAAACCAAATTAATTATTTATTTGTTAGTTTGTAATTAGACCTTTTGAATACAAATTGGAACTGTCGCCCGCTTTACATCGTACCAGCAACTACGCAAACATAGACAAACGCTTAACCAGATACGTATTCTGTAATGTAATGAGACAATAATTTTCAATTACGAGACACAGTTATCATAATACGTACGCAAAGACTTACGATTACGAGTAATACACGAGAATGGAATTCGAATTTAACTCGAATTTGTTGAAATTAGTTGTAGTTTGTTCGCAAATAGAGGGATGTAATAGTGCTGGAATTAGAACACGAATCACGAATGGGACGAGTATTAGGTATCATTCCATTATAGAATCTCCCGGAATTGTGTGGACGGCTTAGCGGTAATTACAGAACGCACGTGCCTCGGGATTGTTGAGTTGGCTCTAATGTGGCTCTATCAAGTCTTTGCATGGATACATTGTGATGGGAGCCATTCTTGGAATTAAACGTCAGATACTTGAAACAACTGCTGGTGGAGCAAAATGGCTTATGGTAATCTATACTTTGTGGTGATTGTTAAATCAAGTTCCTAAGCAGAGCTACTGACTTGTTCGATGTGGAAAAACTGTTAGTCTTCCCTAGTATGCTCTCCTTTATACGTTTTCATAGACTAGAAGATTGTCTATGTCTAAATACATTAGTGCTTAGGTATATTCTTAATTTTACAAGTGTCTAAATCAATATGTAATATCATGAAACTTTTTTTTTTACCAAAGAATGGAAAGTAGAAAGAAGAAGGAATATCAATGAACCATTTTCCTCTTCAGAAGGAATTGTCTTATGCTGGAAAATCGACATTATTCCACATTTTCTCTGCTAAAAAAATGGAGTGTGCTCAGACCAAGAGCTCAGATTTAAAGCAAGCTCTGATGACGACTCGCACTTTTCATTGTTCGAGAGATTATTATCTAGTATATGATCTTAGGTTATACACCAATACCACGAATACCGTCGAAATGATTGTGTCAAAATAAAGCTGCTGGATGTTCCCGGCGGGTTTTGACTCTGAGGGCCGAAACTGCGTCAAGCGGGTACCCGCGCGGTTTCATATAAAGGTGAACCGCCGCGTGCGCCCGCTTCATGCAGTTTCGGCCCTAAACCGGCGCGCTTTGGTGTGTAGACAGCTTAATTGTTGCGCGTAGTGGCGTTATTTTATTTATTCAGTACGAAAAATGTGGAACCGTCAATTGAGAGACTTTGTTATAGTCAAACAATGTATTTTCACACAAAAGCTGCATTGAAAAACAAAATGTATTCGACATATATTTTGGGTATCGGTCTAAAATCTCGTCAGTAATATAAATCATGTTTACGACATCGTTTTCAATAACACTCGGGGGTGGTGTCACCGATCGTAAAATGTAGGCATGCGGAAGGATTAAAATTGTGATTTTTACACCTCACGCCGACATTTACACCAGAATGTACTTCAATGTTATTGGACAATTTCATAAAAAAAATCTCCAAAAGATATTTATTAAAGAAGGAGAAATAAAAGTTTGGGAAAAGAAAAATTCAGAGCATTTTTTACGGGTTTAGGCGGAGCCCGGAACTTTGACACTTTGGGTTATAATCTATACTAATATTATAAAGCTGAAGAGTTTGTTTTGTTTGTTTGTTTGTTTGTTTGTTTGTTTGTTTGTTTGTTTAAACGCGCTAATCTCAGAAACTACTGAACCGATTTGAATAATTCTTTCACTGTTAGATAGTCTATTTATCGAGGAAGGCTATAGGCTACATTTTTTCCCGAAATTCCCACGGGAACGGGCACAACGCGGGTAAAACCGCGGGGCGCTGCTAGTTTATAATATAAAGTAACGACCTTTCTTGATTGTAAATAAGAGATCTTTTCATCGCTTTTGTACGCTGGGACTACATTACCTTTATCTTTGTAGAGGGAGTTGCTGGTTCAGTGCAGTTCAAGTAGGTTAGTTGGCGACTCTTGTCGGAATGTTTAGGCCGCTTAAAGGCCTCCGACTTCGTATAATTGATTAGGAGTAGTAAAGCGCTCCAAAGACTCGACATAAGTTCGGTGTTTCAGTACGTAACCACGGCAGGAAAACCTATGTGAAAGTTTTCAAATTCAAACCATTGTACCCATTTCATACTAACATAACTTTTTTAAAGTTTAATAACGACTGTAACCGTCCGTTCTAACAAGTGGTAATCAACTTCCTTCTCAATTGAAATGAATATTCATTCTATCTTATGTTATCATACTGTTTAATTTTTATTCTAAATCGGTTTATTAACGACAGAGATACCTAGTATAAAACTAAAAAATAGTATTCATCATACTAAATTAAACGGGTCTGTATCGCGTTGAAAAATATAACGTACTAGCAGCGCCCCGCGGTTTTACCCGCGTTGTGCCCGTTCCCGTGGGTATTTCGGGAATTTTGATACACATTAATCGTAAAACATTAGAATAAAACATTTCAGACTAAGAACCTCCTAGACTTCGACCGAAGTCGGCTAATTGAAAGATCCATTATTAAAAATTTATTAATATACCTACCTTATTTATGACCTGTATGTGTAGGTAACGTTAGGTTAGGACCTAGTTAAGAATAAATTAAATAGTAAAAATACATACATTTACTAATTAAATATTCATACAAGTGGGTAGAACGATAACGAACTTAAGTTCTATCACTCATTTGTTTATTTTCTAACGCCTTAACATAACTCGCGGGTACAAACTAAAGTTCTGTTTTACTATTTGCGCTTGTCTACCGCCAGGCATACGATTACAAAGTGAGGCTACACTCTAGGGAGCATTGCTAACGTAGGCACCAGGAAAGGAACATAACACTGTTTTATTTACAGAGAGCCGAGTTAGTTCGCAGAACTTGTTAGTGGACATCACGGAAGAGCGAACTACTTACTGATTACTGCGAATTCTCGATTTGGTGGTGGATATGATACCTATTAATGCTTAGTTGGAATGCAGAATTAGAACATATTTTCAAAAATATTACGTTTTTGCTAATATGGAACTTATTTTTACGAACCTAGCTAAATGTGTGTGTGTGTGTGTGAAGTGTGAAGTGTTGTGCAAAGGCCTCTCATCTCACTGAAGATACTATATTATCTGACTTTATTAAAGTAGTCTACAGTATTCAGCTTTTTGTGTCAGTACACTAATGCATTAGTCAGATGCATAAATGTACTTTTTAGAAATGAACTATGGAGTTATATTTACTTTATTTAAATAGTCGAAAGGATGTCATTTGATGCCCTATTTCCACTAATGCAGTTGCTCACCTAATTAGGTGACAGCTGCTGTCACCCGCTGATACATTCCTGACACTGTTGCGGCCATGTTGCATGCGGCGATCAACATGCACAACACGATGCGGGACGGTACTCACTGCCTTAAATCAAGTGAAATGACAGTAAAAATCTGCATACAAAATAATTATAACAGTACCAGCAGTAGTTCATAGATTTCATATGTGTTTGTGTACGTTCAAACATCCCTACACCTATGACTATAGTTGGACGGTACATAGATTATATTTCATCTATATTTTTTTTACTGCAATGTATTTGTTCTTTTAAAAACTTACTCCTTTTGAAAAGAAGAAATATGTTTACGACATTGCCTGTACTGCCATATGTAAAATCAAAATATCAACTGTATATGCCGCACGTTCTTCACCGTGTTTATGTAATTTCTCCTTAATTCACCTCCCTGAACCATAGATATCTTCTGGCTTTTGCCTCGTTATTTTGTTAACTGTTACTTTAACGTGTATGTATATACACATCATACCTATTGGAAATTATTAGTAATCACAGCGAGTGAAACGAAACGAAGGTATCAGAAAACTCATCTACAAAATAAAGTGTTCGTCGCGGTACAAATAATAATATATTACTCAGTATATCAATGAATATAAAGCACCTAATACCGATATAATATCACAAATACGTGTATTTCGGTAACAAATCTAATAGAATAACATTTGCTCCTCTCTCCATTTCCTCGGTATATTTACTATAACGATTTCCTTACCTGAAGTAATTCTGGATTTTTTATATCAATGGTAATGTGGGTGTGATGCCGAGTCGGTGCTATAAGTCGCGTGGAATGTGGCACAGATCGAAAACGGGAGAATTTATATTAATGCGGGTCGAGAATAAAGCCCTTGAACGATGCTGCAAGCGAAACACGACGCTTTTTTGTTTTCCTATTGATATGATGTATTCAAGCTGTTTTTTTATTCAGCGCTTTTTCTGATTAGTTTATCTCGTATCCTGTCGTATTTGTAAGACAGAAATAAAACACTCTCGTTTATTATTATTATATTTCTATATTTAGAATCTTAGGGTTTTAATTTGTAACTATCTAATAATTAATTAATAGTTAAATTAAAAACTACATACAATGTACAAAAATCCATTTTATATACACAAAATAACTAACAATTATCATGCAATCGCTAGTATGGAGACCTTAATTTAGTTGGTAGATTACATAAAAATTTACAATACAATCAACATCTAATGTATTTTGAATTAGATAATTTGACACAAACAAGAAACCTTTTTATTAATATTTAAAATTCATTTTATAAAGTTGTTAATCATAAATATGTATAATCTAACTGCTAGACATTAAAATTAGACAATTGTTTGTGAACCTGCTTGAGAAGGACTATCATTCATTTCATTCAATTGACGCCCAATGTCTTAACGGCTACACGATTTAATTTGTCGATAAACATTGTAAACAGAATGCATGGCAGAGTACTTGGAACGCCGAGTAATAAATCGTTTCTCGAGTCGGGGCAGGGTTCCGTAAACGAGAATTCACGTAATTGTTCCGCGGAACCCCCACTACTGATTTCGAGGAGGGTGACGATGCAATCCCAATGCCACAATGTCGGCTAAAATAACACGAATATCAAATGTATTACGGTTCATATTTACATACACTGAACGAACATTTGGCACAAAGAGTCGTTATACGCTCACACACAGGCCACTGACGCTCCACTACAGGTTCTGAGCAAATATAGGTATGTAGGTATTCTGATATCTACAGAAATCGTGACTTCACTTCACCTACTAATCTCTTACAATATGGTGAGAACTTATACTACTTATATACATCTCACAATCAGTCGTAAATATTTCATATTTTGGCAGACATTTTTAATATTAACTCTATTAGATTATAGACAAAATAATTATAAATATTTATAACGCAAAATAACCTCTCGGGTTGGCACTGTAAAGTCCTAAATAGGCCGGACTAAAAGCTGCTAAAAATATAATGCAGAATGTAAAATCGTATAAAGTTCTTGAATCTAGGTATCGATTTTACTATGATAAAACATATTTCACAACCTGTTACTGATGTTTAAGATTGGAACACTAGATCGATGCTTCTAGAGTAATGAGTATTCTAAGATCGAGGTTACAAGGGGATATTGTCAAGGGTGTGGGTTCCTTGGTGAGGTGGAACGTTCTAGAAGTTGCTGTCGTAGTGGGAGCGCCTCCTGGAGTAGTGGGAGCGCGGGTACTCGCCGGTGTACCCGTACACCTGGGACCCGCCGTCCGTCTGCCCGTACAGCTGCGAGCCGCCGCCGTGACTGCACACAAACAAACAAATTATACTACTTAACAACTATATAACTATCTCGAAAGTTAATTTCATACGTTATTGATGTTAAGTATACACTGATACCGGAATTTGTAATTAAACATTAATTTCTCAGTGCCGGAGACAGTTTAATATCTAAACATTAGAAATATGAAATGCATTCCCTCGTAGGCAAGTGAATTTGAGCGGTAGCATAAAGGGTTAACTTTCATAGAAATGACTCTGTTGAAATAAACCCGAGTAACATATATTATTGCAGTTTTGGACACGTTCCAACAAAATACGGATATTATTTTTAAGTTAATCATCATTACCCTTGTTTTGGGAAATAAACTGTGCTTCATTTTTACGGTGAAATTATGCAAATAATTTTTCCATTAGCCTTGAAAATCTTTTTTTAATGGAATCATTAATCATTTGAGTTGTAATATTTGGGGTTGGGTTACCCTCTAGCAATGAATTTAGATTTCGGTGGGGTTGTTACGTAACCGCGTAGTGGCGACGCGTCCATCAACAACGGAAACTTTACAGAATTATATTGATTGATTAATAAAGGGGTTACGAAAGATTAACGTTCATAATATATTAGCAACTCCCCACAGTTTTAACTATAGCCTTCCTCTTGAACGAGGCTTTCCAGTATAAAAATAATAATTTCACTTCACGAGAAAAAGAAAGAACTTGAATCCTTTCGTTTTCGGTTTTACCCTCGTTGTAGCCGTTTCCGTGGAAATTTCGGGATAAAATTTATTCAATGTCTAATTTAAAATATCCTGTAAAGTTTCATCTAAATCCGTTCGATAGTTTTTGCGTGAAAGAGCAACAAATATACATACATCCTTACAAACTTTTGCATTTAAAATATGTCTGTGCTTGCATTTTTACCGCGAAAATAGGTGATCTCAGTCATATGGGGAGGCATGACACTACATCAAGTCCATAAATTTACAGAGATCGCATTCACTGTAGCCGAAATTGGTTTTGAAGAATACACTCGTAGAATAGTATTGGTTAATATCATACCCATAGGCAGGTCCATAGATCTGCGATCCTCTGCCCGAGTCGGGCGTGTAATGCTGCATGTACTTCTGGAGCTGTGGCGTCCATTCAGATCGCCACGAGTCACCAGGGTTCGGATATGCCAACTGCTCAATGAACGCGGTTGACATTCGCTGGGGAAAAATGGTAAAAGTTATTAGTAAAGTTCTTATTAATAGTTTTGCTAATTGAGTGAGTTTAGCACGAAATAGAGAAGTGTGATGGAAGTCGCATTAGAAGAGTGTTACTATGAAAACTAATTTCGCCAAACTCACACATTGACAATTACAACACTATCATCCCAGGATTATTATTGGACAATAAAATTACAGGGCCGTCTTAAGGTACGAAGGGGCGTTTAGGACACAAAAAAATATGAAACCGTATCTGAAAGTTATTAACTAAGAGATTATAACTAAATGCATTACAATAAATAAACATTATAAACACGCAAACCCACTTGAGAGATATGAAAATGTAAAGAAAATTAGCATCTTAATTTTTCTTTACATTTTATTTTTAGAAACATGTATAAAATAAAATTAATGTATTTTGCATAACGCACGTCCAATAAAATTGCTGACCATTTGGATCTCCACTGGGTCGGGGGCCACGGGCCCGGGGCCCGGGTACTTTTAAAGTAAAGTGGGAACTGAAATAATAGTAATAATGTCATGCTACTCATTTAAGGTACGCTTCCATTGACATGCGCTAGACGCACCGCACGTGCAGCACGCGAATCGGAATTTTTATTTTTATTCAACTTATTTTCGTCGTGAGTTGACATAGAGATTGTTGAAACTATTGTTCATTAATACTTGGTTGTTATTAATGTCTTTTACCAAATATTTCTGTGGTCTTAATGAACTAAACAAAATGTACAATGCAAGTATAAATATTTTATAAAAGTAATAATCAAAATATCGATTAATTTGTCGATACATTTTACCGATAATTGGATGCACTAATTAAGAAGCAAAAAATATAATTACTATTTTAGAATGTTCTAGAGCAACTTCCGGTTCTCAAAAGTTCTAGAACTATTAGCGGCCGTTATATATCAATTATTTCAATGATGATTAGGGTCATATTTGGTTGTCATACTCGCTTTTAATTATTTTCTTAGTTATTGAATTAAAATTAGATAACATGCTCTAAGATGGCAAAAACTGCCAGTATGAGATATATTTTTAATTTAACTTCGATCTTTGCATTTGGAATGGAAAATTAAGACCTAATAATATTTTTAAATGCGTTTATTCAACTTTAGTCGATACACAATAGATTACGAATCTATCGGATTTTAACTCAATGTGTTTTAGTCATATTGAGATAGTCTCAGGCTTTGTCATGTCATGGATGGTTCCAGAAACATTTAATATCGTTGTCATATTTACTTGTGATTGCATTGGTTTTAAAAACA
This sequence comes from Cyclophora albipunctata, assembly GCA_963082685.1. Classification (NCBI taxonomy): domain Eukaryota; kingdom Metazoa; phylum Arthropoda; class Insecta; order Lepidoptera; family Geometridae; genus Cyclophora; species Cyclophora albipunctata. Next base: position 5,604,134 of record OY720113.1, on the reverse strand, counting down.
AGTTATTAATAAAAATAGATTGAAAGTAATTTACCTTGCCCTGTGGAAGGTACGGCAAATCTCGTTCCTTCATATGATGCATATCATCGAAACCACCCATGTGGCTCTTGTCCAAATCTCTGAGCATTTCTTCGCTTAGAGGAATAGGTTGCTTTGCTTTAGCGCTCTTTTGACGATTTACCAGCTAGACAAAGGAATAATATGTTGATTTATATATGCTAAGTAATATGTAGTACCAGTTAAAATGACAAATGAGTTACTTACGACAGTGACTCCAAATATAACGACAAAGAGTAGAGACGCTAGAGCAATCACAATGACGGCAATTCCCCACTGAGGCAAGAAAGACTCTTCGTCTGTCGGTACATGCTTTGGCTCTTCACGTTTCGGTAAAACTGAAATCATTAAACAAACCAGTGTTAAAATCGAGAAGCATTATAATTAAAATAACTGACTTATAAATATCATCATGTTACCAATGAATTCCGTATACGCAGGGTCCATCACAAACTTTCCAATTTCAAGCTTTCCTGCTGATTTGTCAATAGTTTTGGTCATTTTCTCGTTACTCTTCTTCATTCTATCCTCTTCAGGTTGGTCTCCGAGCATCACATCGGGGTCAAATGCCTCATCCTTACTTTCTTCGATTTCAACTGTTTCGGTCACAGAGCCGGCAGGTGCATCATGAAGTGAGTGGTGGAACATCTTCTTTAGGTCCAAGGTATCAATTCTATCCTCAACTTCGTTGAGCTCAATGAAAAAGTCGACTAATACTGATCCTTTACTGAATCCATCAATTCTAATGCCCTTGTACCACTTTTTGAGACCGTCAGATTTAGAGTAGACAGAGTTCAACTGCAAAATAAAAAGGAATAATAAATGAGTAACTTGTCTTTCGTAGGGATTGTACTATAGTAAACAGGTGTAGAGTACTATTTTTGAATTTTAGGTTAGGTTTAGGTTTATAGAATCTTTATTCTCAAAAAGAACTTAAATAACAGTTCACTTCAATGAGAAATACATTTAAATTACTTAAAAACAAGTGTGTGCAGAATTTACATACCTCTTCTTTCACGTCTTGAGCCAAACGTTGCCATTCGTCTGTATGACGATCAAGCAGCTCAGGAACCCATTGGACTCCTGCAACAAAATATAAATCATTTTAGAAACTAGTTCTCATTGTACGTAAATTCACTGCATGAAAATTTTGAGCACTTTGTCAGATAAAACATTTTAAAATTGTAATCGACATGGTAGCAAGTACTATAGAGGTTTGAAAATGACAAGGTTCTAAAACTCAACTCTTTTACATTTTAATCTAAATACATTTTCTGACAAGATTACCTGAAACGATTTTGATGGTAGCTGCAATATCACATTCCTTCCTGCAAATTCCTGGAGTGGTTGAAGGAGGAGGAGCAGGAGTGGTCGTGGTCGTAGTCGTAGTTCGACGAGTGGTTGCTTCGGTGCTGGTCACGGGCATTGGAGACGTGGCAGTAGCATTCCTTTGTGCTTCTAACAGCTTTTCAATAGAGAAAGGAGTAGTAGAAGGTGACGGCCATCCAGTGAATTCTGTTGAAGGTCTGCAAACAAATAATATAATAAATTGGCACACGTCTTGTGTGAATAAGAATAATTGTTTAATAAACAAATATTTCCTGAAGATTCTTACCTTGTAGGCCAGCCTTTTTGGATCTTTGGTGTTACTGGAGCTGGTGCCAAAGATTTTGGAGTAGTAGTTTTTCTATTCACTTTACCTCCTGGTCTCGAAGGGAACACCAATTTGATTCCACCAGAAGCTTTCGTTGTACTTGCTACTGGTGCTTCCGTTGATGATGACTCATTAAGATTAAAACCAGGCGGTAATAAGCTGGATATATCAGCAACCTTGAGTTTGGTTAGTGGAATTTCCAATTTTTCTTCAGCGGTGTTCAATTTAAACCCGGGTGGTAACAGTGATGATATGTCCACTGGAACTGCGTTCGCGGGGATGTTAATTACTTTAGGTTTTACTGTAGTCGAAGTTGTTACAGGGCTATTAAAGCCTTTTGGTAGAAGTGCTGATATATCGCCTTGTTTAACCTTATTAAAGATGTTTAATTTAGGTGCTTCTTCAGCATCACTTGGTGGTTTGTAACCAGGAGGTAAAAGTTTGCTAAGTTCATCTTGTTGTACCGGTTTGAAAATTTCAGTTGGCGGTTTGTGGTCTTTAGGTCTGTATTCTCTTGGAATTAAAGATTTGTCGTCGAGGATTATTACTTTGTTTTTGGAACTTATTCCTGAAGATCGACCTTGAGTACCGTTTATGACCGGAACTTCGCTTGAAGTGGATGGTGCGGAAGTTGTTGTGGTGGTGGTAGTCGTTGTAGTAGTGGTACTAGTACGTCTATCTTTGAAAGATTGCCTACTCTTGTAACCAGGTGGCAAGAAACCACTCAAATCATCCATAATAGTCACAAGCTTTTTCTTTGGCTTAGGCGTAGTAGAACTAGTCACTCTATGCGCGAATTTTTTGATTTGAACTGGTAATGGATCAGGAGAAGACCTTTCAGTTAGGGTTGGAGGTAGAGTGCTCTTCAAAGTAAACACGTTTGGTAAAGCTGTGGTAGTTGTGGTGGTAGAGGTCGATGTAGTTTGTTCAGTTGTCGTTTCAGTTATTAATTCAATGTTTTTGTTTTCTTTATCAATAGAGCCCGAAAGTACTGCACTTGATAGTTCTGATTGAATAGTATCAAGCTTGTCATTTATGTTTTCAGTTGACGAAAAACTGCTTGATTCTTGACGTGTTACTATTTTCATATCTTCTTCGTCGTCTGAAATAGATTCTTCCGTTTGTTTATCTTGGTCACTCTGTTCACCAGGATCTTTCGTTACAGGTTCCTCTTCTTCTTCCTCATCATTAAGTACTTGTTTTTTCTGTTCATGCTCTACAGTAGGGAATGGTAAAAACCGAGCTCCTGATACACTTCTACTGGTTTGTACCGACGCTACCACCCAATTTTCAGTAACAGGGATCGAACTATCATTAGAATTTGCTTCATAATCTGCTGCCAATTTGGTTGTAGGTGCGTTGGTGACGTCAGGTACAGATATAGTTCCATTTACCACACTCTTGGTAGTGACAACAGAAACAACTTCTTGGCCGAGTATAGAAGGTGTTTCTATTGACGCTGTACTATCATCGGTATGATCAGAATCTTCGTACTCGTCTTCTTCTTCGGAAGAAGCCGTAGTCGTATCGTGGATATTGGATTTATTTCTTTCAATATCAGAGTGATCAATTACTGGCGTATCCACAAACTCTTTGAAATTATTCTGTTGCACTGTTTCTGATTTATTTCCCGTTTTCATAACCACAATATCAAAAGATTCAGTGGAAATTTGTGGCGCAGTACTTGTCTTATTTGTTGTTGGTTTATCTAATTCTTCTGTGGAATCGTATTCGTCGTAAATATCGGAGTGTTCTGTAGATGTAGTCGTCGTTGGACGTTGAGTGGTTTCGATGGATTCATCTTCGTAATATTCTACGTATTCTTCTTCTTCATCATCTTCGACCGCCGAGTCATCGTCTTTAGGAGCAGTTGTACTAGTACTTGTTGACGTCGATTTCTGTCGGGCAATCTCAACGGGAATTTCCCTCAGGTAGTTATCTGTATTCATCGAACTAGCATCTGGTTTGTTGTCATCAGATGACTCTGGTTCATCCGTTTTATTTGATTTGATAACTTGAACGTCGAACGAGCCTTGTTTATTTTTCATTAATTCCCTAAATGAACTTAAATCACTAATTTCTTCTTCGAGTAACGGCTCTATATCTAACAAAGGTTTGTATTCAGTGGAAGAACTTTGAGTTATAGGCCTTGATTCTTCAGGTTTAGTTTTAATAAATATTTTAGTGTCTCGGTACTCATCTTTTTCCTCAACCGGTGACCTGAACGGTGAAAACCGGCTAGCAGTTGGCTTTATATTTAGTCTTTGTCTATTTGCAAGGTTGTTTGGATTGTACGTTGTCACTCTATGCTGGTCATAAGAATCTTGGGTATCGCCATCGATTGTATCTTCTTGGTGGATGATGTGACCAGTTTGACCGTTGCTCTTCAAACTGTTGCTGTCGAATGGCAAATTCTTGAACCTGCTCTTTTGCAGATAGTCAATATCGGGGTTGTTGAGTGTTATTTGCCCTAAAAACGTTTCGGGTTTGGAGGGATCGTTTTGGTAGGCCACTGAATGGATTTGTGAAACATCGGGCCTTTTTGTTGATGCTGGGTGGACTAGTTGGTAGTTGAAGGGTAAAGCGGGCCTGAATCTCTGTCGTTGTGAGTTGAATTCAGGTTGGTTCACGTAGTACTGAGCTCCCGCTTGACTCCTGCCCGTAGGCAGTTGGAATGGCATCGGGTTCTGATTGTACTTGGCACTCGGGAACTGCACGTTCCCTTCAGAGTATTTAGTCTGTTGCGACGGTGCTGGTAATCTAAAATTCTCCCCATTTTGGAAGAATGAAGTTTGTCGGTCGTTTGAATACAGTGGTGGCTGAACTTGAGCAAAATTTCTTTCTGCTAGTGGTGAGTAGAAAAAGTCGTCGTCTGAAACAAAAAAAAAACAATATTTATTTAATAAACTGTACCATACCAAATTCTTTTCGACTCATAAACATCTAATAAAAGAGTCTCTCTTACATTTTTCATCCAAACTACTTGTCATGTTTAATAAATAACCTAATTATTCACAGACATGATTGACATTGCGTTTGGGGCAAAATTAATATATTACTAGGAAGGTTATCTCCGCTAATATAATATTAACGTCAAGCCAGTTTATTATTACGCGCTCAGTTTTGGCCCCCATATCGTTGGGAGAGATAATCTCAGGGAAATTACTTTCTTGCGGATCATATCCCTAATTAAGGATGTCGGTGGTTCTCATCATCATTGCTCGAGTGTGAGTATCCAGCTAATAGGAAATCGAGGGACGGAAACGCGCCTTCAACCAAAACAATCACAGCTCGATCTAGAATTACTTTAACAAACTACATCGATACTACTCGGAGACATCGATACGGAAAGTTTATCCACATTTACCATCTACGACAGGTTTACTATAGCATACCCTCACTAAATAACCCAAAGTACGGCTGCCCTAAATCACGCAAGCTCAAGGATTCATTTGAAAGAAAGTCCCCAATATTTATGTTAATGCAAATAAACCTCAAAGGGACCAGGTAGGTTTATACCAAGTTTATACCACAAGCACGTTTTCTCATCAATGTTATCGACGTCATAACACTCGGCGAGAACTATTTGATTAGCCAAGGCATCTCCTGATTAAAGGAAACCAACTCTTGCCTTATTTTGAAGCTACTTCAATATACTTTTTCTGATTAACTTGGTTTCTGTGAAGAACTGAAATTTCCCTCGGGGCTTGGCCGAATCTTGCCGCTTTATCGCCTCCGTGTCAATATTTGTCCCCGTTGATCTTGGCTACCGAGTCACAATACGTGGTTAGGAACCCTTTTAAAGCGCCCTTGATACTAATATGCGATTTCTCGTTATGGCTCGAAACATCACCTAATAGTTTCCCAGTTTGTTATATGTTTTCGTATAATGAGGAAAGTTCGGCCAAATGTTACCTAAATAAGTTTTAAATTGAGTTTAATGGGTTTTCAGTTTAAATACTCGTAACGAGTGTAAGCGACCGCATCGGATTAATTACTTTGTACTGAGTAATAATTGTGACAACGGTTTGAACAACTGAATCAATATTTTACACGTGTCAATATTTTTTTATTCAAATCATGAATTGTTCATGAAATCAATAATTGGGAAAGGGAGCGTAAATTGTATTCAAGTCGCGTATCAATTCATTTGTTTATTTTCATTAACAGTTACAACGTTCTTTTGTTTTTAACGGACATTTTTAATCCATTTAAAAAAAAGAATAGAGGATGTAAAATTGACAGTACCAGCCGATATTTCTAGAGATATGTTGACTTAAATAAACACTAAACCTTATTTTTCATTGGAATGCGTATTATTATGCAAATTGTCCTTTATCTAGAGTAACTCTAAGTCAAACAGTTCGTTAGCGGTAATGACAAGACGGCTTAATTAAACGAACACCTACATAATTCAACGTATATGAAATTAGAATTACATACCTCCCTATGTTTGTTTAATGAATTTAGGGTACTGATTAAAGGTATCCCGTAATAAGGAGTATATTAAAGGGTCCGCATAAGCAACGTTTAATTACAAAGTAAAAATAAAAATACGTTTCGCCGCAATAAGTTGTAATTAATATTAAGGCAGGATCACACGGCGTAAATCGCTGGTAATTAGGCATGCGCATTACGCGACCGAGTCGCTCGTCACGTGTGAAAGGGGCTTAAGTATTCGTACTATACATACGTATGTACACTAATACCTTTGTAATATACATAAGTACTTTAGGAACCCGCTTAGAGATAAACATTTTCTTTTTTGTGACCATAAAAGGTACGGAAAATTTTACTGTCTCGTATAAAAAAGGTAAATGCGGGATCCTTCAGCTAAATATTATCATATGGGCTACCTACTGACACGTAAGATTATTATCATGAACGGTTTACAGTCCTCAGCCAAATTGGGCTCCTAAACATTTGCATTAGTATTTTATGTTGGGAAAGGATTGAGTTAGGCTGGACGTGTTCGGAGTTTAATTGTTATGTTTGTTTGATAATTGTCTTAATTATGAACTAAGGATTAGGTCGAATTTGTTCTTGGATCTCTATGTGGCTTACACTGTGTGTGTAATCTATAGTCAATTACGTACTGGGACTGGGGAATGGGGGTGCTCAATAAGAAAAGCGTCGTCGTTTAGTTTGAGCGAGTTACGACTTACGACTTACGAGCTACGAGTTAACTCGCCGTCCTACTAATATTATAAATGCGAAAGTTTATGAGGATATACTTTTTAAACTCACACGATTTGCACTCATTATACTAAATGAAACGGGTCTGTATCGCGTTAGATAATTTAACGTTTTTTACTAAAAAATACGTACCGAATTAGCGAATTACACCGCTCGTGGTCACGGGATGACTCTAATAATTTGTGAGGATGTATGTATGTTTGGTACTCTTTCACGAAAAAACTACTGTCGAAATTTGGATGAAACTTTACAGTAATATTGGGTATACATCAGAATAATACATGGGATACATTTTATTCCGAAATTCCCTCGGGAACGGGTACAATACAGATAACAACTGAGGGCGCGGCTAGTTTAGAATAAGTACGCGAAATATTCTCCAATCTAGAACGTTTTCAGTACACAATAACTAGCTTCGAAGAATGGAATGAGCTTGCAATAAAATCCGGCTATTACAAACGTACTCAAATAAAAACGATTGAGATTTCCATAGCGCCTGTATGTAGCAATTGACCTAATTTAGGCAATGCGCATATAATGTTAGCTATAACCCGTATTGCTCCAATATAAGTGCAAAATAAGCCAAAGGAACACTTCTAATAAACACTACCGATATAAATTTGGAAAAGGATCACGTTTTATACGGCATTTATCTCTCCCCCCCGTTATCCAGTGCGGTGGTGGATATTGGTTCGTCGGTGTTTTATGGAAAAACCTAAAAAATGTATTGGACGTGTAATTTTATTCCAATCTTTTTGAGAAGTTTGCGGAACCACGAGCTTCGATATGCAGCTTCGAGGATATATATCTTTCAATAAATGGGTTTCCATATCCATATTTCTAATATCCATGTTATAATATTCGTATTAAATAAATATCTTCAGTGTTTTTAACATTTATTAGGTACAGTTGTATTCAATTTGAATGGAAAGAAAGAGTTTGTATAACCTCAGTTTTTTGTTTTGTCAATAACGTTCTATTTTTTTTTGGTCTCCAAGCGTAATTGACCTAAGATCTTGCGGTTTCTTCAATAATACTTCAAACTTTACTGCGGTTACATCGACAAGTAAGCGTTTGGAAATGTTTACGGAAATTAACTCATTATTCACGTTTCTGAAAAGCTATTAAGAGCGTTTTGTAAAAATCTGTTTAAAATATTAGGCATACGTTAAAAGCATTTAGCATCATAATGGACATTTTGTTTTCGATGCGCCGCTCAGAGGTGCTTAAACGGCGATTTGTTATAATAAAGGGTAAAAAGGGGTAAATGGGGTTAAATTTAAAAAAGGAAAAGTAACCACCATTAGCGCGGGCCGGGGTAAATGTACCATTAGGTTGCAATGATTCACGTTAATGTTTCATTAAGTTTTTCCTCTCCTAGTTACATTAAAATAATAAGACTCTTTTATACAAAACTTTTCAATACGTTCTAATGGAAAAGTTTCTACCACACCCCGGGTACTTTGTGTTTCGTGACAAAACGTGGGTTTGATTCGGTTTGTAAGAAAAGTTGACATCAATTTCTATTACCGGGAAAATCTGTGGGTACGTGCTGGTCGTGTTATTGGGTTAGTGAAAAAAATATTAGGTTCATATAGGGGCATAGCAACCTTCGGTATTTACGATACCGGGCTTTGCATTGAGTCACTTCATCCCTAATTAGAGCGAACCCTCACGTACGCACCTCTGCAAATGTTTGGACTAGGCCCGGTCCGGGACCATATTCATGATTACCCATAGTTATTAAGGTAAGCCAAATTGATTATTGTAAACAATAGCCGAGCATTTGAATTTGTTACAATCGTGTGTTTCGATGAGTATTACAGTAAGCTGGACTGTTAACTGCTGAGCGATTCTAGTGTTTATGCAAGTGACGAGTTTGCGTTCTGGAGCGTTTGTTTAGATATTGTTTTTATTGTTATTGCTCTCCTAACGTTGGTAATTATCTTAAATGTCTTAATTTGCCCTCTATACCCTTTTACCTTTAATTGTTTCTCGCATTTACTAAGAATGTTTAAATGAATTAATACTTAACTAGATAGGATATTTATTTAATGTAAAGTTCAACCTTTTATCAAAACCCAATAAATTGTAGTAGTTGTGTTTTGTAAGACTCGGCGAAAAATAGAAATAACCCGTTGACATAATGAAGTTGGTTGTGTATTTCATTTTGATATTTTCCAGGCGACCAGTTTTGCGCTCCACAATAAATTGTTTCTCAAGACTTTGTTGAAACTTACTACGGGTGATTTTTATTGTCTATCACTTAGTGTTATTACTATTTTGCAATAAGGTTATATACGTATACAATATACCAGTGTCCATTCTATTACTATTTTTGTTGTTGATATAGATGACATCTTATTCATAAATTTAAAGGTACCTTGGTCTAATAATAAATTATTTGGTACATTTAGGTAGGCCAGTAATTTAAGCGCATGACACTCAGATCCACATATATAAGGCCGATCTTTTATAATGCGGCTACAAGCTGGGTGCGGGTCGCGTGACGTTGTATTCCTTGTATTTGTATAAAAGGTGTCATTGTGGACCAGTGTGACGTCTTTCATACTAATAATACAAAGAATACTTACAGCGTCCCGCGACCCGCACCCAGCCTGTAGCCGCACTATACAAGATCGGCCTTATATATCTTGGATAAATATGCCATTAAACTATAGACTATAGATATAGATTTATTGGTTATTATAGAGTATCTTGTGCGACCTACAAAAGTGTTTTGGATAATATCCCTAAAAAAGCGATGAGCGTAACTAGCAACTTTAAAAGACTCGGTACTTATAAAGGAACAATTTCATAGCATAAATATTAAATTTTCTCGTAATCCTTTACAAACTCGACAGTTGTTCCAAGATAATGGTTCCAAGTCATTCTATATTTGAATTAAATACAAACATGTTAAAAGCAGTCCTGTAATCCCTTACTATTGTTTGAAAAAGCACTGAAACTCGAACAAACTTAACGAGAGTTAATATCTCAACAAAACCTGTACGTAATGAAACAGAATGAAACACTAGAATGACAAATTAATTTTGAAATTCAATTGACAAAACAAATTAATTCGTTAGTGAGTGAAAAATACCAATTACGGATTGTTTGCGGGAGAAACTACACAATTACATGTTCTAATACGTTTTTGTGTTCCACTTACATTACAAATCATGACACTGAACATCGTAAGTGGTGTAGAATATACATAATTATGTGCAAAAACGGTGCTTAATAAGTATTCGTTATTTCTAATGATAGTACTTTTTTCTGTTTCTCGGTACATGCTTCCAAAGAAAGATTCTAACGTAATTTTTTTGTGTCTCGACTGAGTTTGTTAACCAAATTTTAAGATAAGTCAATTACCATAATCAGCGTTACATTTTCCTAATAAATATGTATGAATAATATGTATTTTATGCAAAATAAAAATAAATTTATCCAGGACTGTCGTTGTGTATTGAATAACAAATAGTAGGGGACGTCTTGTAGTGACATTGCACGTGTGGGTGTTCGCCACCCACTCCGTCCTACTATGGGGTTTTATATCATTTTGATACGGTTTGTCTTTATTGTGCCCGTCTAGGCCATTGTAGCTCGACAGAACAAGGCCTCGAATGCACATCTGTTGTTTTTTGAAACGTAAAATTGTTTTTTAAACCTTCAATGTGATACATTGCAGTCCCAACGCTTTACATTTCGAGGTACAATTTATATCAATTCTATTTTTAACTGTCATAAACACCTCTTACAACTTTTAAATCGCCTAAACTGTATAATATTGTTTGAATATTGTATGTGAAGGTACTTAATCTGTAGTAAACTTTACGGGCAGCAGTGTGGGCGCAATCCGATTATAAGATTTAAACGTAAGTTCTAGACGTGTGGAGTCAAGCTGGGTTATTTGTGGAATTATACGAGAGAGATATTTGATTACGTATACCGGGAATGGTTTCATTTTCTATTTATAGTCGTTAAAAGGCTATGAATATCAAAGAACAAAGTTTATTGGGGCGTCCATTGCTCGCGGTGACGGTTTACTGATTTGCGGCGTGCAATGCGTACGGTTGCCACAGAATATTAAACACACAGGTACTTATTCACGTACATACCTATATATGAATCGCAATGTCCCAATTTTTTACTATAGATAATATTCCCAATCATTTAAAACTTATTATTAACCAATTTGTAAACTGAAACTCAAAGACAACAAACTCTATAAATAATTTAAACCTAATTTAAAGTTTGTATTCAAAGTTAAGCCTTCTTAATACTTTACAGAGATAAATGTATCGGTCTCTCATTTTATTATAGAACAAAGTCTCTCAAGGGAAATCATGGAGCTGCGTAAAATTTCCATCAAAGACAAGTTTAGTGTTAAATAGAGATTTCCTGCTTAGAAAATGTTGATATTTCAGGAAGATAAAATTACATTCTAAAATATGTATACATATATTTTTTACACAAATAGAAAGTAGTTTGCATTGGTAATTTATTTGAAATCTACAGATCGCCTAACGCCTCGATGATATAGCGGTTTCGCCTAATCATCCTCATTGTACCTTCCATCTTCAGTGAGATGAGAGGACTTTCCTCTGTGGTAGGACATTACAGTCTGATACTAACTACTACATACACTTAGTAAAGTGGATTATTCAATCGTTACTTTCAGTTTATTTCATTCTTGTTTTTTGTTTAAGCCCCAACTTAACGACAGATCCCTATTAAGGTGTAACCTTCGAAGTTTACTCCAAAATAGCGAATGCTAACATTTCGGACTGACCTTAAAACCTTGGGACACAATCGAGGGTGAACCCATTTCATAAATATTCCTAACAAAAGGTTTTGCACTGCATGCTAAATTGCTCTCTCATACATACATTTAAAAATAATGATATGGTTTACAGTACAAGTACGTCATAATCCGCAGAACATGTGGTTTCGCCGAGGAAACTTTTATGCCCTACAAATTTTAACCTAATGACAGTGAAAATATGAATTTTAGATGAAGTGTGCGTGTCTACTTTGCATGTATACCAAGGTTAATGCGCTCAGGTACGCACATTGCTACACTTCTGCCAGAAATATGTGTTTGTGTTGTGATAATAATATTAAAATGAGAAGCTTATGCCGTAATTAATTTGTTCACTCGAGTTCATTGTGGCTAAATGCTCGTTTCATTGTAGTTTATTTTTACCACTTATTGTGAAATACAAGATGTCTAATGTCGGTTAATTATATTGTTGTTATTATTTTATAATTAAGAAACCATATCTTTTAAACAGCAATGTTTTCAAAACAACTAAACAATATTTGGAGAGCCTCGTTTTAATCATTATTTGAAACCTGACCTTGCCAGACCTTCGCAAACCTTAATATAAATCAATTTATAACCCAATAAAAGAATAAAAGTATAACAAATGGACTCACCTTGACACTGCGACTCCTTTATAACAAATAGCAGGATCGCCGCGATGGTAACGAATCTCCAGCGTCTTCGCCCCATTTTATATCATCAATTATAATCACCTTCTCATCGGATATCATTCGTTCAAGTCACTAACGTTCACTCAAAAGTCCCATTCAAACCGATAGCCATATTTGGCACTGAAAATTGGCACTGTCATCAGTTGTCTACGCCATGTCTGAAACAAAAAGAGAAAAAAGTAAAAAACTATGAACAACTATCGGGGATAAGTAGGTTACTATCCGCATGTAACGAACGATATTGAAACGATATGTAATTGCACAAACAGACTGTATAATAACGTACAATTTTATAAACATTATGGGCCGGATGTGGCAATTTGAGATTAAAAGTGATATATTGGATTACCATTATGTGTTGTATCCAATTTAAATATTGGTTTTGAATTATAAGCTGAATTAAAATATAGGGTTACAATTAAGTAGTCAAAACACATTCAACTATTAAATTATTCAGTAAGATTAATTAGGTTAGAGTCCAAACTTGGGTTCGGAGTTTTAGACCGCCTAAAGGCCTCCAACGTGGTCTAACGATTGAACCAACCAGCACCGACAATTTAAATCGGGTGCTAATTAAACAGGCTTCTTTTTAATATCATATTTCGCCCCCAAAAATGTATGTTGCCTTCTAAATTACTAAGTCAGCCACAATTAACGAGCATCTAAATAATACTGTCTTAGCCACTAGTTATCTTCTAAATAAAAATAATAATAACCCTAACCTACCGAATAGTACCTTCGCCTAAGATAGGCCACTAGTTATCTTCTAAATAAAAATAATAATAACCCTAACTTACCGAATAGTACCTACGCCTAAGATAGTATTATTTAGATGCTCGTTAATTGTGGCTGACTTAGTAATTTAGAAGGCAACATACATTATTAGAGGCTATGTCATTTTCCCGTTGCTTAGTTATAAAATTAGAAGTTTAATCACGTGTCCAATAAATAATTTTGTGGCTAGACTTATAATTTCCCATTTAAATTTAACTAAACTACTAAAACAGATATTTTCATGTAGATACCCAAAGTAAGATGATTCAAAAATTCGTTAAACTCAAATCCAGTCATGTCATTCTGTAGATAAGCTCCTCAAAGGTAATCAATAGGAGCAAAATTGAGTGCGTCCAATCAAGAGCCCGAGACGAGGTGTCAGGTAGCCGTAAAACTTTGCTGATTAGTTCTGTGGGGGCCATTGAGCGAGCAATGCCATTCTAGATTATACCCTAACAATGCCCCGGCAAGTTTCGACACGCTCAATACAAACTTTATGTGACGAGACAACTTGTCGGAAGACGCCTCTACAGACGCCGCGTTACGAATCAACTGACCTATATAATGATTTTGTGTATGAATTACCTCGGACTGTTCTTAGCACGTTTTAATTAATATCAGAAATATTTTTACTAAAAGAAAAGTACTTTATCTAAAAGAGGTGATTCTTTTTCTTCCTCAGAGGCGTCCGTTAAATTGACACTTAACTAACTGACGTTATTTTTCATATATAACATGTTAAAATCACTCAATAAATCTTTACTAAGTATTTGTCGTCTCTGAGTCCAATACTCAGAGACGTCAAATGCCCATGGATAATTACCGTTAATACTAATCTCAACGGCACAAATTGATAATAGCTTCTTCAATTTCATTTAATTCTAAGTCTTCGTATATTGGGAGTAGTGAAACGTATCGCGACGTCACGGCGACTCACACGTGGCTCTAGAAAGCAGCGTTACGGACTATCGAACAGTTTCTACCACGTTTCTACGAGATCCCACTACGCACGAGTATCAACTAACATTACAGTACATTCTAAGATGTTCTACGTTCGCAGAATGCCGGATACTCGCATATAAAGCATGTGGAAAATTCTGGATTTTATCAGGCATGTGTCTGTGAATGACAGTGTCCCGTTTTACTTTGTTGTCATGTTAAAGTTTTCTTTGCATATCTGTTCCGTATTTAATATGTTATTAAAATAGGTACTCTTGTTATTGTACGAACAATATTCTTTTTTTGGTTCACGTAAATTGCATTAAAGCCTATTTCCGCGCAATTTTTATTTATAAATAAACATTGCATAAATTACAGTATTAACATCTATTAATTGTGCTAATGTCATTATGAGAGCCGTAATGACTTCACTAAGCCGATGTTTTTGTTAATTTGCTGCTTAAATTAAAACAACAAGGTTGTTTTATTCAAGAAATAGGTGATTATGCTACCGACGGCGCTACTTTAATTTTAACCAAGCCTCGGTCAATGTAACCGGTAATTAGTTTAGGCGGGAACAGCCATGTTGTTATTGTGCAATATTGTTTACTGTACCGGAGTGGTGAGAAAAATAGTTGAATGAAAATGTTAAGAAACTCTTTAATGATTTACGAATCACATTTAAATAATACGTTTTATTGTATGAAAACGAGTTATTAATATCATTCTGTAGCAATTCGGGGTGTAGTCGAGGTGAAGGTTTTAAGTCGCATTTGTGTAGTCTGTAGGAAATAGTCACATTATCTTTTACAGTCTAGACTCACACTTGACCACAAGTCGTTAGCGATAGTTGAAATCGTAATCAACGAGCGTAATGGCTCATTAGCCGGTCCATTAAAAGATTATTTGTTTTAAACAACGGCCATTTAGTATATGCGAAGTTAATCTAAATAGAGAGATATGCAAGAGGCCACAAACTGATGTAGATAATGAAAGATCAAGACAAGCCACCCACCCGAGGTAGCGGTGAAATTTTAAAGGAGGCTGATGAAGTTGCAAACCTAGGGTAATAATTAATAAGCAATGGGCTAGAATGCAGTACACTAGCTATCGTACCTAGGCATTAATTAATGAGCGAACTACAATAGTCAAAGAGCAAAGTGCTCTGCACTAAAGTACATAAGTAAGTTCGTGTACGTTAGTGGCCAACCCGCCGTATCCCCGACGTAAATCGCTCTGGCGTGTTACAGTGCTAGTTTTGGTGGGAATTTGCGCCTCTGTAGTGTATGGGTCCTGCCCATAGCCCCCTCATCTTCCTAGATGAGCAAGGATTTACAAACGCATTTTCCACTTTTTTAAAATAAGGTTAATGTCCAACCCTGGTGCCGGAGTTTTGCACTAAATTCCTAAAACAATCTGGTTAGAGTGATACACTACAACTGGCTGATATCATCCCCCAAAAATATTAGATATCATTATTGAACAATCAAAATTACCAATACAATTTAAGTCGAAGAAGAAAACTTTGCTCCGAAATGCGTTATGCCGTTGAAAAGAGTGTAATTAAATAAATAAATTACCAGAACATTTCTCTACTAGTATCCAACAGAAAACACATCCGTAAACTTCGTACACAGATGTACTACAACATTATTCGGTGTCTAATTGCATTTGTGTGGCCATAACACAACAAAAGCTTCCTATCTAGCATACAGATAGAGTAAGTTAAAGCATGTCTGAGGCAGATTCAAATTGGCTCCATTGTGGAGGTTACAACACATTCTCACGGTCGAAGTATTATTGTATGAATACTGTCAAGTACATGTGTAGGTTTAGCGTGTGCACGTCTATGTTGGCTCCGAAAAGACGCACGTGTTTTGTTTTAAATAGGCACCAGGTTGACGTTTAGCTGTTCCTATTTCAAAAAGTTTTTATATGTATTGTGGCATTACGTTGTGTGTCTTTTTTTTACAACAAGAAAAAGGTGCGTGTTATATTCGAAACTTAAAAGATATACCAAAAAAAACATTGCAAAAATACGACGAAATTTTTCTTAAAAAGATCTGTTGGTTTGTCTAAGCAAAGGTGATTAAAATATTATAACATCTCACGAAATCTATATAAATAAATGTTAGTCATTTGTTTTATATTTCTATGATCACATTTATTCATTAACTCAAATCACACGATAAAAATGTTGCAACATCAAACTACATTACTTGAACCCGCAAGGTCGTGCAATTAATTCGCCATAATTGATTTTTAATTGGACAATATAGTAAAGAATTTGTATAAAAAACTTCATAACGAGACTACGTCAATAACTGTCGGGTATGCGAAATAAAAAAAATGCTAGTAGTTAAATTTTTACAGTTACAAAAATAACGTTCTATAAACAAAGCGCTACCTGGAAATATTTCAAATATTTTACTTAATACTTTGTTTTTATTTTCGGGCAGAATCGTATTGATATTTTTGACGTATTAATTTCCTTTCTATGACCCTATGAAAAAATCAAACTAATGCTATTTTTTCAGCCTTTTAAGTTTAATTTAAATTTATATTTCACAGTTAGTTATTTTAGTAGCAATTTTAAAAAAATTCTTATTAGAGCAATACATTTTCACTAAAATAACAAAATTGAACACTATTTCAAAACCATTTCCTTGGCACTATTAAAACAACATTAATATACCAAATCAACCATAGAGACAGAGGAGTTAAAACGTTAACATTTCAAGGCGATATTTCGTGTTAATAGCCCATCGAAGGTCCGTTTGACAGTTTGTTTCAAATAAATATGATACAATCACGACTCCACTAATAACTAATGTGCCTTGAATGTCTATAACCAATGCGATGTCTCAATAACAATTGATTGACATTGTAACACACTACCTAAAATTATTTCTACGTTATTGCTAACACATTAAAGTAATTCAGTTAGTTTCACGAATTTGTTTTTAATTGACTGACGTAAATAAAATTTGTATAGATTGAATTATAGAAGCTTGAGAATATTGTAATCAAGGGACGACGTATGTCTATGAAAACATATGAAAGAGACTTTTTATTTGTAAGACTAAGTAATTTGTTCTGTACATTATCATTAAACTAGCAGCGCCCCGCGGTTTTACCCGCGTTGTGCCCGTTCCCGTGGGAATTTCGGGATTTTTTTTACATAAAAACCTTCCTCTTGAATCACTCTACCTATTACAAAAAACCGCATCAAAATCCGTTGCGTAATTTTAAAGATTTAAGCATACAGACAGACAAACAGTGTGACAGACACGAAAAAGAGACGACTTTGTTTTATACTATGTAGTGATAAAGACATTCAATATTCGGAAAAGTTTAGTAAGTAAGTTAAGAAGTAATTTTTAATTTAGTAAGTAAGTTTCGTAAGTAATTTTTAATTTAGTAAGTAAGTTTCGTAAGTAATTTCTAATTTAGTAAGTAATTTTTAATTTAGTAAGTTTAGTTTAGTAAGTAAGTGTGAGTAAATTATTGCCCAACCCTGGTGTCGGAATTTTTAGACCGCCTAATCACCTCCGACATGGTCTGACGATGGAAACAAGCGGGACTGGCTGCTTAATGTGGCCTTCAAAGCACGGTACCGCTCAGATACAAATGTCACTATCGGCTACCCATCCAAAGGCCGAGCTGCACGTTTCTTAACTATCGCAAAGAATATCGCTTAATCAAGCTACACCACAAGCGCTACAAATTAAACTAAAAAGGCAGGACAAGTCTTAAGACTATAGTGACGTACTATAGTGAGTGTAAGAAGGCAGACCCTGTGAAGTTACTTTTAAATGTTCTGTTTCCACCAGTCAGGGCCATTGACCTGCAGCGAGTACTAACAGTCTGTTACCCTTGTTTTCACAGAATTATAATGAAGTTTGAATATGAAAATATAAAAGATTTTAAATATAATGAATACAATAAAAACAGGTTTTAGATTCACCTGCGCGTTGTCTGTGTGTGGTTTATGAAAATCATCGAATTCAACATTTTGATACAATAATAATATCGTTGTTGCAGAACCTTTTTGAATAATTTTAATGTTATTTCATTTTGGAGAATAATGAAATTAATGATGATTAAATAACGATAATATATGGGATACAATAACATAATCAGACATGTTTGAAATAAAATTACTTGATCAAATTACGTAATTGAAAGCAGAATTTAATTTCCATTAATACCAAGTACATACATCATATTTAGAAATATTTATATGTATTTGTTTTTTTTATTGCTTAAATTGCACCAACATAGATCTTGCGCAGACTACATCTGACTGACCTTCCTATACAATACTAATACTAGGCTACCTATAGGATACCTAACTTCGTACTAATAATAATATACAATATTCAGATTAAAACGACTTATAATGCAAAATCCATACCAATTTCTCTTCTATTAGCGATCAAAGCTACAGCTTAATGGAATTGATGATAGTATACAAACGAATGGATTCATTACTCTATGAACTAATACAAAATTGCAATTGCTCACGCACGTAGCTCAGCCACTCAAATGGAGCGTAATGAATTCTTTGATTGTAGGCAAGAGGGCAATGGGCATACGGTTGCGCAGGTCGAACGTAGCTATTCTTTAGTAAACCACAAACTAACCTTTAAAATAAGGAATTCTATGCAGAAATTGAAATATTATACAGCTTTATATGTTGGTGGTTTAGAAATGCATATGTGGATGCAGAAAATAGAAGAGGAAAGATAATAGGATCTCTCATACGACGTGGCATAAATTACATAAATTAAATCATGGACAGTAATGTCGGAGGAAAGCGAGGTTGTGTAAGGCCTAGAATCACTTGTGTGGGTCAGATTAAAGAAAAAGTGTTTATCATGTCGTATAGCGATGTGAAGGAGATTGCACTGAACAGGAATTGATGGAGAAATCTGTATAATGACTCACCAACAAAGCCAAGCTCTTTAAACTATGATGATATGTGGATACAGATAAAAACTTATGATCTTGATAAAACAAAGGCGTAAATCGTGTTAGTTACACCATTCCTTACTGAAAAAGGACTGACCCAATTTCCGTGATATAAGAATATATTTTGGTTTCGTCTCAGCCTCGCTTAGCAGAATAATCATTAAATATTTTCTTGGGAACGAGTACGCTGCGGGTCGAAACCGCAGGGAATAGCTAGTCACTATGAGGTGACTTATTAGGTGATTAAATCTGATAACGTTAGTTAAGAGACCTCTCAATTCCAATCGAATATTATACGATACACACAGCTCATGCATCTCAATACCTACTGTTTCGTTTCGGAATCTGTCTGCCTGCCGTGGTAATATAGAAATATATCGAACTAGTTAATAGTGCTTGAAAATAAATAAACAATTAAGTAACTAAATTTGCGGTCTGGTTAATAGTACTTTAAATAACTCAAGAAATAACTAAATTTGCGCTCTTGTCTGACACCGTCTGTGAGGTCAAAAGAGACGCTAAGTAAACGCACTATATCGCAGGTCCAAAACAACTCATTGTCCGAAGATAAGTTACGTTATAATTCGTTATTTGCTTATTGTTCATGGTTTATAGCAAAAGCAATGCGGAGAGTGTTCTTGCTTCAGACTATTATTAGATTTGCTATTGAGGTCAATGTTGGAGGTATTTGTGGCGTAACGATAGTTCAAGTATTGTAATTAATATGTTTGGTATTTTAATTGGAAATAGTTTTATCACTCCGCTGTAAAATTAGTCATTGTTATATGTAAATAACTAGTCCGCGATCGTACCCGCGTCGTACCTGTTACCGTGGTAATTTCGGGATAAAATGTATCCCATGTTTTATTCTACATCACTGTAAAGTTTCATACAAATATGTTCATTTTGCGTGAATTATTAACAAACATACATACATCCTCACAAACTTTTGCATTTATAATATTAGTTGGATTATGTGGTGAGTTATGTAAGATGATATATATATATTGTAGTATCTACACTACAGTATTAACAATTTAAAGTAAATTATAGATATTAGGTATTGATAAAAACTTTCTCAATTACAGGTTAAGTTAATTCCGTATCAAAAACTTTTACAATAATACTTGAAAATTGTTATTTACACTCAGCACTGAGTTTATTTGGCAAACGCTTTCGATTTCAAGCAGATACACGAACAGAGCCAAGTCTCAAGTACTCAAACATCCGACGTATAATATGTCTGCGGGAAATATTAACGGAAATGACCTTATTTCAAGAATAACTACTATCTAGGTTAACTACTTACTGTATTCAAAATTTATTTACCAATATTTGAATTATAGCAATCACATACATATATGGAAAACGGATACCTGACTCATTATTATAAATATCAACAACGAATTTATATTTAAAGGTGTTTTCTTCATTGAACTTATTACCATATTTATATTGGGTTTTAACTTATTTTGAGACTCCATTATAAATGTCAGTAATAGAAGATTTATGGCCGCCTACGCTTTTTGAATAGGATGTAACATCTTCGGATAACGTTGTGTTTTGGAATGTCAAAGTTGAATGAAGCATATATTCTTAATACACATTATTTAAAACAAAAGGTGGATAAGTTATGGTCTGAAAGTCCAGACAGGCTGAAAAGACATAGGATAAAAGGCTCTATATATGATGTATGTATTAGAGTATCATTGACTTGTGCGTTAAGTTTTGAACGCCTAGTGTAACATATACATACTCGTACCATTAAAGTTATTAGGAATAAATACGCCAATGTAACAGTGGTGAACATTAGTTGTTGAAGAGAACAAATATTCTATGTCTGTCCGATCAAATTTTATCCATATTGAGTATATAACTCAAGCACAAGCCTCAAATTAATACCAGATGAGATGACAATCAAGTGTTCCCTCGACAATGGCACCATACATCACCGCGTCATCGGCAGCTAATGCAATCCTTATTGCCTATTACACAACGTGTTGTTTGGCACGTTAGCGGAGCCGGTTCGCAACCTTGCCCCCCCCCCCCTCCCTCCCCCCACACGAATAGCCCTCGGTTCACTTTCACTAACTTCGGCCTTCTTCGGCCGTCTTCGGCCGCCCTCGGCATCAACCATTCTTGTGCACAGTGTATACGCAGATTTAATTACTAAAAAAACTAAGTACCTTGTTTGAATACTGTGTGTTTACAAGCACTGTGTATTACATGAAGACAGTACGTCACATTAATCAAGGAAAACTGTTGTAATTTAACCAATTGAACACGGGAACACTAAAACTGAAAACAATAGATCATATTTAATAAGGAAATGCTTGTAATTAATGACTGTAATCATTCATTTTGATTCCGCCATTTTTTCAGCGCGCCCGTTGATGTCTTTTGTATGACCGTGATTCATTACGCGGATCGATATGCGTTGGAGTTATTCTATTTTACCTAGTACTCTACTCTACTATTGCCGATAATGTTATAATGCTCTGTTTTTACTAGATTTGTTTTTTGTTGGTCTGTAAAAAGTATTTAGGTACTAGAACTTTATTTGGGTAAATTTAAATCCAATCTTTCATTCCTTCAAACCAATTGTGATTAAGAATTCTCAGTCACTTTGTACTTAGTAAAAGTGTGTTTACTTTTCGTACGTATTCACAACACAATATTAACAAAACAAAAGACCCTGAAAGTGTAACAACAAACTTGCCAGGCTCATGACCCGAGAGAAGAGCAGAAAACATAACCAAAAAATTAAAATGGCCGACTGACCGGGACCGGTTGATGCAAATATCAAGTGCCAAAATAATAATACTCCTCACGGAACACGGCTAAATGTCACTTGATGACCTTCCTCGGACAGACAAACATATGTGTATATAGATACTTATATATATGGCTCAAATATGTATGTATCTATACCTATTATTAAGTATCATCAATCTATGTATGAAATATGTTGGAATAGGATGTTAGTAGCAAAAAATCTGAGCGGAATATTTCATCGAAATTGTTCGGATTCGATTATTTTACATTCCTACAGTTTTTTGACTTCCTAGTATTAGGGTTAATAACACTTTTTATCCATTTAACACCGTTTTCACACAAAGTGAAGTGAAATCGGGTGTGCTATAATAATTATGAATTGTAGTCTTCTGTGACCTGGGTTCCTTTAAAGGGGCAGAAAACTCAGATATAAATCCATATATATAAAAGGCAAACCTGACTTACTGACCAACTGACTGACTCACTAACTTATATATCAATGCACAGCTGAAACGACTCTACCTAGAAACTTGAAATTTGATCCTTTAGTGATGTGAGTGGAGAACTAAGAAAAGATTTTGCAAAATTCAACCAACAGGGGGAGGTAGCCTTTTGACTCGAAGCAAAGCGAGGGTGGCCACTAGTGTAATATAAAAGCGAAGTGTATCCGTAAATTTAGTTTCATTTCAAAAATAATCAATCCGATACTGCTATCAATATTTGAGCGACGCCTATCATCAAATAATCGTTTACTAAATTATACAGGAATTTAATTTAAATATTTAAAAGAAGATGTTTTAGAAGCGGATGTAACATAATTGGACCAGTTTTGATTCCAATAGATTCACACATGGTTACATAATTATGATGAGAAGTCGTAATTTTTAATCTGATTATTTTTTTATAAATACTATTTATAAATGCTCATTTACACGTAAATATCCAGATCATCGAAAGAAAATGTCATGCTATCATTTTGGTAAAAATATTTTTTTAGCTATAATTGTATACGAAAGACATGGATCTCAAGCGACTTAGTTTACTTAAATTACAACTAGTTTTCAAAAGTATAATATAATTGTAATGATTTATAATTGTAAAATATAATAGTAATTGTAATGATTTATAATTGTAAAATATAAAGTAAAATATAATTGTAATGATTTATACTTAATTGACCATTCCATGTTTCTTTTCAAAAATCAGTAAAAGAAAATTCAAATGATTTTTACTAGATTGACTATTTAATTACACCTTTTAATAACACGTTATTGTACCAACAGTTACAACCATTTAACTCCACTGTCCCAATCAAAGAATATTAAAAATGAATTTTTGTGGTTTCAGGTTTCACATTCACCATATAACAGTTTCGAATTATGTAAAATTAATGTTACCGAGCCGGTCCAATTAGTGGAACAAGCGCGCTCCACCGGCGTCTCATTCATTGGATTCACGCCAATATGAAAGGTAAAAGCTATTCAGTGATTCCCGCACACTCCACAACGTTTGATAATGAATATTCCGGGTAAAGGCTAGCGCAGACATACAGTAGCCACAATCTCAAGACAAACTTAGCTCTTAAGGCAAACTTCCGTGATGTGAAAATTTATGAAAAAGTTATATGGGATGTGTTGTTCTTGTTTTTAGTATGCCTTGATTTTTTATTGGTTTTCACAGGGTTGAGGTTAAGCTGAGTTAAGACTAACATGGCTATAGTCTGCGCTCGCCCTAACAACTCCAAGCAGCACTTGAGATTTTGAAAATACTGCTCGTTGTCAGAGGTTAATTAAGGTAACTTACCTTCATGAAAATATCTCGTTATAAAATATTTGGTATATTAATATTTTAATATCATCTGAAGAGATTGCATAAGAATTTGCTAAACATTTTAATATCCACTTTTCCCGGGTCAAATAAATTAAGAATTTCACTGACCTTATGTTAAATTACATGAATAAAAACATGCTATAATTTACAATTTTATTACGGACCGTCTGCATTTAAGTGCCGTCAAAAGTTTCAGTCGAATTCCAGAGCCCTCATGATCCCTCTAATGAAATCTGTAAAGAACATTATCTCAGTAATTTATACCCGCTTGAATATTAGCTAAGTTTAGAGTTATAGCACCGCATAAGAAAACTTTTATATCCGCCTCGCGACTCGGTGTCGACGGCCGCTCCGGACTCTTTGTAAATCTCTAACCATTTGTTAAACATCGCCCAAAATATTTATAGTTAAGTTTTATGGTTTACTCGCGCGGAAACCTTCCGAACTAACTTTGATATAAAACAGGGAACAGCCTGTTCTTTAATAACAAAATTATACCTTAGCTAAAGGTAAACTGCTAGGTTTTCACCGATTATTGTAGGGCAAATGGAGGAAAAAATTTCCGTTTTATTTTTTGAGGAAAAAGGTAACGAGTAATATCGATATTGCCTAATGTATTAGAAATAGGCAGCAAAGCACTTTAGGCTGATTTCCACTCCTGTTTATATACAATACACGTCGTTGGAGTTGAGAATGCATTAAAATATATGAACGCGTATCGAGATAAACCTTCAAGCAACATTAGTCGACGTTAGTACCGCGAACTGGTAGAATGTAAAGAGATTTGAGTCATGCCTAGCGTTTCCTTGTTTCAAAGTCACTGGACATATTAAATGGTCGTGTACGTCGGTCGAGAAGAAAATGTTAACGAAAGTACTCATTCTACTAGTTAATTTGGTAGTTTTTATTAATATTAATTATAGTAGTGGTTTAACCCGCGTTGTTTGCTTTTATGAAGAAATTTTGGTATAAAAAGTAACCTATAGACTTATGTATCTATCTTATTGTATACATAAAGATCCGACTATTATTAGTTCTTAAACAAAAAACGCTTTTAGTTAACATCAAACATGATTAACCAAACAAAAATTCAATGAATAATTGTACCACAAACATGCTATTATTTCTTTTCGTGAGTAAGCGAGTTCATTGTTAACAGTTCAACCAAGATTTTCAACAGTTGTTCTATCTCTAACAAGACTTGATCTAGATTTGTTATGTACAATCACAGCAAGTACAATTTTGTATTAAATGTAGTTGGTCGCACAAAAACCAGTCTGGTTGCCGTTGCCATAATAGTTCTGGTTATACTTTCAATTTTGAGTTGCCGACCTCGGCCCGCCTCGCCTCGCATACCATGCTCGCTCGTGATCTAACTGCGGCGACAACTTATATCTAATCGGTATTACATTTCTGCGCATACTTACTTATTATATTAACATTCAAAATTATAGTCGCCATATTGGCAACATATTGGAATCACTATTCGTTATTTGAATAATTTCAGACCAGTTCCATGTACCTTGCTTATTTTCTGTCGGTTTCTTTGTGATAAATTCCAAGAACGGTTGAGAATTTTATTTTTGTCTCAATTATTAATATTGGAACTCAATAGGTGAAAATTTCACATGATTGAACTTGTATTGATACTATATCCAGAATATTCCATCGGTTTTTATGAAATAAAACAACACTTTTGTAAAACAAAACGTTGAAAGTATTATTAACATTTCCAATAAGCTCGGAGCGAAACATTCGTTTTCTTTAACCTCAAAGCTTTCTTTAGAAGGATCTGAAATATTCCTTAATAAAATGTTTCTCACAAAGCTATTATTATTCTAATTTTTCAAGATTCTCAAAGTTAAACAGAATACATAATGAAATAAAGAACACTTTAGACTTTACTTATCCTGTTTGAATGGAATATAACAAAAACAATTGAAGTTGATGATCCCTAGTTAACAAAGAAAAGTTTATAAATCAACGTTGTTGTTCGACACAAATATCCATCTGGGTAAACAAATCAGTTGTTTGAGTGAAACCGTCTAGTTGCCCTCACTAATTAATTTCCTGATGCTTCGGTTGTTCCAGTAAATTGAACTCTATGATTACGAAAAAGCGTGCAGTCACGCTGTCGATTCCAATGTCATTAACAGAGAGCAGGCGGCGGGTGGTGATCAAAACGGAAGGTAGCGTAGGTACCTCTTGATGTACCCCCATAGAACCTCTCCGTCCTCTTTGTGGGCTCTCAATTCGTCACAGGCACGGACGGTGCACCGGCTAATAGGAAACGTTTGACAATGGACAAGGAAATACTGCCGCCACCTGCTTCTATCCAATTATTTTCACAAATCGCCATCATTTTCAAAATCTGTCCTCCTTTTTGAATAAGTGTCGTTTCTATTTTATGTTAAGAGATTCGTATTTTTAAATTGAATTTTAAATTTGGAATTGGAATGCTTGTTTTTTTTGAGTATTTCAATTTTAAACCGACCTACATTAAATTAGGATATAGGTATTAGAAAAGTGTGTTAAGAATTTGATAAATTCAAACCTTAATAAGGCACTATCAAGGTCTAACCTCCTTCAAAGTTATTAAAGGCCACTTGAGCGTTAGAGCGCGAATGAAGTTGGCTTTCCATATTATCATGTAAAAGTAACTTTATGTAATTAAATGCCACCTGGTTTTCATTAAGGGTGGCTAATTGCTTGGAGTGGTTTACTAGAGTGTTAAGTGTATCATGTGACACTTAAATAATGAACAGCACTTATAATACCGTGCTGAAATCTTCGGTGAAATGAAAGGTTTTTGCCGTGGAACATTACAAGGTAATACTTACTCATAATATTATTCCTGAAACAGCGACAAATCATAAGACGTTAACAGTTCTGAGAAAGTCTAATTCAACACCTGAAACTTTAATCGACTTTTCCGACTAGCCTTTAAAAGTTTCTACCTGTCTGACTTCTCCCGTTAACTTAGAAAAACTGAAATGGGTAACTAACAAGTGAAGTTTGTGCAGAGTTTTTCCTCTTAAATATTATTTTCATTTTTAACCAAACAAGTTAAGTGCTATCGAAGGAGTAGCAGTGAAACTAGAGTGTGCATTGCTCCACTATTCACGAACACCGTACTACATTAAAACTTTTTACTCGAGTGGAAGCAAACCTTTTTTCTTAATATTTTAAAAAAGTTTTCTAACTCTAGGTAGAAACTTGTTCTTAATAGTTTGAAAACAGAATGTACAAAACAAAGGTACATATTCGAACAAAACTCCTTTGTGTATTTTGAAATTAGAATTTCGCTATTAATAGTAACGCTTATAATTATTTAATTAAAGCTTTGTTTGATCTTCAATGTTTTGTTTGGAAACAACAACCAAGTAAGTTAAGTATTAACAGTTTAATTACAAACTGTTGAATAAAATCAAAGTTACTCTACCGTAACTTTGAAACATCGTGCAACATCGTAAGTAGAACGAGATAAATTAATTAAACTACTGAATATTTTGGTCACACTCTGTCATACTTGAAGTTGGTTTGGCATTCCTCAGTAGATGACGTTTCTTAACTGTTTGCGAGATGAGTCAGTTGACCTCCAGCTTTGGGACATTACGTATTCTTGCTATACTTAGATATTACGTGCCTGACTTGTGCACTTAATTATCTGCATCTTCCATTAGTGTTTATCTTTCTCAGCTGAGTCGACCATTAGGTATTTATTAAGGGTCCATAAAACCATCAGTAGAAATAAATGACAATCTTGTCCAAATAAATACGTTCTCCATTATATGTATATACATTAACTTAATTTAAGCCTTTAATGGGTTCACCTGCAGTGCAAAGACCTTTCATCATACAGAAGACATAGGTACAGTAAGGAGGCTTAATCATACAGTTAGCTCATACAATAAGTTAGGCATGCAGAACCTTGTCATATTCAAACTTCTCTCAAACCTACTGACATTTCAACGAGAACGTTCAAATGTCATAGTGTGATAAAGTAATAAAGTGCTTAATGTTCAGCACTGTACATAATATCATTTATCTTAAACAAAGTCTTATAGATAGAACGTTTAGGTTGAAGTTCACACCATTAGTGATATTACATAGACTACAGACGAAGTCTCTCAATATTGAAAAAATTTAATATTGTCTCTGCTCTATGATGTCAGCATTGTGACGTAGAGTAGCATTTTCATATTATATTAAGGAACAGTCAGCTGGATGTGAAAGATATTAGCGTGTGAAAGAATTTTAATATTTTTAAGTAAAAAAGCTAGTGGAATTTTTCTTTACATACTAGAGGTATCTTACTTTGAAGGAATGTAGCCAAATTAAGCTGTGAGAGTACTTGTGAAGCAGAAATGTTATATTTTATGAATTTTTCTATTCATAATGATAATTCGCAGTAAGCATTCATGCTAAGAAAATGTGGTAGAATTATTTTAGGCTAAAAAAAAAACATACATACGCGTTGAATTGGGAACCTGCTCCTTCTGTTTTTGGAGTGGGTTATAATAACTCAAATATTGGAAGTTAAATCGATTGTGCCTTAACAAAGAGTTTTACATAAAAGTAGTGTACCTCATCATCTTCTAATACGGGTACTTAAATCTATAGTAATACTAGCTGCGCCCTGCGGTTTCACCCGCGTTGTACCCGTTCCCGCGGGAATTTCGGGATGAAAAATAGATGTTGGCCGATTCTCAGACCTACTCAATATGCTCACAAAATTTCATGAGAATCGGTCAAGCCGTTTCGGAGGAGTACGCGAACGAACACTGTGACACGAGAATTTTATGTATAAGAAGATAATAAAGCTGGATATTTGAATGTCTGTGTTTTGTTTGTTTAAACGCGCTAATCTTAGAAACTACAAATCCAATTTACATAATTATTTTTTTAATAGATATTCATATTCAACGGTAAGGTCATAGGCTATTTTCATGCCAAAATTCCCACGGTATCGGACATAAGGCGGGTAAAATCGCGGGGCGCTGCTAGTATTTTATAATTCACGAATATTAAATGTTTTCTAAAACATGAGATATTGCGCTATTAAAACACCACACCTGAAACGAATAAGTAATAAATTGCAAAATATTAAATTACTCGTTGCTTAACGTTTTGCACTCGAGATTGAAACTGGTTTTGTTATGTAAAAGTTTTGGAAATTGTTTACCTTGTACCTAGTGATATCTACACATATACTAACATAATTGGCACCGTATAAAGTAAGATTTTGGCTACATTAAATAAGTCTAATCGTCGGTTGGGATAAAACCTGTTAAAAAATTTCTAGTAATCACAAAAATCTCTAACATATTTTGTCCTAAGATTCGTAAATGACAAATCAAGCTTTTCAGAAAGAATAACGATATACTAACCGAATTGAAAACTTCTTTCTTGAAGGCAATTTAAATATCGAACATTTCCTTCCAAAAGTCGACGAACAAAACATTTACAGTCTAAAACCTCCTACGAACTCTTAAATTCGCATCACTCCTAATAAATTTCTGGCCCGGATTTTCCAAACAGTAGCATAAAAGAATGTCTACATTGCATACTGCATGTGTGAATGATTCATGGAGTGTAGTCAAGCGTAATGGGCTGGCAAGAGGCGCACTGCAACACATTGGACGTCGCGCCGGGCAGCCCTTGTGTCGCGTCGTGTGATCTCAGTAATGTATTGGAAATATACACGCATAGAGCAAACTTAGTGATTAGTATCCTCGTTACAATGGCGAAATTAGGCTAGGACAAATGCCCTAGGGATTCTCATGGTGATACTACATTTAAAACAAAAACTAACCAAATTGAAAACCTTCTCTTGCGGTGTTTGAAGTCTGTTAAAAAAATTTAGACTGGATTGGAAGGATTCTTAATTTGATATATATATTTTAAACAAATGATGTTCGTTTTAAATTGTATTCTATTTGATGCATTATAAAATATATTTTTGAATGAACTTTTTGTTTAGCTTCTAGATGAGTAGATTAAAAAGTACTTGTGCCATCCGCTTGTGCAAATGTTTGAATTGTAGCTGTCAACGCAAGTTGTATGCGGCTATCGACTAAGTTTAATTGTGTCCTTATATCTCATTAATAGTTTGCCGCTTGTGTCATGCGGTGACCGCAACAGTCTAAAGAATACGGTACTCAATCCCATTCGCTGATCGAAAGCAGCTGTCAATTTAGGTATTGTAGAGCTCGCAAATATTAGAGATACAGTGTTCGATCATTTGATGTTAGAGATAACGTTATTAGAGCGCAAATGCTACATACTCAAATAGAAGAAGAGTTTTGTTTGTTTTGAAAAGCACTTCACTAATTAAAGGTTCAAAGTAAAGTTTCAACAAAATATTACAAAAACAATCAAACCTAATAAAATAACAATGTTCAAACGGTTGACTTTATAAAAAGTTTCGTTAGTTAAATTATTTTCCAAAACTTTTAAACAATCGTGTGTTAACGCGCTCTGTGCTTCGGATAAACTATGAAAGTGACATTCTTCGGTCAAATTCCCTCGACCCGGGCAAAGCTCAAATGTTTTTGGTGAAAAATTCAAACTGGGATCCATAATTAAATTATTTAATATTATTAAATTATTTAACTTTATACTCGTATCCGTTGAAATGTTTGAGATGAAAAGTAACCCATAACAACCCCTTTGTATCTGGCTATTTAAACAAAAATCATTTTTCTAATCCCACTGGTAGTTCTTGGAACAAACAAACTTTTCAGCTGTATTACATTAGTATGGATTTGCATATTTTATAGCAATTTCGTTGGAAAACACAATATATGTGAAGTATTTTTCCAAGTATTGCGTTTTATGAGTAGAATTATTTTAAATCCTCATAAAAACACGAAAAACACTGAATAATTCTATTGATTATCAGGTTTGCTTTTAATATTAATCACCTAGAGTTATACTTTTATTGTAAGTGTTACCAAGTAGTGGAAGTTGGGTCCCGGATCGCAAACTGTCAACCGCTTAGCTGTAAAGTAAGGCTTCGTTTATATCACATTTTTGTCCCGGCACATTGAATATTTCCACTTCAAAGTGTTTGCCTTAGCTTCTAGCTGTGAAGCGATCCATACAGATTAGCATAAAGACGCCTGCACCTAACAGCGCGTACACTCTGCACTAAACATTCTCTCACATACTCGGTACTTCGCAAAGAGGCTTTACATTTGACATTCAAACAATGAGGCAGTGAAGGTAACTATTTAACTATTACATAAAATTGTAATAAAATCCCGCCTTCCGGCAAATCTTCGTATTGTTGTGTTTACGAAACATGCAAACTTTTTTGAGTACTTGGTTGAAATTGCAAAACTCTTTATTGACTACGATTGTTTGGTTACATAATTAATATCATGCAACCTGCTGATTGTTTTAGGGCTACCCAAAAATTATAGATAGTGAAAGCAACGGACAGGTTAGAAAGTATTTGGCTCGCTAACTATTGATATTTGCATTAGAAATCTGTGAAACACAAGAGATACTTTCTCACGCGGAGATTCCTCGCATCACAACCGCTGGTATCTATTCAACTCCTAACGTTTTCGTCGTATAATGATTATTAAACAAAAATATGTTTTCTCAACCAATTCAAACGTAAGGTTACGAAACTTTTGTGAAAGTTGAGGAATTGAATGAAAAAAATCGTATCAAGTTGTATAGTTACCTATCAGTGAACATCCACACATCTATCAATAAATAATGAACAATATATGCATTGATGCGTTTATTCGCGGAACGTTGTTAAAATTCTGTTCAGTTATTCAATATGGGTTAATGTGTCTTGTTTTACTGAATCATAAATTGTGACGTGACAAAGGAATGTTTAATATGTATCGGTAACCACATATTGATGTCAAGTAGATATGTGATAGTACATACTTGATTAAACATCATGTTGATTGTCATTGATCATGTTCAATAATTTAATTACCTATATTGATCAACTAGCAGCGTCCATAGTTTCACCCGCATTTGCCCGTTCCCATGGGAATTTGAAGATGAAAAATAAGTGTTGAAAAAAATTGGTACTTTCTGAGATTAGGCAGTTCAAACAAAAAATCAGACTGTCAGCCTTAATATACGAGGGCGGGTCAATAAGTCCGTGACTTTTTGAATTTCCGACCTCTTTACTGAAACAATAATACTGGTCCCGTCAACAGGCATCTGTCAGTTGACTCCTCTGAAAATTTGAACTTGCTGCGTCAGTTAGTTTGTGTTTTACAGCTATCTTTATCAGACTACTCACTAATTTGACGAGAAAATGGACAAAAGTGAATTTCGTGTGCTTATTAAGCATTATTTCTTGCGAAAAAAAACCATTACCGAGACCAAGGCAAAGCTTGATAAATACTATGGGGACTCTGCACCATCGATTTCCATGGTAAAAAAGTGGTTTACTGAATTTCGTTGTGGCCGTACAAGCACTAAAGATGCCGAGCGTCCTGGACGCCCAGTTGAGGTCTCTACACCCAAAACATTCGAAAAAATTCACGATATGGTGTTGGCCGACCGAAGATTGAAAGTGCGAGAGATTGTGGAAGAAGTAGGGATCTCGCATGGCTCAGTGGTTTCAATTTTGAATGATCACTTAGGCATGAGAAAGCTGTCCGCAAGATGGGTGCCGCGTTTGCTCACAGTCGACCACAAACGCAATCGTGTAACAACTTCACAGGAAGGTTTAGCATTGTTTAATCGTAATATGGAGGAGTTTTTGCGCCGTTTTGTAACCGTGGACGAAACGTGGATCCATCACAACACACCAGAGACCAAACAACAGTCAAAACAGTGGGTTTCCAAGGGTGAATCGGCGCCAAAGAAGGCCAAGGTGGGATTGTCGGCCAATAAAGTTATGGCGACTGTTTTTTGGGATGCACGCGGGATAATCCACATTGACTACCTTCAAAAGGGAAGAACAATCAATGGGGAATATTATGCCAACTTATTGGACCGATTCAATGACGATTTAAAAAGAAACCGACCTCATTTGGCCAATAAAAAAGTTCTTTTCCACCAAGACAATGCAAGGGTGCACACATGTGCAGTTGCCATGGCCAAAATCCATGAATTGGGCTATGAATTGCTCCCTCATCCGCCCTATTCTCCAGATTTGGCTCCGAGCGACTACTTCTTGTTCCCAAACCTGAAGAAATGGCTTGGTGGAAAAAGATTTGACTCCAATAATGAAGTCATCTCGCAAACAAAGGCCTATTTTGACGACCTCGACAAATCATATTTTTTGGAAGGGATAAAAAAATTGGAGAAGCGTTGGACAAAGTGTATAGAGCTCAAGGGAGACTACGTTGAAAAATAAAATATATTTTTAATAAAAAAATCTATCTTTTATTGCAAAAGTCACGGACTTATTGACCCGCCCTCGTAGAAGTATAAATTGTAGTCAAAGATAAATAGTCATTTATAAA
Organism: Cyclophora albipunctata; assembly: GCA_963082685.1. Classification (NCBI taxonomy): domain Eukaryota; kingdom Metazoa; phylum Arthropoda; class Insecta; order Lepidoptera; family Geometridae; genus Cyclophora; species Cyclophora albipunctata. Next base: position 5,570,984 of record OY720113.1, on the reverse strand, counting down.
GGTACTAGTTATAAACACTTCTTTATGTTTTTTTAAAAAGAACATAGAGTAACAATACGCAGTAAGTGCTTCACTCTTCCGTGGTAACAATAAATGAATAAAGTTCTTTTTTCAAAAACATCGCCCGCCATGTCGCTGCACAGCGACCCGATATTTATTCTTCTTACCAAGTACTTCAAAGTCTGATCACAAAAACTCACGTATTGAATCAAATCGTATTTGTTGAAGTATTTCGTGTAATGTTTATCTTGAGCCGAGTTTATCCGGACAAGGGGGCTGATGCCCGCGGGGCGTCACAAACAACAAAAAGATCCGCGAGCCTCCACGAGAGTCCTCCCAACTCACTGCCTTTGAATTTTTACTGTCACCGCTTGTTCGCGGTTTCTAACAGCTATTTAAAATTCATCTCTCGTTTAATCCGTTTTCAACTTTACAAAAACTTTTGTTGCAACAGAAAGTACTTAACGTTTTTTTGGTAGGATTTCAAAGAAAAATTCAAATTAGTTGGCGACGTCGTTTGAATTCTTTTGAGTAATTTAAATTTCGAACACTGAAATTTTATTTTTATTTGCGGTGTCCTTTTTAAAAAAGAAGACCTTAGAAAAAAGGTTCCAACTTCGTAATAATAATAAGATTCTGTTCGCTTTCCAAATGTACAATGGAAGGGAATCACGGGATGCTCTTGCCAAATCCCGCGTATTCCGGGAGAGAGAACAATACAAATGTAGCAAAAAAAAAGTTAAAATAATTGAATCCGTAAAGTCTCCCGCCGAGGAATTAAAACTGTGGAGTGTACTGTCTTCCGCAAATAAATGAGCTTTGCTTTCAAGTGTCGTTTATACCCTTATCTCAAGGAGAATGATAGCATTAAACCAAGAATAAAAACTTGTCTCATGTCTTTGAACCTTGGCAAGATATCTTGGACCGGCGCCAAACGTTGCGTGAGCTCGCCTTTGTAAAAAGACAGAAACTTTAAACAATCCTAAAACTTTATTACAAACTTAAAGTTTAATTAACAAATAAAAATAACTTATCTATGCCAATTATTTCTACGGTTAGGCGGTACTAATGGGGAGTTTACATGCAACTTTATTTCTAACTTGTACCAAGTGTGCAATCTCTGTGTAATCTCGAAATCAAGTGTAATCTTTCTATTTGCAATTGAACGATTCAGAGTGGATTGCAATACTTTCAACATTTTAAAGTTAAATTACTAGATATTGCTCTATTTACGCATTACTTGAAGTTAATAGAAAACCAAGACTATAAAATTGTTACATTAAGTTTTATGAAGTGTGGTCATAATGTAAATCCTAGACTCAAGTCATAAAAAAATATGCGTATTTCAATCATAATGAGCCATTTTACATAATTGAAACGTGTATGTATAATTGCGTTAGTAAATAGTAATCACATTGTTACATACGTGCGCTATTTCATACTCTATTTGATATTTAGGCGATTATAAATTCTATTCAAAATATTGCAATAGTTGTGATGTGGAGTTTCGGCAACAAATCTTGAGATAGGAATTGTCTTTTGAAACTTTGAACGATATTCATACAAGGACAGAGACGACATATTCTGAAAAGTTATTGAAAATACCCGAGAACTATTTTACCCAGACCACGTATTTCACGAACATTAGCATCAATTTAAATAGTTTACATATCCGCACCAGCAATCAAGTCATCGGACGCAAATATGCGTAAAGAAATAATTAATAATATTCCGATCACAGAGCGGTCCTTGGTACTATTCACTCACTGAAAGTGGCTCACGTAACAAAGGAACGGTAACCCAATACGTGACAAGAAATATGATGTGTTGGATACGTCGTGTGGTGAGCCCATTTACTAGACTAATTGCTTTTGACTGTTCTAGATTATTCGTGACTCCTTGATGCAGTGAAATCGCAAGGCTCAAGCGCGTGGGCTACGCAACTACATGGTAAGCCACTGCATTTGACCTAGGTACCTAGGACCTAGGTATTCAGTACATATTGGAGTGTGATTCGATTTGAACCTTGATTTGAATATATTCTGGCCTGAAATTTATTGAATTTCACACTGGCGAGTGTACGAGCTGTGGGTCAGCAAATTCTAACGATAAAGCACGACAAAGTTTGAAATTTCACATGTGTGACTTTTGCATCTGATTGGATTCACTAGTCCATAGATTATAGAGTAGATGTCAACGATAATAGACTTCATTGACCCAATCGTTTAATAACTTTTTAACATTCACTAAATTGTTATCTGCTTTCCAGCATATTCAAAATAGGAATCGCTTTCCAATAACTATAAATTTAATTGTCATGTTCATTGGTCTAGACCGCACGTCCGGAGTCATGTTAAATATAAAGCCAAGTGTACTCTTATAAAGTAAACTCACAGATTGAGCCATGTATTCATCGGGGGCGATGGTTAACCGTGTGGAGGCCAATTTGTGAGTGCTGCAGAGCAAAAATCCTCAATAAAAGAATGAACGAACGAGAATAATCTCCATGGCACAAATTCTGCGTAAAATCGTTATATTATAACTCAAGGCTCTCTGCAAATAGTTTACTTACGAGATCAAAAGAGGTTAAAATAATAAGATAGAGAAACCGATACTATTAATTAGACGAGTGGATTGTTAGGAAGATCTGAAGCCGTAGATATGTAAGGACAAATAATTAATTACTCCACTTTCTGGTTCTATCAGATAACATCATTGATAAGAACTTTGAACTAAGGAAAAGCAGAAAAAAAACATTAATGAGAATTTCGTCAAATCAAAAACAGACCTTCATTGAATTTGTTGTTTGTTTTATTTACAGAACTATATTGAACGAACCAGCATTCCAAAAGAAACTGAAAACATATATTTGGACAAAGTATGGCTATTATTCGTAAATCTGTATGAGTCAGGACAAGGTCGTATTCTCAAAACATGTTGTTGACTTAGCCATCACTTACTCTATTCCTTGAACGCGAAAGCCTGTTAACCGAAACTTGTTGTAAGCGCTCGTTTATTTTATATACTTTATGAAGTATCAATGTGGACTTGGAGGCTCCTTCATTGTTCATAATACTTTTACCTTTAAGTTATTGTAAGGCGGATTAAACAATTGATGTCTTAAAATGGAGATAATACGAGTATTCAATTGATAAGCTTCATAGTTCAATAATAAAACTAAGTTAACAATAAAAGGCTTCGAGGGTAAATTTAATTCAAGTAATTCTGTTTACTCATTCAAGTTTTTTATTGACACTTTTCCAGGTTTTCGAAAATTCCGTCTAACTTTTAATTAAGAAATCAAAGATTTTGAAACGCCACTGTAAACGAGCTTGGAATTAATTTATGAAAAACTAATGGAAATTTAGTTTTAAAAAATGTAATGAAGATTCTTGTAAAAAAGAAGGTATTGTTTTCCTTCAGTTACGGGTGTATTAGTTGCATTAAACAGTCAATTAAAACGCTTTCAAGGTTACCGTCTGAGGGTCACGGTGCCCTCGATAGATCATCTACATCATACGCCCATGATTTAGTATTAACAACCGTAACACGTATGTGTACAACTGTTTGCGCAACAGTTAAATACTGCCTCTCTCACGTTAAATCAACATCTTAATACGTGAGAAGAAATTGTGCAGTACCTAGCATAAGAAGTAGACATTCCGCACCTTACCCCGTAGATAATAAAGCAGTTTAAAGTTATAGGTACTTGTTTCAACTCGGCTGAGCCACTAGTCATGGCGTTACACACATTTTTATAGCACTTTTTATGTCGTTAAGGAGCGAAAATCTTAAGATTTTACTTTTCTTAAATTATGGTGATAAGCGTGGAATGAAGCAGTGTCGAAAGTAGGTGTAATTTTCAAAATGATGCATGAAATAAATTGGTAGTAGAAAATAGTTTCAAATTGTATGTTGTTAGAGCGAAGCTAACTAAAATTGCTCAATTTTCTTTTACACCAGCGCAGCAGTGCTAACAAACCGATTCTATTGGACATTTAAAAAGCATATTAAGGGCTTAAAGAAAACAAAGGAAATGTGATGAAGAATCGAAAAAGGTTTAACAAGAAATAAGATTGATTGTTTCCAGTGGACCGCGAGAAACGTTCGCTACTTTTATTGTAAAAGCGAGTTAAAACAGCATTTGAAACAAGTTCGTTTAAACAAACAAGAAGTGTAGTTAATGAATTTAACATTTTATCGGTAGGTACGAGATGTTAAAGAAATATTATCAAATTTTATTATTTTATAAACACGACGATCGTGTTCGGTAATAAAATAAAGGTCAATATAAATGATGTTTAATGTAATGTAATATGATTTCGACATGTCATAGTTACGTAATCCCCAATAGGTACGTCCGTGAGTTCAAAGGCGGATCTTTGTCCGTCCTCTGCCCAATTTCCAAATGAGTCACGTATAAAATCCTTTAGAAAAAAACGTACCCACATTCCTTGAGCTTGACTTGAGCCTTCCAAGCCTTATAGGTTTTCATTAGTTTATGCGAAATTGTTCTTTGACGCAGTACTAACATAAAAATAAATTATTATAAGGCGTCCTTTACAATGAACGAACTTATACTGCGAGTATGTAAAATTCAAAGACAGGTTTAATCGAGGCGTGTGACGTTTTCGTTTGTTATTGAACTCGTCGAGTCGCGGCTTGCTAACTCGCACACTCTACACGGCACCTTATATTTTGTTTTCAATACTAATGAACAATGCTTATTATCTTTAGAAGAAACTGTAATTAGTAATTACACACGCAAAAAAGTATTAGAATGTAATGTCCTGTAACTGTTGGGCAAAGGCCTCTCATCGCACGGTATAGTGAGAAGAATACACTAGTATACTGACATAATGCCACCATTATCTCTGTGAATGTTAGTCTCGTTTTTTAAAAGATTTTGGCTACAATTTGAACAATATAATGACTAAGGTTAACCAAGAGTGTTCTTTCATTTTCAGGCATAAGCCCTCAAATAAAACACAATAGATCCAAGAGACTCTCCGAATGAAAGGGCACTACTCTGCTTGAAGTAAGTTGATGTTACAAAAACGTTAATTTATTAAACGGTGGGTATTCAATATCTTTGTTGGCATTACTTCAAATCCCTTTTTTTATTTTTACGACTTTAGGAGGATCTTATCTTTTTTCATTTAAAATAATGACTCCGAACTAAGTGGTTTCAGTTGCGATATCATTATGTTAAAGTACCTTTATGTTTTTTAGTTATATTTGACAACATATAATTTTCAAATAAGTTGGTCGGATCTGCGAATTTCAAATATCCTTTTTGGATACCAACCTGACCAATCCTGGTGTCAGAGTTATTGAGCCGCCAAAGGCTTCTGACATGGCTCATGTAGCGACTACTATCCGTAGAAAGTAACCGGGACCGACGGCTTAACGTGCCCTCCGAAGCACGGATTCATCTTACTTTTCGGGCAATCAGGTGATTCAGCCTGTAATGCCCTAACCAAACTGAGGGCAGTTTGAATATGATAGCTACATTCAAAGCTACTTAAGATGCTAATTCAATATGGCCTATATTATTTGTATAATTGGCACATAGAATATAGACATTACCGATAGTACATATATCAATTGAACTACCAAATATTTCCATACGTTTCCTTGAGAAAGTTTCTTAAACTTGTCATACAACTAAGGCTATTGATGTACCAAATAGTTCTCTACAAAATGATTATGATTACTCGAACAGATCGGCCGTAAAATCGTGACGTTGAAACGTGTGCGTTATATTACAAAATGATTTATAACAAGTCTGTACAAGTTTGAGAAGTCGGTTGCACAACAAGCGATATTTAATGTTATTATGCATTGGTTTATGCAATAACATAAGTCTGAATAGAGTGTTTGTTTTAATAACAATAGTAAGAAATATAATGTAGGAGTAAGTAGTTTTGTTGAATGATAGTAAAGTAAAATATGGTGAATAAAGATAGTAATATTTCTTACCCCGCGCCTGTACTCAGCCAAATTCTTCCTTAGTTTATTAATGAGTGACTTTTTGAGTGAATTTTAACTTATAATATGTAGGACAAATTACGTCAATTATTAATTATCAACTTAATAGGTGGCTCTGAATACGGCCGTTAATTATTTACAGCCGCCAAAATTTGAAATTAATTGAAATGGAAATCATTTCAAGCCTTTATCTGATATCTTATGTTACCGATCGGTCATTGGTACTGGCCATAGTACGTTGAAGCGCTTGCTTTCAGTTCGGGTTACAATAATTATTAGAACATTTTGAAACAATCTTAAACATACGAGGCTAACTGCCGCACTCAGAGTCCTCCATTAAATTGACACTTAGGAAGCATTTGACGTCTCTGAGTAAGGGTGATAGTGTGATTATATTGATGGAGCAATTTTCAATGTATGTCTACACTAATATTATAAAGAGGAAAACTTTGTTTGTTTGGTTATAATGAATAGGCTCAAAAACTACTGGACCGTTTTTAAAAAAATCTTTCTCCATTCGAAAGCTACATTATCCACGAGTAACATAGGCTATTTTTCATCCCGAAATCCCCACAGTAATGAGACACAACGCGGGTAAAACCGCGGGGCGCTGCTAGTAATTAATAAACAAAAAATAAATGAAACCATTCTGCTCCTTTAGAAAAGTGGTACTGGCTTCGCAGTTACTACGTTTCGCTACCATCAAAATGTACAGGAGTGCACTCTTATAGTAGTAGATAAAGACAGATTGCTATACATTTTCATAGCAGCGAAGCAAAGGATTATAAAAGCAATTGTTACTTGACTATTGGCCACTTTTAAATAATATCAAATTAAAGTGAGTTTTATGACACTACTAATAGTTTTCTAAACACAAATTGTTTTGTTATTCAAAAGAGATTGCTCATCGTAACACATGAACAATGTGTTGAACAAACATAATCTCTGTCTATAAACAAATAGCTGGATGACTACCGAAATTACTAATTCATTACTGAAATTAAATTTACTGTATGTCATATATAATGTACAAACATATTTTTTACCGATAAAAATTCGCCTAGCAATTAAGGCTTCTTCTTTGACATACAAAGTTGTATGATCTGTCTCTATCATCTATTAAAGAATGGATCAGGGCCAAAACTGCATTAAGCGGGTGCCCGCACGGTTTCATACAAAAGTGAACCGCCGTCGCTGGACGCAGTTTCGGCCCTTAGGCTTACACAGTTGCGTAGTATATGTATATTGTTTTTCTTTAGTGGCGTTAAAAATGTCTGTACTGGTAATGTCCCACGGCTAGGAAAATGCCTTTCATCTTACTCAAGATATCGGTACAGTAGGCGGATGTTGTGACGTTAACTTTATATAAAAACTTAAACCAGAATAGCTTAAGTTTAAATGCCAAATTGTTGGACGGACAAGATAAAACACTTGTGATTATGATCGTAAAAAGACATCCTTCTTCGAGATAGGATATCCACAGTTTTAATTACAGCTAAAACGTTTCAGCTTTATTATTCTTTGGGGTTTCGCGGATAAATCTTTGCTGGCGTTCTTTATAATATAATGGCGTTATTTTTTATCCCGTTTAGGAAACAGAATAGGTAGAATTTAATTAATACTAGCAGCGCCCCGCGGTTTCACCTGCGTTGTAACCGTTCCCGTGGGAATTTCGGGAAAAAATAGCCTATAACCTTCCCGTTGAATGTGGCTATCTATTACAAAAAGAATTATTCAAATCGGACTGATAAATCCTGAGATTACCTCGAACATACAAACAAACAAACAAACAAACTTACAAAGTATACCTCATTATAATATTAGTATAGATAAGATACTATCTGTGCCCCGCGGTTTCCCCACGGCGCATCCGTTCCCGTGGGAATTTCGGGATTTTTTATCCTATTCCTGACCAAGATAAATAAAATAACAGAAGAATAATTTAAATCTAGCCGTTCTCGAGTTGTAAATGGTGTAACTAACACGACTTTCTTTTAAATAGATAGAGTAATAGATTACTGAAGTCTTAAAGAATTAAAGCGCCATACTAGATTAAAAATTAGATTCAGTTATCACTCAAAGATTCTATTATCATACTTTTAGATACACTATTCTAATGCTATTTCGGTCTTTTTTTTATTATTGAAGAACTACTCACTGTTTGTGCAATGTAAATAAAGGTTTCCAAACTTAAATTTCAAAATACCCACTAATGTATAGCAGTGAGATGGCAATCAGTGCATCACGAAGTTAATGTAATGCATAATGTAACCCTATCCTACTAATATTATAAATGCGAAAGTTTGTGAGGATAGATGTACTCGTATGTATGGATATATGGATGAATGGATGTTTGGATGTATGGATGTATGGGTGTATGGATGTATGTTTGTTGCTCTTTCACGCAAAAACTACTGAACGGATTTGTATGAAACTTTACAGTAATGTAGGTATCATCATAATAACATATGGAATACATTTTATTGCGAAATTCTTGCGGGAACGGGTACCTAGACCCATACCGGAGTGGAGTACTAGCAAGGTAAGGTCATTGTTATACGAAGGAAATAGAAAGGGTTCTAAGATATTGCCTTGTGGGAACTAAAAGTAAAATTTCAACCACAATCTAACCATCTACAAAAAACAAACCTGATTAAGCCTCTGCTTCTTGGCTATAAAAGACGTATCGTGTAGATACGACAAGTCTATCTGCGTGTCCGCTAACACTGCGGAGTGCACCTAGTCCTACTATTCTATCCTACTAATATTATAAATGCGAAAGTTTGTGAGGATGGATGTATGTATGTATGGATGGATGTATGGATGTATGTTTGTTGCTCTTTCACGCAAAAACTACTGAACGGATTTGTATGAAACTTTACAGTAAGGTAGGTTATACATCATAATAACATATGGAATACATTTTATTGCGAAATTCTTGCGGGAACGGGTATGACGGGGCTAACACCGCGGAGTGCACCTAGTCCTACTATCCTATCCTACTAATATTATAAATGCGAAAGTTTGTGAGGATGGATGTATGTATGTATGGATGGATGTATAGATGTATATTTGTTGCTCTTTCACGCAAAATCTACTGAACGGATTTGTATGAAACTTTACAGTAATGTAGGTTATACATCATAATAACAGGAATACATTTTATTCCGAAATTCCTGCGGGAACGGGTATGACGCAGCTAACACCGCGGAGCGTACCTAGTGTTATCATAAGTTTGAAAACTGACGTCTCCCAATGGAGTCATTCTCATTTGAGAACTAATATTATTATGTTATGGTAAAGATTTCAACAGAATGGGAATCCCGAGATGCCCGCAGGCCCCCAAGACGATTTTAATAAGGATTGGAAGGAGTTGGCTAATTTGGCTATGGAAAGAGATACATGGAAGATTGGGGGAAACCTTTGCCCAGCAGTGGGACAGCGAGGTTACGAAAAAAATGGTAACTTTGTCCGTTTCTGCAAGATATTATTATGGTTAAAAACTATGCGGTTAAACTGATATTTATATCCGCTTAAAGCTTACTTCACCTGCCTAAATTTAGTGGTCGTTTATGCTCGCCCTAATTAGAAAGCTAAATGATTTAGTTAGTTACCACTTGTAACTGCGTTTGGTTTGTAACTTACAAGACTTGAACGTATGGTTCAAGAAGCATCTTAATCCTTATTTTAGTTATTAGCAAATTATCTACTAACTTATTCGAATTTACTTACAAATTCTAATAGGTTAGTGGCCAACCCTGCTGTCGGAGTTTTTAAACCGCCTAAAGGCCTCCGACAGTGTTTAAGGATTGAAAAACCGGGACCGACATTTTAACGAGCCCTCCGAAGCACGGTCGGTAGCACTTAGATTGAAATGCCACTGTCACCCACCGGCCACCCATATAGGTACATAAGTAGGTTGTACTAGTTGTACTAAAAACATTCCTCGATTTGTAGGGGTGACGGTAAATATTTTGTCAAAGTAATATTTTTAGTTGAAAACAATATGGCGCTTGTTGGGTAATGCCGGTAAAAATCATTACTTTATTAAAAACATTGGAGTTTCTATGGCTCCCCTTTTGCCTTGGAGTGGAACCGTTGCGTAATCTCAATCCGAAAATATTTGACGAAGACAAACAAATGAAAAATTATGGCTAACTAAGGGAAACTGATTTGCGTAATAATCCTAACCATATTTGACAAAGATAAAGAGATGAAATACTTGTGACTATGATTACCTAGGTAAAGGTAGGTAAAGTCTTAAAACCTAAATCCTAAACTACCTCTAAAATATGGCCAAATGCAGCTGCTGAGCAGATTAATCACTGTAAACTACCTACGCTAACGCCGATCTATTAAGTTGGTCTAATTTTGAGTGCCTACTGCAATAGATCACCGCTTCGTTGCGCTCCGTAAATTACAGTATTAACACGCGATCGATGCGATGCTCCAATTTATCTAATAAACTATTCAAACGAAAAGAGGAATGGATTCGCATTAGTGCGATACATTAGAGAGTTAACAACTCAAACGATTATTCCGAAACACTTAAATCTGTAGCATTATCTATTTACGCAATTTTCGAATAAAAAATTTTGGAATCAGACTTTTGAATCGACATTTGATGGAAATTATGGAAAAGGTTTTAGAAACAGATAGTTTCTAAATGCTTTCTATTTCAAAAATACTAATAAGGTGATAAAAATAATATTATCTGATTCAACGCCTTCGATTTAGACATCTATGGTCATTATAATAATGCTCGATATCCGTTAGCATTTGTAATGAAGGAAAAGTTTTTAATTTAAAATAAATTAGCAATAGAATGTTAGTCTGTCCTCAAGGGAAAAGACGATAGAAGTTTTTGTATATTGCTCAGCAACAAATCGTGTTGCTGATCACTCTGCGTTAAAATGTTTACGGCTGATGAGTGGCACATTTGTTTAGCAACTGTTGCGCAACAAATGTTTACCGTGAATAAGGGGCTTAAGGCAATCAACCTAAAGGTGAATAGATATAATTTCTGGGTTCATCTGAAGAGGTTCTCTCAAATGATTGCTGGCACTCCATCCCTAGAGATTCTAATTTCAAATAACATTGAGCTTAAGCACTGGAGCGTTCTTCAATACGGGTTTAGTTATTTTCCGATATCCGGGTGTAAATGTTAAACCTTTTGTGTAAGTTCAAATGTTTGTTTGTCGGTCTGTTTGTTCAGGACATACTTGTTGGTTTTCGTAGGTTTGCAACAACTTACTTAGTCCCTCTTGTTAAGGCATTTTGTTTGTATTTTCGGGAGACGACAATTTCAAGAATTGATTAAATAACATTCCAAATCCAAAAATTAAAAAAAATCTAATCATTCCAAATAATATTTTATGATAGGAAGTGTTAAAATTTGTACGATATATCCATATCGATACTGCCCATAATAAAACTCTATGGATGCTATAAATAAATCAATCGAGGTCGTTAAATTAAAGGAAGAAGTTAAAATCGGATCGTTCAATAAAAGCTCCCTTTGTTACGAGCTTATCCGGTTTCGTACCGGTGGTACAGTTAAGGTCAAATTCTTAACACATGATACTTGCAGCTTCAGAGAAGGTTGTTCGCATACCGATTGCTCAGACCTTATTGTCATGCTTTCGTAATGATACCTACACATAAATCGGTTCTCTATACCAGCAATTATACGTTTAATTGTTAGATTTTCCTGCTTCTTCATTGAATTTACATTTTATATGTCTTCTCGGGCAAAAATAAACTTATTTATTTGAATTTAGATCGGTATAAACATTTAGGTATAGGTTGGTGTGACTTGTTAGTAATATACGCACCTTACATATATGAGTCGAATTGCATCAGAATTACTAGTGGACGTACGAGTATGTACTACAATTAATTTATTGACTTCCAGGTACAGTCGAATACAACACAAATATGCTGACAGTTGGCAGACAGCTGACAGAATAGAGTATCATTTTGAGAAACAGGTGGAGTGATATTTTGACAGATCGATCCCGGATGTTAATACCTTTTTCTAAGTATCATTGTATTCGATGTTCGGAGTGTTTATATCTCATAACTATGTGTTAAAAATATAAACCATTACGACTACCTTGGCGTTCAAACTGTTACTTAATTTGAGAAAGTCAATGCTGCTATTTTCTTTTAGGAATTTCACAACGCTCGCTCCAATGATCATTTACTATGAGTGTTGTGTTTTTGTTTAGTTACTTAAGAATGGCTGATGTTTACTTTTGTTCTATAGTCACGTCTATTTTTATTTACTGTCATTCTTATTTATTTATACTCAATGGAATTTGGTTCCCCAATAGATAATTAATCAGATAGAGACTTTTTTATTTACTTCTGTCTGTATTTGTAAAGAGAAACGAAAACAAGAATTGAATGACAATTACATGAATATGAAATCAAGATGTTGATGAAGGTTGGAGGCGCAGAATGGAAAGTAAATAAATAAATCATCAGGCAGTGTTTGAAATAAAGTATATATGAGTAAAAATAATACACTGACATAGGTAGGGAGTATATGAGGCATTAAAGCATCTATGTACATACATTATGAACAGGTCCTTAATATATTGGTAAAAATGTGACGTATACAAATAGTGTAATGAGTACGCATCCCATACATGATGGAAGAGCTTTTACCAGTTACATAATGATGACACAAAACAACACTAATGATGATCCGTCAAACGACAGCAAATAAATGTCGGCAATTATAAGAGTAAAGGTGTGAACACGTGAAAATACTCACCAAAACTTAGTGACAATCCAATCAGACGAAAAGGAATCACAAACAGAAACTCAGAAACGGGATAATACAGTTAACACCACGGGGAAGAGGGTTGGAAAACAATATAATAAAATAAAATCACCAGGGGTCAGGATCGCACAAATTCAAACAAAACACATGCACAGAGGAGTCAGTCCGGTCGGGCAAGCGGGGGTTGCGCTGAGCTCTCGGCTACAGCCGTTTCATAATCAATGCGTGACTCTTGTAATATTTACGTAATTATTTTTCAGGCTGTCGAATCGTGAGCGCGATGTATGGGTGCACGAGCGAGAGAACCGTACCCGGTGAACGCGCGGGCCGCACTGCCTGCCCATAACGGCAAAAGGTCGTTCGTTACCCACATTCTCTTTCCGCGCAAGCCTTCTCAAGTTAGAACGAAACAACACACCCGAAAATAGGAAAACCCGACGGTGCGACAGAGACAGACACAATACAGCCTCGCAAGAAAACCCGAACTCGAGTCTTGATAGTTCTAACTTAAGACCGTGCTTTGGCTTTGTGAATTATTTGAAAGGTGTACTCATTGCTCCAGCGTTTATTATGTGTAAACTAAAAAATAATAAAAGCTCATAATTGTTCGAATGATTCGTTGTGTAACTTTTATTATAAATGATAAATGTCACGCTTCGGTTTGACTTGGTCCCGAAGTGAGTGAATCACTTATGAGCGCGAGTGTTCATCTGATATTCGAGGATCTTGTTTTTTTATTATTCCATGCGTATGATACGTATTTCCCCAAGACTCAGCGAATAAAAATTGTTTTTTTTCTGAATTTACTCGTTCTCCGCATCTTCATAATTTCAATGATTCACTGGTATAATGTTATGGAGAAAATTCGCTGACAGCGCAGTATAAAGTTTAATAATCAGCATTTTGTATTCACCGTTTTTACAGACATTGTTTACTTTAGCGTATTTCTTACTGTAGAAATTGCTACTTTTGGTATACTCTTATAAAAGTATACTTAAATAACAAGAGCGCCCTGTGCTTTGCATTGCACCTTGGGTAAAATCCATTTCGATGGAAATTTCGGATTACATTTTCAACCTAGGTGCTAACTTACCCTTATGTATAGACATAAAGTGTGTCACCTTTTTTAAATAATCTGTTATTAGACAGCCAAACATTTTTCAACTATCTGCTGTTACAGTCAGACCTCCACCAATCCTAGTCAGTTTTCGCTTGTGTAATGTAAGTTTAAGGTTCATATTTACAAAAAGTCAGTTGAGTATGAAATTAAAACATCAATTAAGAAATTAGATCCTTCGGTATCTTCATTCAGTATTTAGTCACATGTTAAAATCTCCAATTTGATATTTTGGGTAAACAGTGGGTCCCAAACCATTAATTTCGACTCATATAGTCTGGCGCACGTAATCCCCGGGGTCGTGGATTCTCGATTTAAATTACCACTTGTACCGGATATAAGGGAATTATACATTTGAACAGTATTAATTGTATACTTCCTTTTACGATTAATTACATGCATAAGTAATTTAATAATTAATTGCACTTCCACAATTATAAAGTAACTAGCGCGACCCGCGGTAATACCAGCGTTGTACCCGTTCCCGCGGGAATTTCGGGAATTTTTATACATATAAACCTTCCTCTTGAATCACTATATCTGTATAAAAAACCGCATCAAGTTGCGTAGTTTCAAAGATCTAAGCATAGGGACAGACAGCGGAAAGCGACATTGTTTTATACTATGTAGAGATAAGTAAGCAATATTTAAAGTTGAATTCGCACCTACTATTAAATATCGTACATCGTATCGTATAAAGACTACACGATTACTCAGACCATTTGTCTCAGCTTCTTATCTCAGCCTTTCAACATGCATGAAGTGTAATCTATGAATTATAAGCATTTAAAAACCTAATTAAACATAACCAGCAGAGTTTCTTGTCATTTCTTCTCTGCTGATATTCTTCCGAATGGGTGGTACGTTCAAATGAGAACTTTGGGGACAAAACTGAATAAAAATCTTTGGCTTCGAACAAGGGCAAAGAAATCGTTTAATGTAATAAGCACTTAACTATCCACTAAGGACTTCATAGTTTGTATATTAAATCCATGCTTTCCACTCTTAACAAAACTCAAATGTAATCTTAGTCAAAATGTCAACCATCAGCTGTAACTGTAACATTAGTAAGAACTTTCACACAGTACAAGACAACGCTCTATAACCTAATCAATAATTAAGCTTGCTTGGTAACAGCATTCCTGGGCCATTGTTTATTCACCGTACAGTAGATTACATAACCGGTTACGACAAATAATTAATGTAAATAGAAGCTATCGGACTACCGTAATTAGCTGTCATTACGTATGAGGTATTGTGAAGTAATTAGGTCGTACGAGGTAGCTTTGTTAGGGGAAATGGCCTATTAAAAATACACAGCGTATCTTGTGTGTACGAGTCTTAACGCGAAATTTGAGTAAGGAATATTATTATTATGACAAGTATTTGTTTAGTTTCACCTGTTTGAAATAGGTTTGTCTGTAACCAAATTTTGCAAGTTAAATTTGGTAACCAAATCTTGCAAGGTAAATTTGGTTCACTTCCATGTTACCGATTGAGCTGAAATTTTAAACGCACGTTTGGTCTAATTAGATGAAAAAAAAATCAAATAATGAGAGCTTGTTAATTTTTTTTCTTTATGAAAGACCTGTTTGAAGGTAAATTTAGCATTGAAATAAAACCTCAAGCATATTATAAACCAAGCTTAGACAGTCTATGAACACATATGAAGCAGCGCTAGAGGCAAGACATGTAACAAACATTTCGACTGTTAAGCTAAACAATATGTACCGACAACTGACGTTTGACTGAGACGGTTTCGTTCACGATGAACAAATCAATCTACAAACAGTTACGGCTATAGTGTGTTCAGAATATAGTACTAAGTATACAACATACTAGTAAACAATCAATAATGTTGCATTGTATTATGCCTACAGTCACTATTTAATGTATAATTAGATCGCTGTATTTGATCAACTTTGATTATTGATCAACAAAACATGATGGCGGCTTGTACTTCTTACTACTATACTCATACCGCCTTATTTATAAACGTAGTGTAACCAAAACACTGATAGACTGTGTTTTGTCTTTTTTGCTCTTCGGAAAATTGCGTATGTCAGAAAGTGACAAGCCATTTGATAGCTAAAATGTTATTAATACGGGTTTTTTAATAAGACCCGTAGATATTTCACTAATTGATGTTACTTTTACACATACTACACTAGCAGCGCCCCGCGGTTTCACCCGCGTTGAACCCGTTCCCGCAGGAATTTCGCGGTAAAAAGTAGTATGTTCTTTCTGAGGCTCTGGACTAACTGTTCACCAAATTTCATTCAAATCGGTTCAGTAGTTTTGGCGTGAAAGCGTAACAGACAGACAGAGTTACTTTCGCAATTATAACTTTAAAGTTAGGATGTCAAAAAATCTCATAAAACTCTCCTAAGGAACCGCTTGACGTTTCTGTGTACGGCGCTTTAGTATTTGCTACTCTGTTTATCTGTATCTCCCTTACGTAAGTTAATTTAGTTCTGGACACAACAGAAAAGGCACCTCTGTACACGTATCAAAGCCTTTTGTAAGCTTCTTAACGTTCATAAAAGCTTCGAAGACTTACAGAATAAATAATTGTGAAAATTGAAGTATATTCTCGAACTAGGCAGGTGACGTAACGCTATAAAGAAAACGAATAGGTAAAATGATTATATTTGAACTTATTATCTACAGTTGAGTTTTTGCATATTATTGAGACACTTTTATTAATTCTGTGGTTCTCGATTTCCTATGCTGGTACATATAATTTAATAACAATACTATGTAATATTTTACCTACATTATAAAACTACTCATTGTTCGTGTATACAAGCAATTATGGTTATGTTTCAAACCAATTTCTTATTCAATAAGATTACTTCCCATTTTTCCGGTCCAACTTTATTTTATTGTTTGTTGATTAGTGAACATGATGTCATGTCACGAATAACGCCATACATAGAAATTACTTTAAGTAAGTTTATGGCACGGTAATTTAATATGACTTCATAATGGCTATATATGAATAGAATATACGGAACCCACTTGAAGTCGGTTTTTGAAGTGAAGGAAGTTTGAAAATAGTATTGGTTAGTGAGTCATAGGTTATTTTTATTTAAATAATAGGACTTACATACAATATAGTTTAAAAGTATTTCTAAACATGGCTCGGGTAAGAGATCATCAATCCTCATTAGGCAAGCGTGATGATTATGCCTAATCCTCCTCACTATACTGATCCTCCATGAGATGAGAGGCCTTTGCTCAGCAGTGGAACATAACAGGCCAAAACATTACTTTTTTACTTTACTTTCAAATTATTTAGTCTATTATGTGCCATTGTACAACGCATCTACGCTCTTTGAAGACCAGTAGATCGTTAAGTACAATGCACAAAA
Source organism: Cyclophora albipunctata (assembly GCA_963082685.1). Classification (NCBI taxonomy): domain Eukaryota; kingdom Metazoa; phylum Arthropoda; class Insecta; order Lepidoptera; family Geometridae; genus Cyclophora; species Cyclophora albipunctata. Next base: position 5,553,712 of record OY720113.1, on the reverse strand, counting down.
TCTTTTTAGCACTTAGGACGTAGTTACTATTAACTAGGACGAGTTAGGTAATTACTTGTTTATGATGTGTATATGTTACGGCTAATACCCGAAGTGCGGCTACACCTAGTTTTAGCCGGTTAGAACTAGATGCATATATATGTCATTTTAATGAAAAAAGAGAGTTTAAAAATGAAAAAAAAAAAATAACCCTAACCTACCGAATAGTAAGTAATTCGGTAGGTTAGGGTTATTTTTTTTTCATGTTTAAACTCTCTCTTTTCATTAAAATGACATACGGCTAATACCCGAAGTGCGGCTACACCTAGTTTTAGCCGGTTAGAACTAGGTGTAGCCGCACTTCGGGTATTAGCCGTAACATATACATATTTTGATTTTTGACATCGTACTGAACTGTACTTAGTTGATGCCTACTTCAGTGTTTTAAGAATTTACTAAAAACACTTCCTTAAAACATACATACGAGTATACTGTGAACCTTATTTTAATAATTAGCAAGCAAACATAATATTAAGATACAAACGGAACGAATACAAAGGAAATAGATAAAGGAAATTAGTATTCACGAGGATGCATACCGCCCACGGCAAACGATGTGAAATTTCAAACAATAGTCGGGATTACAATACCAAATTGCCAGATAAAATTATTTTAAAAACACACACCTAACGAACTCAACATGTTCGGACTTATTAAGTAACTGGTTAATGAATGGGAATGTTTTTATTTTGAAAAAATACGTTTACTTGTCTGTAGTTAACCAGATTTGTTTTTATTGAAGCACTGAGTCTCTTTTAAAGAATATGAAAAACTTAGCGTAAAATGGTTTGAATATTTTCAATCTCTATTTATTTTTGACAGTATTTTGAATAGATTAGTTGTTTTTAGACCGCTTAAAGACCTCCGACATGGTCTAACGATTCAAACAACCAATATTATAATTTAATGTACCAATTCTATCTCTAACGAAAGAAGTCGAAAAATAACGACTGTAATTTCAATACAAATTGTTTCACCATGTTTGACTTGTTTAATTTGATTAAAATTGTATTGCAATGACATCTATTAACCGGTTTCAAATTAAGTAAATTGACAATAGCATTTTTTAACTGTTAACATTTATTTACGAATTACGTTGAAGTGCCTATGTAGTTGTAAAGACAAGGTAAGTACCAATTTGTATAAACCTATAACATTAGCCTAGACTTTTAATTTCTCACACAACTTAATTGCGTGTGTGACAAAAAGTTTGCCATTCACAATGCCATGCTTGTGTATTACGAAAACGCTATAAAAACAAGTTTGACGTTTTACTGTCTTAAATGATCTTGATTACGAGTATAAAGGTAGAGATCTAATGCCCGCCCCACTTCACAGTTATATTACATAAGTTAGGTTGATTAGGTTTAGCGAGTTTACAAGCTGTGAGATGGCCAGTTTAGAAGTCATTCGCTTGATCAATGGACACTTTTAGGCCGGCATCATCAAAGGTGAATTTCGATTTCAGAATGCCCCAGAATTACAAGAAAAACGAGTACCGCAATTCTGATTTTTCGAAAGAATTGTTAATGTAGGGCCACATCTGCGGAACGTACGGCGCCGAACCTTCCGCTCTATGACACATCAGTCGAAATTACGCCGCGTACTGATGTGTCATAGATAACTTGAAATACACTACGAGCGTATTTAGCGGAAGGTTCGGCGCCGTACGTTCCGCAGATGTGGCCCTACACTAAGAATAACTCTGACAAGCGTTCAATATGATTTTCAGACATGTGTGAGGCAAAGGTCCTGAAATTCAGTTTCTTAATTCAGTAAAGGAATAGAAATCGAGATACAGCATATATGCTGCTAAAACTTACGTTCAATTCTAGGTTTCATCTATAACCTATGACAATTATCTATGCACGAACTATGCAGATGTGCTACGGTCTATGGTACAGCGATAACGATGTCTACCTACTATATATTTAAAAAAAGAACATCAAGCAAAATCTGACACTTTGTTATTACATAATGTATATTGTTTTTTTTAATCACTAGTCGTCTATACCGTTGCTGATCATCCCACCGGCATCCTTGTACAAAACGAAAAAAATTACAGACACACATTACGCTATACGCATATTATAAAGTATTTTTTAATACGCATGTCAATAAATATTTTAATAACATGCAAGCAATGATGAATAAAGCAATTTCCCAGAAATCGTTAACAAAGTAATTTATTTTACGTTTCAATCGACGCAGCCACCATATTTATTACCAGAACTATTCGAACCACACAGGAACAAATTACCACCAAATAAGTAAACAGACGAATATTCTAGTTAACCCGAATATAATTTAATTTGCATCCCGAATACCCTGAAGTTATTTAACAACAAATATATGACAGGTATATTTATTTTCATTCAAACGATTCAGTTCATTTTGTTTCAATTAATAATTGGTGATCGCTGTTTACAGTGTATATGAATGTGTGTAAATAGTTTTAAACACATAGAAACATGAAGAAAAAATTACACCATTCACACATTGGAACAATCTGAAATTGTGAATTGAAACTGCGTTTACGGACACACTTCGCTTTTATTTTACATTTTTATCTGATATTTCGGCCCCTTTACAGGAACCGTGGTCACAGAAAACTGACCACTACTTCTGATTCTGATACAAATGTACCGAAACTTCAGATAAAAATGTCATCTATATATATAAAAGAAAGTCGTGTTAGTTACACTATTTATAACTCGAGTTTCAATTCAATTCAAAATGAGTAGTGTTCGTTTAAACTTAAGAAACGAGTACAATCTGAAATTACAAAATATATCAATGTGCGTAATTACTTGTATATGTTCAAAACTACCTGAAATTAATCACCTATTATTTTAATTACATGTATACAACGCGTTAAGAAATGTCCGATTATGAAACGGCCTTGTGTTTGTTGCGCAACAATGTGAATTCGTGGACACGGAACTGTGGAAGCGATGTAGCCTTGTAGGCTGCCATAAAGTAGCACAGAAATTACTCTATTGTGAATCGAGGCTGGCACGGAAGGTTGCACGTAATCAAATCACCCCAACACATGAACTTGTCCGCATCTACATCAATGTCCATTCGCAAAGGAATATGATGTCATATATAATATATACGTTACGAATGGTTGACCAACATTTTCAGACTATCAAACTCATAATATGTCCAGTAAATCTGCCATTAAATGGACACTTAACTAATGGACGTTATTTCTTAAATTACATGTCAAAATCACTGATTAAATATCTACTAAGGAAGCATTTGACGTGTCTGAGTACGATTATTGTTTTATAGCTGAAGTAAATTCTAGTATCCCCTAGGGGATTTCTTAAGTACTTATTTTTAGCAAGTTATAATTTAGGAGATGCGATGATTATATAAGAGAAGAACGGCATTGATTTCTATTTTTGAATTACGAACGAGGATGCCATGCTTTCGAACAATGCATAATGATGATGTTAGTTAGATGTTATTTATTTTAAAACTTATTTATTATAATAGAAAAGATTCTTAACAAATCTTAGTAAAGAATCTAATTCTATTCTCTTTGTCGCAGTTCAACGCGACGAGCGAAAGTGATTCGAGGGCATGCCAAGGTTCCCAGCATTTTTTCTCATTGATCTAATAGTATACGAGTTTTTATACATGGAATTTATCTGTATAGTCACGTATTCTGTAAGGGTCCATCTGTGATCTGAATAAGTAATATTACACTCAATATCTGCTCTCATGATAGGTTTGTTACAATATTGTTACGCAGATAATCGTACGTCTACTAACTTACATACGGCTCTACGCAGCACTTGTGCCGGTTTTATTTGATAAGATGTACAAAACGAAGTTTACCAAAAGATAAAATTTATAGATATTTTGATAATACACACATAGTGCGGTTGCGGGTCGCTTGCGGGTCGTTTGACTAACTTATATTTGTTTGAAAGGTGTCGCACTGGCCGGTTGCGGGCCCGCAACCGCACTATGTGTTTCTTTCGCTTAAATGGCGTAAATTCGAGTTTCATTTGTCAATCCAACTAGGTATTTTCAGATATCTACGAGTACAGATGTTTAGTAGAGATTTAATGAGTGATTTTTGATATGTCAAGTGTGAAAAATTACGTCAATTATGGAGTGATTAAGTGTCGATTTAAAGGACGTCTCGGGCGGCAGTGTCTTTTTAAAAAAGTTTACTTTCTTAGAAATAGAACATACCTCGGAACTTTACCGCCATATTTTGTATGAAAAGTCAACCACCGAAAGGATAAAACACATACCTACACATTCAGCAATGGGTAAGCTTTTCAGCAGCATATTAAATGCGATGCCCATAGATAAAATGTTAAACCTTTAAACCGAGTACAAGTGTTCACATATTTACTCTCAAAGACAAAGGACCGTTCTAAACCGGGACCAAGTTTTATTTTTTTATTTAATCTTAATCTGGTCGTAAAGAGGACAGTCGGAGTTCGGTAACTCGGGAAGAACCGTCTACGGGTTCCGCAGAACGGACCGTAAACTTTTTATAGTTTCCGGGTCACAGCGCCCCGACAATTCGGTTTTCCAATCAACATCTTTATTGTAATCGAGCGCGTGATACTGAATACAGACTCTAAACTTTGGCTTTCTTAAACGTGAGTTGTAACTACTTCAATGACACACTTTTTATAGTTTTAATCTGATCTGTGGAGACTACTACTTCTCATTGACTTGACAAAAACTATTTTACTAAATACTAGCGGCGCCCCGCGGTTTTACCCGCGTAGGAATTTTGGGATGAAAAATAACCTATAAACTTCCCGTTGGATATGGCTATCCATTACAAAAAGAATGATTCAAATCGGATTGGTAGTTTCTGTGATGAGCGCGTTCAAACAAACAAAAAAATCAAGCTTTTCTGCTTTATTATATTATATTAGTAAACTAGCAGCGCCCCGCGGTTTTACCCGCGTTGTGCCCGCTCCCGTGGGAATTTCGGGATGTTTTTTATATAAAACCTTCCTCTTGAATCACTCTACCTATTACAAAAAACCGCATCAAAATCCGTTGCGTAATTTTAAAGATTTAAGCATACAGACAAACAAACAGACAAAAATAGCGACTTTGTTTTATACTATGTAAAATTAAATTAATTTGCTAACCTGATAAGGAAGTGTAGCTACATACAAAAATAATTAATCAAGATCCTTTAAAACACCAAATAGCTTCGTATATGTCGGTAGAATAGCGTAACACGATCCTTTACACAGAAATGAACAAATTAATTTTACATTTACGTTTGGTTTCGCGATGAGCAAGACTGAAGGTGGAAATAAGTGGAAAATTCACGGAACGTTTAACAGATAATTTGAGTCCTTTGTATCTGCCTATTGCTTGCATTACGTCACTAGAGGCGGGAAGGGTTAGACTAAAATAACATATTATGTTTCTATGTTTAGGTGATACCAGTATACGGGGGCGTGTGTTATTATTCATTACTACATAATAACCCTTCGCATAATGAATGTGTTTTGATGGAATACTATTGTGTCAGTTAATTTAATAATTATAAAATACTCTTCATAAAACCGTTCAACTACCTCATTTAAAAAAACAATCAATCAAAATAACTTCTTCTGTCGCACTTAGAGACGTTCATTAATTCGATACTTAATTTTTCATATAATATCATGTCAAAATCAGTCATTTAATTTCTTCTAAGTAAGAATTTCTATTGACATCTCTAAGTACGGGCGTAAAATTAAACTGAAAAAGGACATTATTTAAGAAAAATAGCAATCAATCAGGAGGAAGTTACGCGAAGTTTATACAATTTTGTAAATTGACGTTCTTCATAGGAAGACGAAAGACAAAAGATAAATACTTGTTTTAAAAGCTTTTACTGAGATACTGCTACTGTGGGTCTGGCTGGAACTCTAAAGTTTGATTCGACCTCGGGAAAGTTACCAAAGTACCTATACTGGAGCCTTTTATTGTACAGAATACACGGAAACTTTCAACGCGAAGTTAAATTCATTTTTACTTGGCAAAGTGTATGTTTGGTAATTTTAAAGTCGGATAATCTTAATTGGATTAGAGTAGGAAGAAAAGATGGGAGGTGTCACTCGCATGGAAAGTTAAGCCATTATTTCTGAATATGCTTTTAAAAGTTTTACATTAAGCTCAAGGCGGGTTCGTACTTCCCTTTTCATTATATAAATAGGTATGACTCGTTTAGGGATGTACTTCTAGAGACTTCGAATATTCTTAAAGTTATTTCTTCGCAAGCTTCTTATAAAGACCAGGCTTGTCCCATAACTCAGGGTTGTACTAAACTAGAATATTTAAAATATCGAATTAAATTATCTCGCAAGCTTCTCGCAAGGCAGTCCCATAACTCTAAAGGGTAGTTTTACTCCCTTGGCTGTAGACCGCAATCGTAGGCGGGTTGCGAACATTAGTGCAGTCTGCGGTCGCGACGTGCAGCTACTGCATGCAAATATTTGCAAACATCCTTCGGATGCCTGCTATTTAAAAAAATAACATTTAATATCGCTAGGCACTTTATCCTTAGCAATACCTTGTTACCTTGAAATATTTATTACATATGTACAACAAGCATAGTTCAAAGTCTTAAAACACACACAAACCTTCATAGAATTAGGTTTATTTATTTTGGTCCTCCCGAAATATTGTTAATTCACGCTTATGTCGGCACACGGTTTGTTTTATAAGGTCATATTTACATAGTTATTTGATGGCTCCTCTCGAGCGTAATTAATATTTTAGCATTTCACCATTTTCAGTTATCCCTTGTGAACAAACGTGACAAAGTTTGACGTGGCAACCAAACATTTGTCTTTATTATGTAATCTATATATATATATATATATATATATATATATATAAAATTCAAAGTCCTGACTGACTGACTGACTGATAATGATAATCAACGCACAGCCTCAACCGCTACACCTAGAAACATGAAATTTGGCAGGAAGGCTCTTCAAGTGACGTAAGTGCACACTAAGGAAGGATTTTCGAAAATTCCTACGGGAACGGGCTCAACGCGGGCAAAGCCGCGGGGCGCTGCTAGTTATGTATATAAACTAGCAGTGCGGTTGAGGCTGTGCGTTGATTATCATTATCAGTCAGTCAGTCAGTCAGTCAGGACTTTGAATTTTATATATACATAGATAGATAGATAGGTAATGACCATGTATTACGTAAAATAAATACCGCTTTATTAATAAACGTAGTGACTAAAACACTGTTAGTAAAGTGTTTTGTCTCTTTTACTCTTTGAAAAATAGCGTATATCGGAAAGGAACAAACCATTTGAATAATATTTAAATAATGTTAATCTGTTTTGAATTTAACGAGATATGTACATTTAGAGTGGTTTAAAAAGAATTCCACCTCCCTTTATTTACTCCATTTTATTTCACACAATTCCAATACAGAATTAAAACGCCTTAAAGATTTACGTTCAAGCTTCCTTTAAGTGGAAACCAATGTATCTTTTCAACGGAGACAAAAGAGGCAAAAATTACAACTAAACGAATACAGCTGGCTATGTGAACCAAAGGGCCGATCAAAGCGATTACTACATACCGCTAAACATATTAACAATAGGTAACAAGAAAAATATGTGCTATTGAAAGCACAAGCAAAGAGCACAGAAAACAACAAAGGCATTGTCATTACTCAGGGCTCTGAAACCGCGAGTAGGTTTTGTTATAAATTCAATAGACATATCGACGGCGGAACGTTCATAAATTATAATATTATTCGAGAGATACCACAAATCCTTTGAAGTGATACATAGGGTATTGATCTCGCGCAAACATTGGTTACAAAGAGAGCGCCCACGCCTCTTGTACTTTGTTCTTTATTTTACTTCGGTACATCCTACTAATCCTATCCTATCCTACACTAATATTATAAATACGAAAGTTTGTGAGGATGGATGTATGTATGTATCACACTAATATTATACACCATACATGCATACAATTACATTACAATACACTTATATTTTAAATGCGAAAGTTTGTGAGGATGGATGTATGTATGGATGTATGGATGTTTGTTGCTCTGTCACGTAAAAACTACTGGACGGATTTGGATGAAACTTTACAGTAATATAGGTTATACATCAGAATAACACATGGGACACATTTTATCCCGAAATTCCCGCGGGAACCGATACAACGCGGGTAACACCGCGGGGCTGGGATAGTACCAAAGAAGGTAAGTAAGTGTAGGTTAGTGGCCCAAGGTTGGTGTCGGAGTTCTTAGACCGACTAAAAAGCCTCCGACATGGACTAACGATTGAAACAACCGGGACCGACAATTTAACGTACCATCCGAAGCACGGTAGCGCTCTGATAGAAATGCCACTATCGGCCACCCATCCAAGTAGGGGTCGAGCTGCACGTTGCTTAACAATCGCAATGAACTAACATAGCTTAGTCCAGCTACGCCACCAGCGCTATATGGTCCATACTATCATGTTTGCTTTTAAGCTTAATATAAACAAATGTAATAAAACTATCATGAAAAAGGATATAGTTAACATAATAAGCTTTCGGCCTTTGCCCTGGTCCTAAATATTTTCCTCAAAATACCTCTGGCTTTTGTGTTTGGCCCTCATCATGTTTTCTTATGATATTCAACAAGACACCTCTATATTTTGTAGTATGTATTCCAACCCTATATTATAGTATAAGTAACAATTTAAGAAACATAGTAGTTTAGAATTTTTTTGTGGTGCCACGGTGCAGTGCAGTGATGGCGGTTGATAATTTCAAAGAAACAAAACTCAAAAATATAGAGAGATTTTCAATATGAGTTCTATTCTCTCTGTTAGTGCTTGCGCTGTGTAATAGAAAACGCTAGTGACTGTCGCTGTCGCCTGCACAATGGCACCCCGTACTATTAGTTTAATGGCATAACATCATCCTGTTTTGATTTGAAATGACGTAAAATATTAGGCTTGCTTTACATTTTAAAGTAGGTAGTCTGACAAAATAGGCAGATTGTTTTAGTTGCTGACTCGCGTGTTTATAATTAAATGAGCCATAATTTTAACTAGTTTTAGCGAACAGGGTTTCAACATATTGCATCGATTTTAATGAATGACCTACATATATCCGTTACTGTTACATGCAAAATGAACGATGAATTTGTAATGAGATCACGTGATTGTATCAAACCACTACGTTCCGTAAACATGCTATTAAAGTTTCAAATCTAAGTAAACATACTTGTAACACAACACGAATAAACTTGTAATTTTATTAGGGTACCTACATTTATTTATATCTAACAGTTTCAGCTGACAGCTAGTAAGGGCCGAAACTGCGTTAAGCGGGTGCCCGCGCGGTTTCATACAAAAGTGAACCGTCGCGTGCGCTCGCTTCACGCAGTTTCGGCCGATAAACACACTCAAAAAATCGGAGAGATATTTCGATTTTTTTGATAAACGAATCTATTTTTCTAAAGACTAATCTACTCTTCAAACTACCAATGTTTGTATCTGACGTTCAAATCAAAGTTCACAATTAAAGCACCATTTTATCGCTCCGGATGTCAATTAATTTGAAGGGGTGTTGAGCACAGGGTACATTAATTGATTCGTGTCATCGTGTGCTGACGTATGTGCTGTGTTTGGTGCACTAAAATGTACACATAGACAATTATATTGGTTTGAACTAAATGCCGAGACATCGATTACGTTCACAGATGAATACGCTTATGTACCAACGTACCTTTTTAAGCTGTGTATGTTATTGGTGTAACATATACTGAGCTGTTTGGAATATATATTTAGTTCTGATGGCAATGCATAATGCTTGCAAAAAATTAGGTAAGTGCGAGGAATTTAGTCTTGTGTGCGGAAAGTTCTGACTATTTAATGTAAGCAAAAAAATAAAATCGTATGTAAACGTAAACAGAAGTGTCCTACTGCTGAGCAAAGGCCTCTCATCTCGCCGAAGATATCAGTATAGTGAGGAGGATCAGGTGTTATCACCACGCTTGCCTAATGCGGGTTGGCGATCTCAAACCCGAGCCATGTTTAAAGTTTCGGAAATATGTTTTCGCCCGACCTGGGAATTGGACCTGGACTTCAGTCTTGCCAGGCGACTGCCACTAGACCACCGAACGTACTAAGTATGTATTATTCACTATCTTACAGCTACTTACTAGCATCATTTATTTATTACGAACTGTGTGTTCCGTCGTCATCGCGGCACGTCGCCAACCGACTATTGGCACCCTCCTCATTAGTGCCAACTGACGGGCTGTAGCATACAAATCTTTATTAATTATGAGCCCCTCCCCTTGTTCCTTGGATAATTTACCCAAACAGCCCGAGTCAATAACCTCAGATATAATACCAACACATTAGCGATGGTCCAAGGAAGAATCTATTTTGACATCACAGTTAGTATAATATTGATATGTTTTTCTAATAAAAACATTCTGTTTTAAACCTGGTATTTATTTATTATAATAAGATAATGCTAAGATTGTCTTAATTGAATAATAACGATGTTTTTAATATTATAAAGGTTACGTGAGCGTTGTGTACCTATTAATAAATACCAGATGAAGTTAATTATACAAACAAATGTTTTAACTGCAAATAATAACATGAGATGAACTTGATCAATAAGAATTACTTTCAATAAATTCCTTGGTCCTTATCTACGTACGATATTGTACTTGCTAGTATCTTATTGTGTTAATATCAGCATATTAACGTAATATTTTTCATGACATGTACTTCTAAGAACTAAATTTAAATAAACGAGTATGTATATAAATAAGCTTTCTACCTCTGCAGCATTACACAAGTTTAGCATAAAGATTTAAGAAGATACCTCAACCTGAGCACCGGATAAATTGACCGTTTTACCGTAAATACATACGATAAAATACCTGGGTAGCACGTTGTACCATTTCAAGGTATTGGCTGTCTCTCGTACGGGTTCCAGGCGCGTGTTCGTCCGATATATACGAGTAAGAGCACGTACAGAGTGCTCTATTTGTTTGCTGGCGGCGCACGGATGAATTGAATAACGAAGTGTGACAGCCACCCATTAGTCCACCGAGCGACCGTGGGTTAGACCACACCACAATGCGTTGTTCACCACATTCATAAGTAAAGTGATGTACACATGTGCTACTTCAGAACTAGGCTAAAGGATCGGACCCTGAGTAATTGGGGCTTCTATGTAATAACTATGTAAAAACTATGTAGTTTACTTATAATGTGACATCCTTTGATGTTACGTACCAACAATTACTTTTCAAATTCCATTTCCAATTTTCCCAAATCGTTAGTTTAAACTTAAATGGGGCGGGAATGTTTGTAGAAAATATCAATTTTTCTGTTTATAGCTGACTAGCCGTGCCCCGCGGTGTTACCCCCGTTGTACCCGTTCCCGCAGGAATTTCGGGATAAATTGTATTCCATATGTTATTCTAATGTATAACCTACATTACTGTAAAGTTTCATCCAAATCCGTTCAGTAGTTTTTGCGTGAAAGAGCAACAAACATACATCCATACATCCATCATCACAAACTTTCACATTTATAATATTAGTAGGATAGGATAATAATAATATGAGATATCTATGAGTTTTATACAAAGTACCAAATATGTTCAGTCCTTCCTATTATGAAAAGAAGCGCACGTGACGTAGTTTGACTAAGCAATGTTAGCTCCTTGCGATTGTTAAGCAACGTGAATCTCGGCTCCTATTAGGATGGGTGGAAGACAATGGCACTCTATCTGAACGCTACCTTGCTTCAGAGGGCACGTTAAATTGTCGGGTCCCGGTTGTTTCAACCGTCAGACCATGTCGGAGGCCTTTAGGCGGTCTAAAAACCCCGATTCCAGGGTAGGCCACTAACCTACCCGAACTTCCTTACTTACTATAAAATGTGTATGAATGGTAGGAAAAATGAAATAGAAAAGCCTTCTTTGTTCAAAATAATTACAAAATACGTTCTCATCAAAACATTTCTTAAATATCGCCTTAGCCCGAGGGGACAATTAACGCTCTTCCATAGAACGCAAGCTTTCAAATATTCAATTCGGACTTCCATTATAAAAGTGGCCACCATTGCTCAACGTCTTTCGAGAATTGTATCACATTACAGAGCGAATTAAATATCTTTGAGAGGCCGATAAAGATGATAATCTTAACTTTTCTTTATAATCAGATGGCAAAGCTTTTTTAGCCCAAGTTACAATACCAAGAATACTTCGATTCTGTTATATTGAATCAAAGTTTCTTTTGTCTGCGTAGAAAAAAAATATGTATTATTTTTACTGCAACACTTAGAGAGGAAAGATACAAAGAAAACACATTTACTGCCGCTTTTAAAGACATCCATTATATCGACACTTAACTAATTGACCAAATGTTTCATACATTACATATGAAACTCATTTGTTAAGAGACGTTTGCGACGCTCGAACTATTGAACTCCCAGCTCTAAATAACTGGCTGTAACTTCAATATAAACGGCGCTTTAATGACACAATGTATTATCATATCACCCATATGACAAAAGATCCCAATTCAAATATCGAACACGTAGTAATAATGTTATCTGAATAACATCCATACCAATAAAGGAAGGTTGTCCAAATTATATTGACAACGGTCGCACGTCAATGGGACTCAATTAATCGTACACTAACTGTAACACATATGTCCGTATTGATTTAAGCTATGCCCCGTTTAATTTTACGTAAATACAACTTAATCCCGCGATTATGACACAGTTTAGGTGTATTTGCAGTAGGAATATGTAATGAGCAATCATATTAAGCCGGTCGCCTAATGCTGCAACGGCAACAGTGTAAAGAATACGGTAGCCGGTTGCATTTGGCGTGCAACTGCATTTAGTGTAGGTTAGTGAAGACGATATTAGATGTCTGTAGTCCATTAAAATGAATTCGTCAACCGCATTAGGCGAACGGCTTAATGTAATCACTGAAAAAAAATGCTCATAAATACTCATTGTATAATGAGGAGGCTTTTTTCTGCTCTACGAAATATATGGGCGCTAAATATGGGAAAATAAGGTAAGCGCGATTAAAAAAACTTTTCACTCTTACGCCATCTATTGGATCTCGGGTAGAACTACCGTGCGGAATAGCTAGTTGATGCACAGTGAGCTGTATTATATAGTAAGAAGAAATCTAAGTACATACTTATAAAACCTAACAAAAATGTATAACTTACTTTACTGACATCAAACGCACTGTGTCCAAATAGACTAGAGCCGGATTGAGCCATGGGCTGGTCATTAAAATCGATTTACACTGACCGTGATCATAATCGTTTAACCGGATTTTGAACTGTAAACACATTGTTTAACCGGCTCCGTTAGATACCCGGATCGTTAGCTACTTTACGACGATATTGACAACTTAATACAAAGGACGAGCAAGGACATATCGCTACATTGATTAATACATTTCATTGCCCATATATCGTCTTCAAATTGTACCTAAAATATTGTTAACGCTACAAAATTGATTTTATCGCTTTTACTATAAATTGGCGGTTGTAAATAACGGTCGTTCGAATTGCCATTTTAACCAAATGTGGTTTTGACAACCAAAGCCCAAAGTTAACAAAATAATTTCATCATATTTCATTATTAGATTTAAATGTATTCAGCAAGTTTGTACAAAAGTTAAAAAGTTATTTTAAAAAAGTACTTACCTAATATTCTAGGCATATAGAAATTGATTTTTAACAATTTTAACAATTCTGTATTTCCGTACAAAATATCTATCTTCTATACAAAAAAATAACAACCGAAAATTTGATTAAAAAGTTGGTGAATGTAATCAAGCACCAATACAGAACTGTAGCGGAGGACACTCATATATCTCCGAAGCCTATAAAACATCCAAGTTTTCTCACGTTCCTCGAAACCAATAACAGTTTATCTGCGGAACGAAACAAGCATTGAGGTTTGCCTCTCCCGGGGGAACAATCAAGTTGGGACTTCACTGTACGGCGCTGCGAACCGTACTGCGACAAAGTTCTATAAAGCTTCCTTTGGCATCCATGCCACCTGATGTTGTTACCCTGTCATCCTATTAACCTTCCGTTTCTGGGGAATCATATTGTTGACAGATATCGCTTCTGATCTTGCATTGTGCATGTGAGTTTATGATTGTGCCAAGGCGTACGCCATTTAGATTGAGCGAGTTTAAAAGCTGTAATCCAGTGAGTTTAGTAGCAAGCCACCTCTGTTAAATGACTCGCTTACTTGACGTTCGTTTGTTTTTCTATATCTATAAAATACTTATATCTACCTATACTATAATACAATAAATCTGAATAGTTAGTTTGAACGCACTATGCGCCAGAACTGCCAGTACGATTTAAATTATTCTTTTTGTAATGGATACCCACATTCAACGGGAAGGCTATAGACTATTTTTCATCCCGAAATTCCCACGGGAACGCGCACAACGCGGGTTAAACCACATGCGCTGCTAGTACATACATATATTTAAGTAGCGGTGTTATGTTGTTTTCCCATAAATGCCGTCACGTAGTCTGTTTGAAATAGTAAGTAGTGATAAATCGAATTGACGAGCCATCAATCCTGTCGGCAAAAGGGACCGTTATCGCATTACGATCCTACAAGATTTGAAATTCATCCTTCGCCCTCATTATGGTAATACGGGATACAATAAAACTTAAACAGCAATAAGAATACAAAATAACGTTCAATGGGTCCTAATATAATATATGTATACATTTCATATCCAAAACAAAGTACCCAAAAGCTGTCTGTCTGTATGTAATACATTTTACTAAAACTACTGAACAAATTTTCATGCGGCTGTCACCAACATACATACATAGTTATTCAAGAGGTACCGTGGGAATGTTGTTAGATATAAAAGTAAAAAACCAATGTTTATCTCAAAAGTTTCATCGCATTTCGGTATCAATATTCATGTATTTTGTTCAACTTTTTTTATTTTTTCCCCAAAACTTTACGAACGCATTTTGCCAAAGTTATATTATTTACCTTATTTACCCTCAAATTCCTAGAACCCATTCCGCCAATATTCTACGAAAACACTTTTCGATTAAAAGTTTCTGTTCTTTTAAACTTTTATTAAAGTAAAAAGTTTGGAACTTTCAAAGTTTTTACATTCGGAACTTTGGTTTATCAACAGAACTTATTGCTACTGGAACACAAATATTTAATTTATAAAAATATCACGGTTTGAAAAAGGAATCAGAATTAGTTCTCCAACCTCCTTCCTTAATTTCTTTAGCTAGATATAAAAGTAAACAACCAAAAACTCCTTTAATGTGCAAAACTTAACTTAAGTCACCCAAATTTAAAAAATAACATTGTTCCAAGTTCAAATCTAAAAGTTTCGCTACACATTTTCTGTCAACACACATATTATCCAATACGAATTCGTATCGCAGTATTGTTTGTTACATATTAGCGCGTCGGTATAATGAGTGGAATCAATCAGAGGTGAGCGCTGCCCGTGCGATTGATTGATGATTTGTGCTCAACTTAATTGAGCAATCAGTTGCGAGGACTTCACGTCTCACCTAGGTATAGGTCAGTATGCATATGTATGGCTCCACCTATTTGCTTGAGGGATTGGTACGTATGGATTCTAATCTATGTAACTATGAATTTGATAATAGGTAAATGAACGTTAGTCTACCTGTCTACTTGAAGATATAATTATAACGTAAATAAAAAGCTTCACTACGTAGTATAAACAAAGTCGCTTTCCGCAGTCTGTCTGTCTCTATGTATGCTTAGATCTTTAAAACTACGCAATGGATTTTGACGCGGTTTTTTTAATGAGATAGTGTGATTCAAGGGGAAGGTTTATATGTATAAAAACCGCGGGGCGCTGCTAGTTAATAATAAACTTAAATACGTGACAAAAATAAATAAGTGATTATGGGTAAGGTAATTTCACATTTGTGTAATTCAAGTCCTTCGAGTTTTTTCAACCTACTCGCATCTCGTATCGATTCCAGTTCATTTTGGGCATTGTCTTTTACAAAACAAAAATTACTTTCAAAATTGATCACCAGTACTACACATTTAGTTAGACGATGGATCTACCGGCATAATATAGTCCAGGTGCGTACATTTGCGGCACTCAATCAGACGTGTATAAACGCAAGCAACTAAGTTCCACGATACATATGCCTATTAATGATCCATTGTTCACATACTGTACTAATACCAAGAGTTTATGTGTGTGAATATTTATGAACAGTTTTAAATACAGAACATCATTTGTTTGTTCTTTTTTTAATGTTGTCTACGGTTTGCCATGACCGACTCGATTTTATGAAGCTTTATCAAAATTCGACCAGTAGCGGAGAGTTTAATATTTAGGCTTGGTTGCACCATCTTACTTTAACAATAACAAACATCGAAACTTCAGTTAAAGTATCGGTTAGGCCTAAAATTAGTTGCACCATTTGACAAATAGTTAAATGACGTCATAACTTTAACTGTAACTGTAACCGCTCACTTTTCGCTGGTTAGTGCTATTGTTATTGTCAAATTATCCGTCAAATTGTCAAACGCGTTGAATATAACCTACAGACATCATGTTCTTGCTCCAAGAGATACATTTTTTTATTTTCTCCAGCTCACCAGAATCCGAAAGAGTATAAATTAGAAAATTAGGAATATTTCTAAGCTTCCTTGAAAAATTTATTTGTTTTTTGTTTGTATGTAACAGACACCGAACTGACATCAACATCGAAATGAAGTGACAAGTGACACTAATGACAGCGCTAGAAACGAGTTTTTACGGTTTTATTTAGTATTGTCATATTTAAAAATGTTACCCGCATCGAATTTGGGTTAAATCACGCCTCATTTGACTTGTAACACTATTAACTTTAACAAAGCTAATGAATTCGCTGGTGCAACACATTTTGCTCTAACCGTTTAAGTCAGCGTTACTGCTAGTGTTAAATTTGACACAAACCTTTACTTTAACTTCTTCTATGGTGCAACTCAGCCTTAGTTTCAGTTACAAAAATCACGGTATGTAACTTTTAAAAAGTTCACTTTCATGAAAGCCTAATATGAAACTCGACTCCTGTCTATAAAAAAACATAATTTGGTTTTACATCTTACAAATACACTATACACTAAACATAGGTGATAGCAACTTTGAATAGTAGATTAAAGGTCGATTTATATCTACAGACATTGAGCGTGGCAGACACGTGCCGTGACAGACACCCACAGACACCATTTATTTATATGTAACGTATCGAAACGTGCCGTGACAGACACCCCGGCTACCGACAGACACCGTCATCGGCGTCCGCGTGTTCCGATACTCTATTCACACTGCCCGGCAAGGAGCCACAGACACGTACAGACATGTACCGCGCAGACAAAATATTCTTTCCGAGAATACTGGCCGGGCACGACACGTGTCTGTACGCGTCTGTACGGCCGCGTTACGATAGATATAAATACGTTAATAGTTACTGTATGGAAGAATATCATTTTGTCTGCCACGGCACGTGTCTGCCACGCTCAATGTCTGTAGATATAAATCGACCTTAAAGCGTTCGGCTAACGTGGAATAATTTGAGTAAATCACCATAATTCAGCGTGGTTCATTACAGCGACATGTCTGTTTAACGTACTTTATCACCGAGGTTCGCTCGAGGTAATCTACTTAATATTAATTGGTAATGTGGTTAGTGGATTATATATATAGCAGCGCCCCACGGTTTTACCCGCGTTGGGAATTACGGGATGAAATATAAGCTAATAGACCTTCCTCTGTGTCTATCCATTGCAAAAAGAATTATTCAAACTGATTGAAAGTTTCCGAGATTGGCGCGTTCAACAAACAAAACAAAAATCTAACTTTTCACCTTTATTATATTAGTACTAACCGCGCCCCGCGGTATTACCCGCTTTGTACCCGTTCCCGCGGGAATTTCGGGATAAAATTGATTCCATATGTTATTCTGATGTATAAACTTTACTGTAAAATTTCATCCAAATCCGTCCAGTAGTTTTTGCGTGAAAGAGTAACTAACATACATACATACATTTACATACATTTTCGCTTAACCGAATTGCAA
Source organism: Cyclophora albipunctata (assembly GCA_963082685.1). Classification (NCBI taxonomy): domain Eukaryota; kingdom Metazoa; phylum Arthropoda; class Insecta; order Lepidoptera; family Geometridae; genus Cyclophora; species Cyclophora albipunctata. Next base: position 5,535,528 of record OY720113.1, on the reverse strand, counting down.
TTTCGAATGCAAACGGGGACCACAGTACTTGTCAACATCCCATGTGATTAGAGCACAGAGGCATTACAAGTAAAGCGTTAGACTCACATAGTGAAGATGCGAGCTGGTTGCAGGCCAGTGTGACACCTTTCATACGAACCCAAGGAATACTACGTCACGCGACCCGCAATCGGCCCGCACCCGCCCTATGTGTATCCTGCGCTTAACGATGTAATATTATGTACCTATGTAATTAATTAGTTCTATTATATGTAATTACTTTAGAAGTAAGAGCGCCCTGCGGTTAAAATTTCTCCTTATTTTCGTCTACTCTAACAAAATCTGATAATCGTAAAATGACTAAGGACAACAATTAATCTATACTAATATTATAAAGAGGAAAGGTTTGATTTTTTGTTTGTTTGTTTGTTTGTTTGTCTCGAATAGGCTCTGAAACTACTGCACCGAATTAAAAAATTCTTTCACCATTCGAAAGCTACACTATCCCTGAGTGACATAGGCTATATTTATTCCCGAAATTCCCACGGGAACGGGCACAACGCGGGTATATGTAACCCAAGGTATGAAAAACATGCCTAAAAAAATTGGTTATTGGCGTGCGCTACTAAATCTATTGATGATACACAAAAACAATGTTCTACACAATCAAAGTACATATCATTGCAAACAAATAAGTTCGCGAGGGCATATGTCTAACTATTATAGATAAGACACAATAACCGTTTTAAGTTAAAATGAATTAGTTAAAAAAGGAGTGTAATTTTAAGTTGATGATATTCATATGATGATATGAATCTACATCAAAATAAATGGCTCTACAATCAAGGTTAATTATGTTTCTTTGTGTACCTCTTTAAATTATTAAAATCGGACAGTTAGTTTCAGAGTTATGATGAGAAATATCACTACATAGTATAAAATAAAGTCGTCTCTGTTTCGTGTCTGTTTGTCTGTATGCTTAAATCTTTAAAATTACGCAACGGATTTTGATGCGGTTTTTTTGTAATAGGTAGAGTGATTCAAGAGGAAGGTTTTTATGTAAAAAAAAATCCCGAAATTCCCACGGGAACGGCCACAACGCGGGTAAAACCGCGGGGCGCTGCTTACAAAATAGTAATGCTCGATGGCGGGTCTCTTATGGCTACTTACTGTTTCGTGCGGTCAAAGCGCGCGGGGATATAGGTACCTACCTACGAACTACGAACGACGAAGACGTGCTATGTAGGTATTATCCCGAATTCTTCCTCACATGAAATCTTGATTGTGTATACATATATACTCGCGCGAGACATGTAATATTTTATCCCCAATTTCCCACTTGAAATTTTGATTGTGTATATTCCTGCGGGAGACACGCAATGTTTTATCCCGGTTTTCCTACATGAAATCTTGATTACCCGAAGCGAAGCGAGGGCGGGTCGCTATATAAAATAAAGTCGTCTCTGTTTCGTGTCTGTCTGTCTGTTTGTCTGTATGCTTAAATCTTTAAAATTACGCAACGGATTTTGATGCGGTTTTTTGTAATAGATAGAGTGATTCAAGAGGAAGGTTTATATGTAAAAAAATTCCCGAAATTCCCACGGGAACGGGCACAACGCTGGTAAAACCACGGGGCGCTGCTTACAAAATAATAATGCTCGATGGCGGGTCTCTTATGGCCACTTACTGTTTCGTGCGGTCATAGCGCGCGGGGATATACCTACCTACGAACTACGAACGACGAAGACGTGCTATGTAAGTATTATCCCGAATTCTTCCTCACATGAAATCTTGATTGTGTATACATATATACTCGCGCGAGACATGTAATATTTTATCCCCAATTTCCCACTTGAAATTTTGATTGTGTATATTCCTGCGGGAGACACGCAATGTTTTATCCCGATTTTCCTACATGAAATCTTGATTACCCGAAGCGAAGCGAGGGCGGGCCGCTAGTTGAATATATTCTACGAATTACCTCAAACTCCTACCGACTTAGTAATAAGTAGTCACAGAGTTTAATATGCGGTGACATGATTGAGTTAATTAATGAAAATCTTGAGGAGAAATGTGAATGTTTGCCAAAGTATGAGGTCGTATTTTGACGTCACTCTTAATGTTAGGTAATTGGAATTATTCGGAATTAGTAATTGGTTTACTGGTTAATGAAATAAGTGGCTTCGTAAAAGCCAATTGGCTATGATGGACGCCTAATTGGTCTTGTTGAAAATAATGTAAATTGTACTCAACAATGTCAACTGTATTGTACTTGGAATATTACTCACCATTTTGATAAAACTTTAACATTTTGAATAAACATAATATAATTTCTTTAAAATCTGAACAAAGTTATTCTCAATCTTAAAAAATAACTTATTATATTAATTGAAACCATGTTTACGACTGACCTTATTAAAGGTCTTACTGTGACCCTGATTCCTATTAAGGGGCCGAAACGTTATATAAAAATGGGAAATACAAGCGAAGTAGAAGAAGAAGAAGAGAAGAAGAAGAAGATTCAAAATGAGTAGTGTTTGCTTAAACTTAAGAACCCAGTAAATTCAACTTAAATTAAATCTTTTTGTCGTCATTAAATCATGAATGACGATCACCCTCAAATTATCAGCCTACGTTTACCATTCCCGCAAATATGTCCACCACGGTTCAACTTATGCTAGTTCAAGTTAAAACAACAATAAATTACCGCCTGTAATATTACCTTCAATTATACGTATCTACTTAACATAGTTCAGATACACCCACCTATAACCAACGTATCAAGAACCACAAGAAACTAACGCACTTTAACTTGTTCAGTTTAAGTAAATGACATGAGGTAGTGATGCGGCAAATCGTATAATTGAATTGTTGTTCTTATCTTCACAATTTGCATAATTTCAGTCTCTGAGCTGGGAAGATGCTAGTCGTACTATTATGGAAACTAGGTCCTAAGTATATGCTAGATAGGATAGCTAACTAAAACTTAGTTGACGGTATCTTGCTTGAAAATCGTAATAAGGCCTTCATCACTACATAGTATAAAATAAAGTCGTCTCTTTTTCGTGTCTGTCACACTGTTTGTCTGTCTCTATGCTTAAATCTTTAAAATTACGCAACGGATTTTGATGCGGTTTTTTGTAATAGGTAGAGTGATTCAAGAGGAAGGTTTTTATGTAAAAAAATTCCCGAAATTCCCACGGGAACGGGCACAACGCGGGTAAAACCGCGGGGCGCTGCTAGTATGACATAAACGCTTATAAACAGCATTTTAGCTTTCGAATGGTTTGTCCCTTTCCGACACACATTATTTTCTAAAGAGCAAAAGAAACAAAACACTTTTAATCAATGTTTTAGTTAACGAATGTTTATAAAAATAAGGTAAGTGAGTAATTCGCGTTAAATTAAAAAATAAGTTAATTTGACTAATTATATTAGCTATTCTTAAGTAAATATGTAAGTACTTATCAGTTCTACAATTCCGTAATAACATGTTTATTAAACAGTTAACAATGGCTAGATAAATAATCTTAAAACTATGAAGCCAATGGATTCATGGTAGGAAACTACGAAAGAACGTAACTATGTACATACGTACGTAATTTAGGAGGAACGAACTTCACACACATTTAAAAAATGTGCGAACGAATAAAACTAAAAGAAAGAAAACTTTTCCTCAAATACAAAGTTAGACAGAACAGATTCCAAAATGTCACCCTTTGGAAGATCAAAGGGGAATACTCTCAATAGATTGTTAGGAATACTAACGACAGAGAAATAATTAAAATTCCTTTAGGGCATAGACTCGACGCTTTTAAACTTCGACTTCTGAGTTTCAAAAAGATAAAAGATTCTTGTACAAGTGGAAAACACGGTATGGTTGGTGAAAAAGTAGTAAGCTTTTTCTTGTGTTTAATTTTTAATTTTTAATTATTTGTATTTTATGCGGGTCATACACGATCAAGTTCATTGTCAAGTTTGCAGCGGGCTTGATGCGGCGTCCAGTTACCTTGATGGTGTAAGTAGACTTGTCATGTAAACCCATAGCCATACACCGTCAAGTTTACGGCAAACTTGACGGTGTATGGCTTGATCGTGTTTGGCCCGCATTTCAAACACTGAATAAATAACTTCTTACGAGTATTGACATAGATTCGCCGTGCAAGTTAAGTAATTAATGAAGAATTATTAATATAACGCCATAGAATACAACCATAAACATGCGTCAGCACATTAAAATTATTAACGAGTGGACTTGCCTTCGTCAATAATAATTTTATCACTCAAATTAAACACCAAATGTCCTTGCGAACCGTACAAAGCACAGGTGTTTCAGTAGTTTCACGTCATAACTTAACGGCGAAGTGCACAACACATAAAATCTTTTAATATAGGAAGGAACCCGCCCGAGCCTTGTTATTTACATGCCCCACAAACTAGTACAGAGTTGTATTGCACCGAAAGTTTGGGCGTTTTGTTTAAATTTTGTACCGACCGCCTGTGGTAAATGCCACATTGCAATTGTTGTACGAACGTACAGTATTGTGGAGAGATGCCGAGCCAACTAAAATAACGTTCTGGTATTTTGGGTTAACGCGATAAATATCCTGGTGTCTGTACAGACAGCCTTGGTAAGAGAAAAACGTTTACACTATACTCTTGAGCTTTTCAGCGTTCAGATTATGCGTGGTATACATTATTTGTAATAGCAGCCCCTTGACGTTGACTAAATGCAACAGTACATTCATATGAATATGTACTATTTTATCATATCAATGAGGGTTTTTTTTCACGAAAATGACACTTTTGACAGATTACTGGACCTCACGTCTCAGTGCTGCCGCCTAGTGGGTGTCATTTCAGAAAACCCTCATTGTAGCGCCTTGATGACGTTGACTAAATGACGGGCGCGACAGATGACCACAGATAGGTGTTAGGTGTTTGATATGATGAATGAATGAATGACGATTGTAATGTTTAATGTTTAGTTTACATCGTGTATTTATGTATGTATATGTAATGGGATAACTTTGGTGTATGTATATGTAGTATATTGATGTATTTATTATTATGTATTTATATGGAGGTTTATGTATTTATTTTAATATAGTGACAGACCTCTAGGTCTCGTCTGCAAAATCAGCGCTGCCAGGGTCACACGACCGTGGCGGCATTACGCTGAGACGAGGCCTGTTCAGACCTCACACAGTAGTTCTGTCCGTGTAATTGTTTAGTGTATGTAATATCTGTTCTTTTTGTCTTTGTTTTATTTTTTTCCTTTCTTGTTGTGTGATTCGTCTGAATAAATGTTTTCTATTCTATTCTATTCTATTCTTTTCTAAATGCTACAGGATATATGAATATGTGCTGTATTTTGATTGGTGGAATATTTTAAAGCTTTCCACCAATCAGTACACTGTATTCGTGATATTAATTAGCATATCTTGTCGGATTTAGTCTTTCGATATGCTACAAGGTTACCTTCTGTCCCACTAAAACTATCAGTACAGTCAAGCGACAGGTTATTGCTATGATTTCAAAAGATCGGTATAATTATTTATGGATTATTCGACGTTCATGCCATTATTGTTTCTTCCTATTCGCGATTCTGCACAATATGGATTCTACACATTTGCATTTGATCTCATTCCTTATTCTTCGCAGTCATTAGTTTTATACAATCCGGTTTCTTCCTATTCGCGATTCTGCACAATATGGATTCTACACATTTGCATTTGATCTCATTCCTTATTCTTCGCAGTCATTTGTTTTATACAATCCGGTTTCTTCCTAGTCGCGATTCTGCACTGCGGGTGAGAGAGGGGGGTGAGAGAGGGGTGAGAGAGGGGGGTGAGAGAGGGGGGTGAGAGAGGGTGGTGAGAGAGGGGGGTGAGAGAGGGGGGTGAGACAGGGGGGTGAGAGAGGGGGGTGAGAGATGGGGGTGAGAGGGGGGTGAGAGAGGGGGTGAGAGAGGGGGTGAGAGAGGGGTGAGAGAGGGGGTGAGAGAGGGGGGTGAGAGAGGGTGGTGAGAGAGGGTGGTGAGAGAGATCGGTGAGAGATGGGTGAGAGAGGGGGTGAGAGAGGGGTGAGAGAGGGGGGTGAGAGAGGGGTGAGAGAGGGGGGTGAGAGAGGGGTGAGAGAGGGGTGAGAGATGGGTGAGAGAGGGGGGTGAGAGAGGGGTGAGAGAGGGGGGTGAGAGAGGGGTGAGAGAGGGGGTCTCACCCCCCTCTCTCACCACCCTCTCTCACCCCCCTCTCTCACCCGCAGTGCAGAATCGCGACTAGGAAGAAACCGGATTGTATAAAACAAATGACTGCGAAGAATAAGGAATGAGATGAAATGCAAATGTGTAGAATCCATATTGTGCAGAATCGCGAATAGGAAGAAACCGGATTGTATAAAACTAATGACTGCGAAGAATAAGGAATGAGATCAAATGCAAATGTGTAGAATCCATATTGTGCAGAATCGCGAATAGGAAGAAACAATAATGGCATGAACGTCGAATAATCCTTATTTATGTATTAGCATTTCAATGATCAAATATTTACTTTATCAAACAACCTTTGCGTGACTTGTTAATAATTGAATGTCTCGGTATTTATTGAAATCAAAGAAAATTTAAGATTTAATTACCCGCTATTTTGAAATAAATAATAAATAATAATAAATAAATATACCCGGACAAATTCCCTCACGGTTAATTAGACCCAAAGTAAGCTCTAAGCTTGTGTTATGGAATCTAATTAACTGATACTACTACTTATACATACACAAATACTTTATAAGAATATATAATTGACACCCAGACGTCGTCGCCAACAACTATGTCTGCACATATTGTTGACTCCGGGCGGGAATCGAACCCGCAACCCCCGACACAGTAAGCGCTCTCACTGCCACTGTGCCAACGGGCTTGTCAAATTAAAATGGTTTGCCTATAGTGGTGTTTCTATCCGAGCACTACTACCGTGCTTCTGATCGCACGTGAAATAGTCGGACCCGGTTGTTTCTACCGTTAGACTATATCGGAGGTATTTAGGCATTTACTCGAACTAATTTATTTTACTTAACGCTATTCATTTTGAAAAATAAACCTTTAAAAAATCCCGCCTTGATAGCCGGCTGCTCTATCTGCAGCATCACTCTGAGGTACGCTCGAGATAAAACACGTTTCTTCCCTTTACATTATAATCTGATTATTACAAAGGAAAAAGCTGATATTATGAAATCATGGTTGGTTTCTGCAACCAATATACTTATAATAACAGGCATATATATACCTTCTACCATTACATACCTACTGTATAGAGATCAGCTTCTATAAACAAATGACAATCGCTTCGCATTTGGTTGCTTTCGATACTCTATTAAAAGTATGGAAATGTGTTTTTAGCACGTGACTTGCGTATACATTTTAATAGTACTAAAACGAAGAAAATGCGACTGCGGTTGCGGGCCGTGTGTGAGCCTGTGGGACGCTTTTCGTATGAATACAAGGAATACAACGTCACGCGACTCGCACCCGGCCCGCAGCCGCACTATGTGTGTCTTGCGTTTAACAAGACGCTTACAACTTCACGAAACTTTTGTACTGTTTACTTTTCCCAATAATTTCCAAGGTACTGCGGTCGAACGAAGAAACGGATACATTCTCAAGTAGTTCGATAAATTAACAATTAGAACAACCAAAACTAACTCGCAATTTATTTGTGGAGCAGCGGGCTCGGGGGCGCCTATTCAATACCAGCCGTGATTAGTTTCAGACTAACATTTGTAATCGTACTTAATCCAATTTATGCTCTCTCTGTTTGCTTTAGAACGAACTAATTGACTAGATATTGGAAAAGCTTGCCGAATTTATACGTAAAGACGTTTTCGCTTTCAATGTGCGCCGAATTGGAATGAATTGGTGCGAACGAAGAAAGGCCAAATATTAATGACGATGGAAACTTCTATTAGGACGTTTGAGATGTAGCGAATTGATTTATTATTGATTCTGATTAATTGATGTGCTTTATAATGGATTCATTGAATTTGTATCAATAATTTAGTAGGTATTGAGGATTGACAGTTTTAAAAGTTCCATAAGGTGCTTATACACTAAAGCTGTGATAATTAATGATATCAAACGTGGCATAACATAACGTAACATAGCGTAAATAATAGCGATGGTGGCATCCACTTTACGCTGTAAGTTCTTCGACCTTTCGTAATATCCACCAATAATATCAAATATAGCCTAGAATACCTCTAGTAAAAGTATTTTAAAAATTAATTGGCAAACTTTAATTGCCCTGTATCTCACTGCAATGTTTTAATTAATAGTTAATTGGCATAACTACACGGGCATAATCATTATCTTTGGGCAGTACCAATTATCATAATCCCAGTGTCCAAAATTATCATAATTCAGTTTGTACTCGCATCAACGTAATTTAAAATGAAAACCGCTTATTTCCTTCGTAAATCAAAGTGACCCTCTCGTTACAAATCTGATTAAATGCGTTTAAAAATGTAATGTTCTCTCATCGGACAATTTCGTGTCGGACATTTTGACAAAGGCAATTTCAGTGTGCAGCCATTCGTGAAAATTTCCCGCTTTCTACAGAAAACTACGATTCGTCAATAACATTTTCCATTTCTACGCGTGGTACAGATGTGCACGTAAGTGACTACGGGCGAAGTAATATAGAAGAATATAGATATCTATCTTATACTTATAAACATTTTGGGTGATTAAATAAACGTTTAAAGAGGTGCATAATATCACTTAATGCCAATATTAACAATTTAAGCTAATGATGGACTAGGCATTTAAAACTTTGTTCTCTACAAGGAACACTTGGAAGGACAATTAATTAAAGTAGATCTTAACATAAACACATATTAACATATTGAAATAGATAACATTACATACTTACATACATACAAATATGCAAGAAAAAAACGTGCGCGAGAGCACCCTTATAGTCTTAGTCCAGTGAAATTTTTAAATTGGTTTAATCCCACATTAAATATTTTTTTGTGTGTGTGTGAAGGAGTGTACTCGAATGTACGACTTCAATACCTCAGCCCAGACATGAAACGGCTGTAATTGGAGCATCGCCTCCGCGCTGGCTCGTATTTTGCATATTTCATCGCCGACTGTACCTTCTTTCCTCTATTTCGACAAAATACTCGTACGTCAAATATCCGACGTCCAGTCATGTTAAACGTCAGGTATTTATTTAAATCATTTTTAAACTGAAAATGTTTTGGGCTTCATCGGTATTTCTCACGAAATGGAGAAGTGTAGTATGTACTTCGCTTTTCCGTGGTATCCCACTAATATTATAAATGCGCAAGTTTGTGAGGATGGATGTATGTATGTTTGTTACTCTTTCAATAAAAAACTAATGGGCGGATTTGAATGATACTTTATAGTAAAATAGGTTATAACACATAGGGTACATTTCATCCCGAAATTCTCGCGGGAACGGATACAACGCAGGTAACACCGTGGGACGCGACTAGTTTTCCATACAATAAGTTAAAAAATATACGTATTTAGTTATTATACAAAAGATATACGTTGAATATGAACATACATTAAATAAAATGCTTCCTAAAAGACTCCTTGAAGTTTTTATCTCAAAGTATCGCCTATCTCTACATAATGAGTCTATTATACAGTAAAATTAGATTTATTCGGGACGACGATCGCGCCGGCAATATTACGAGTAATTATTTTGCCATTATCCGACAATAACTCAGTTATCACAGGAATTGATGTTATCAGGACGCACTGTTTGATCTAGATGACAGGGAATGAGGAAAATGGGCTAGTTTCAAGCTTTTTTCCTGTTCAGATAGATAATTATAAAATATTGGCGTGTTTTTTCTTATTTTATTTATATCCTAGCTGCCCGAATGCCCGCGGGAACGGGCAAAACGCGGGTAAAACCCGCGGGGCGCTGCTACTTTCATTAAAATAGACCTTGACAATTAACTGACATCGTACGTAAATTAAACACAAAACAGAATCTCTTTTTCTACTCCGACATTTTTATTTAATTTAAGCAGAGTAATTTTAAAGTGACACTACTTAAAAAATACCGAAAGAAAATTAACAAATGTTCCAGCAGTTTCCATTAAATGCTACAGCTGAAGTGCATTTTCCTCAAACACCCTAAATCGTGCCATTTACCTCCTTCCAATGGTCTTTCATTACTTATTTCTTAACTTCTGTCGTAGACACGAACCAACTTTTTAATTAGCTTCGATTTGTTCTAAGTTTGAAAAACGCTCTCCAAAAAGTAATTAAAATGTTGGAAAAGTAAACAGTCATTTATTTTTTATAACTGCTGCTTCGAGTATTGATTGTTAACTAACGATTGTCAATTATTTATTACTAGCCGCGCCCCGCGGTTTTACCCGATGCCACGGGAATTTCGGGATAAAATGTATCCCATGTATTATTCTGATGAATAAGCTATATTACTGTAAAGTATCATCCAAATCCGTTCGGTGGCTTTTGTTTGAAATTAGTAACAAACATACGTACATACTTGTACATATCCTTTTCCGCATTTATAATATTAGTAGGATTTTCAGAATGACTATGCTTTGACGGAATCTAATATAAAGAGCGATGATTCAAATACTGACAATGTATACCGAAGCTGATATCAAAACAAGCGTATAATGACTGATAATTAATTATCGAGAGAAGCGCATAATTTCCCATAATACATTTTTTAAAAGAGGTTTGGTTTGAAATCATTTTCACGCATGCCCAGTCAGTCATTCCGGTCCATGTCCCTTCCTCACTACATTGACGGCCTTAGAAAGCACAAGATCCATGCCTTATTTATAGTGAGTAAGTAAATATATTAATTAAAAATATACCTTAAAAAGAGAAACATATAAACAAACCCTCTATTATTGCACAAAGAAATAAAAACATCCATTATGAAATCTCCATATGTAAAAACAATTCCAAATAAACATCTAAGCGTAATTTTAAACAAACAAGGCAATCAAAGGATATTAAACTCGTATTATTGTCGCTATAAACGTGGCTTACAGTTTCATAACGGCGAAAGGCAGTAATCCTGTATGACAGTATTATCCTATTCACTTGAGTTTATCTCGCTGTAAAGGTTAGATTAAGCGCCGCCCACCGCCTAGCCTCGCTAACAGTCAAATTGGATTCAAGCCAATCATTACTCCAAAAGAGACAAATTTTATTATCGCATTTGTTATTCCCATCATTTATTTTGAGCTTTTAATTAACTTATAAAGATGAATTAAGGTCCTTTGGCAAATCACAGCTGAGCAAACGTTAATTAATTGATGAACCTCATTATTCGTGCTACACACACACATACACTTACTTATTGTATTATTAAATTAATTTTGAATCTTAGGTATACGAATAACCTAATTAATATACAACTGAGAAGAGGAGAATTCGTAGAATAGACTCATCAATTAATTATGTCGGTATATATGTTCTAAAACAGTGTAAATTAGGGCTTCAATTAATTAAATCCACTACGTAGTATACCAGCATTTAAATTTTATTACGCTACTTATTAATATATTCACATTACAATACGTAATGAGAATGTACTTATTACATTTTACTATAAAAAATATATACCTATATATATATATATACCTTACTTTATTATCGCAGACATCATATAACCCTTACCCATAGAGAATTAATTTCATTACCAACCATTTTAGAAGCATCATGTGTACTTTGTTTTATCTAAATCAGAAGATAAGGTCAGAACAACAGATCCAACAAAACTCGCTAACCGAACATAAAATCTGGTTGGCAACCTCAGCAGGACACTTTGGCCTTTATAATCGTACGAATTC